>MNCI01026213.1:328860-353308 GCA_015680685.1 Gnetum montanum | reverse complement strand
GATGATGTTGGTGTTTGCCACTGTTCTCTTGGTGTTTGCCACTGTTCTCTCGGTGTTTGCCACTGTGTCTATGAATTGATTCACCAGAAAAACTGCATCTGATACAATAACCTTGCTGACGTTGAGGGACTGCTGGGCTGTTGCAGGATCCACACATGGCAACATACGATCCAGAGCTGTTTTTGCAGTTGGGTGATTCACCCACTGATCCATTGCCACGCAGGTGTCTGAGACAGTGCTGATCCAAAAACACAAAATGTGTCCCAAGTAAGAAAGTAGATGATCCAAAAACACAAAATTTATCTCAAGTAAGAAAGTAGATGATCCAAAAATTATTCCAAATTAGAGAGCATATACTTGATCCAACTTAAGGTTGGTTGGTTATGTGGGTTTTGTCATTCTGGTTGTGGGTTGTTGTTGCCTTGGATGTTGTTGACTCACAAAATTCATTTGATTAGTCAGAACTAACCACCAAAGAATCCCCTTTGTTTCACGCTCAAGGATGGCATCATGATGAAGTTGGTTTTGCTTCATGTATGAATGTTTGTTGCAACTTTGAATTGGCTGGGTCGGTGATTGCGATGATTTGCTTCAGCACAACGAGATATATATTTTTTGATACTCACGTTTGAGCATGAACAGGCACAACACAGCCATTACCCTCTTTGATCAGATATTCTGATTCATGTTTCTGGTCTTAGTTTGACTTATTCATTATTTAATCTTTATTTATTTATTCCCTGGAACACAAACTGTATGGGTTATCACTTGGAGGGTAAATGCACATCTTGCTAATTGAGGTCCCAAGGTAAGCATATAAAAAAAAAGAAAAAAAAATGACCTTTTTTCAAATGTTTTTACTCTAATATTCAATTAAGTTTCTTAAAAGTAAAAAAAAAAAACCTTAGTTACTAATTAACAAAGATATCAGAATATACCAAATTCCTATGAAGTTATCTGTGATTCAAACAGATAACTTCTTACATAAGAAGAGACAAGACAATGATCTAACCATTTGAGGGATATGAGAGCTTGAACTAGATAACTATATATAACCCTAAGCATATATTCAAATTAAAACTTGGCAACATATAGTCAACCTAGTGAACAACCTACATACCTCTCTAAATCAAACTTGAAACTTCTAAACTTCCAAACTACAAGTCCTATACTCTAGCCTACAAAGCAATGCTTTAACTACAAGTTTGAAAGACTATTAGGTACCAAGCAATGAGGTATACAATCCTTTGGTTGAGATTTTGGACGAGGCTTGGTTGAGGTGGCGAAGAGAGTTTGAGATAGAAATTTTTATTTTTTTTTTCGTTTTCCTGCTTTTCTTCTCTTTTTCGTTTTTTCCTGATTTTAGGGTTGCTTATAGCGAGTAACATGACCACGACATTGAAGATAAGCATTGTCATGGTTGGTCAGTTAATCCTAATAATAGTAACCTAAAAACAAACATAACGTAACCATACAGAATGTGGATATTGGGTTTGGGTGCTTACTTGTAAAATAGAACATATACTCCGCAGAGGATGAAGGTTAACGCAACCAAAAATCAGGCAGCAAGAGCCAGGCTGCCAAGCATAGGAAAAGATGTAAGCAGCAATTAACAAATCTGCACTAAAGAAATCAAAATTCTCTTGCTATACTTACAAGTAAACCAACGGTTTCAGCCGAACTAGGAGAAAACCTGCCATAAACACAAAACCCACATCAACCCTACTTGGAATTTAAGGTTAAAACCATTTGCATCTCTGTATGCTGAAAACGCGATTTTACTGCTCTTTATTCAACAACCAACTCTTCAAAAGCAACAGAAAAGGTTACAGAAGAGACCCGAAAAAAAAATTTCAGATGAATTTTTCCATCTTGTGGATGAAAAAATCCTTACCAACACCCAGCAATGGAAGAAGCAAAGTCACTGCAGCCAAGATAATCAATGCATGGCGCCTGCATTTTTGTGATGGGTAAATCCATTAGAGACTACAGACGAGAAAAAGATCAATATTTATGGTTTTGGGTGTGGAGAATTACGAATATTGGAGAGCATTTTTTATTTGGTCTGCTGTAGTGTGGGTTGTAGATTGCAGTGTATTAGCAACAGAGCTCAATGTCCCTGTTATGCTGTCAATCTCTTTTATGTCTTTTACAGGGAGAGCGGTTTTCAAGATCGTTACAGACTTGGCCAGGATAAGATAACCAGTCACATTTCTGAGATTTTCTTCCGTGTAATCCGCCTTGCCAACCACAAAATCCAATGTGTCCAAGATATCCTTGTTCAAATCTTCCTCTCCAAAATACAGCATAAAGCTTCCGGCTCTGCAAAGCAATTAGACATGAAATACCAAAACAGTAGAACTCAATCTCAAACATTAAAAATAATGAAATCCCACAAAATAAAACAAGGGGGGAAAACCAAGACATTTATGAAACAGATTCAAATGCAGCTGAATTTTTTCAGTTTCATAAGGAAAATGTGAAAGATTGTACTTACAGTGCAGCAAGGGCTAGAAGAATGAGGATGATCAGTCCTGGGCCGCAAATTGAACGCTGATCTTTGTAAACTTTTTCTTTGCGACAGCAACAGCAACAGAGGGCAATGAGCAGCATAAATCCATAAAAGATGAACCAGAGAGCACCAACAGCAAACAGAGCAACCCCTGTAAACCCAACAGACTGCCAAAAACATAACAAATTTTCTCGCTTTCCAATCAAAAATCTCCACATTTTGGAAACAAAAATGGAATTCACACAACATACGGCCCAGTACTGGCGATTGGTGAGGTTCCATCCGCCAGTGTAGGTGTCAAATCGATTCAGAGGATCAGGCCTTCTGGTCCTATCAGCTGCCAGGGTCAACGATCCATCTTGCAGAAAAGAAAAAGAAGAAGAAAAATTTCAGTACAAACCAGAATCCATGAAACCAGAAAAAACAGACAAAATTTGTGATGTTCATTATTGATACCTTCTGATACAGTTGCAGCAGTGAAAGAAACAAGAGCCAGAAAAACAGAGAAGCGGAGCAATGTCTTTTTGGAGTCCATGAACCGATCCTCTGGAACTGGATAATTTTGGGTGGAAATCTCTGAAACCAACGTTTATACCCAAAATTCTGCGTAGATTTTTTTCATAATCGAAAGTTACAGTTAATCATTTTCCGCGTCATGAGCTGCACGTCGATGCCTGCCTGACGTGTGACGCAGTCAAATTAGGTTCTCACGATTCAGACGCTTGAACGCGTGGCCAGAAATATAATATTTTCGGGATAATTCTCAGAAACGACATAAAAAAACAAATTTGAAATTGGAGTTTCTGCATTGGAGATTTCTTCGGCACGATGGACAGTTTTGATATTGGAATATATTGCGTCAAGATATGCTAAGAAAAAGGAAAACAAAAAAACATGAACAGGAAATGAGCGGGAACTGCACATTTTCATGTTTCTGTGACATTGCAATAGAAAGATCTGCTATCAAGTATGGATTGTGCTACAGATAATGCAATTTTGTGTGCTCTTATGATTATTTTATTTTATTTCTTTTTAGTTTGACGGAAATGTTACTGCATCTGGCGTGAAGATAAACAGCAGTCTGTTCAAGTAACTGCCCATACATATGTCACAGAAGTTACAGAAACATTGCAGTTGCAAATAGTTAGAATTTAAAAATAGTTTGGGCAATAACTATAAATATAATTACCAGATCTACAGCTGAAAGTGACTTTTTCATCACGTCGCTGTCTAAAAACCTTGCTAAAAAACGTGCTATCACTTCTTTGAGGCGTTGAAATCTTTTGAGTTTGGACCCTCCATTTTTTCCTAAAAATGTTATCTAAATATCTGCGGTTGTCGGACTTTTAAAAAAATTGTGCGGCTCGTAAACACATTTCAGAAACAAAGTCGAGGCAACATTGTTGTTTAGGAAATAGGTGGGAAAGAATATGTATTCAAATAATAATAACTAGCTTAGGTATATATATATATATCTATAAATTGGCCGAGATGATTTTAAAAAAAAATGATGTTAACGAAAGCCTTAACAAGATAACTAAAAATGGAATCACTCACCCCTCCTTTATTTCTCTACGCTTACCCAATTTAATTTTACCCTCTCCATCAAGTTTGCTCTTTCTTTGCCAAGTTTTACCCAATTTTTGGGATGTCTTTTCAAATTTTTATCCATATAGCCAATCCTAAAAACCTTTCCTCTAAGTTTGGAAAAGAATCATGCCTTAACTTCTTTTAGAGGCACCCTTCCTACTAAAGGTTTCTAACCAAAAAAAAAAAAACAATGAGGCGTTAGCTTAGTAGTAAGAATGTTACTTTAGTAACCTTGGGTCATAGGTTTAATTCCATTAGGCAAGATTGTTAATGTTATCTTGCAATGATACCATGAAGTCAAGAAGCTAAAGACATTATCTCAATTTGTCTATTTGTATTACTAAAAGTCAAAATATAAACTATTTTTGTTTTATGAATTAATGGCCATGTACTTTATTTTGGCACGAATCCATCTCAAATTTTCCCAAATTTATTCATTTTTATAATGGGAAATGGCTTTTTAATACCTCCAAAAATAGGCCTAATTATTTTTCTATGAGTTTCAAGGGCATACTATGTGCTAATGCTTTACCTTTAATGCATTAAAGACTAGTTACAAAATTTTCAAACTCTTATTACTCTTTGATGAATCATGGTTTGTCAGGTCTTATTATCGGACCCCTATTATCGAACCCCTCATATCGAGTACAAGATATCAAGTCTGATGAGTCCCAACATCAGACCCCCGATATCGAACCCTTGATATGGAACCCTCGATATTAGGTACGCGATATCACGGCCTGACATCGAATACGCGATATTGCGGTTCCCATGTGAACCTATAAATACACAATGGGGCACACGGGAAAGTAAAAGGAAGTTAGTGTTAGAGTAGGATCTTTTTGTCAGTTTTTCCTCTCAACCCTTTCCCCAGTGCATGCCCGCAATGTGATGATTATAATTATACGGGACCTTTATTCGAGTGTGACGTACTTGGACACGCACATGATCGACAACAAAAATTGAGATTACTTCATCATTGTAACATTCACTTAGTTTTAATTATTTACTGTTATTATTATTTATTGCTTTCGTAATTAATATCTCTCACCCTCATTTCCTATCCCTGTTATTAATCGCAGAATGAGTACAACTTAACCACGAGCATTTAAGTGTGATTACTTGGTAACCCAGTAGCGTACATAGGACATGCGCTTGGTAATCCTAATGGTCGTGGTACACGAGGTCCAAGATATGTACAGATGATTAAGAAACGGATACTCATCGCACTTAGGCTAGCTCAGATTCTCTCCTTCCATTTCCTCATAGTTAGATTCTCTCTCTCTCTTCTCCTTAGTCTAATTAAAGTTATTTTCCATTGCCTCTAGGAGTAGCACTAGTTTAGAACCACATCATACACCTCACTCTGGACTAAACCATACGTGACAACATAAATACTAGTTCAAGTGGGAAGACAATGAACTGCAATCAATGAGTAACTATCTAGATACCACAACTACCCTATTTGCGGAGTTCGACCAGATCGTACGCTAATGCTCGTATTCGTATGGTTGAGTGTAGGGGTACCTCGCCACTCATCATTGGCGTCGTTGCCGAGGATGGTGTTAGTTATTTAGACTAGTTATATCATACAATATCACTATAACAAGTATTAACAATATATCCTTTAGAAAAGAAATTAAATTAACCTGAATTAAGTCACACACCACTCACAACAATGTTTCTCTCACAAGACTATGCTAAGGCCACAACTAGTGAGGTAATTCATTGGAGAACCAACGAATTATATGATGAAGACAAAGTTTGGAGTACTCAACTTTATGTAGGAATTCCATATGTTCATGAGTATCCCAACGATACTCAAGGATTCTTATCAACCAACTCTGACACCTCTAGTAAGGATGGGACAACCCATAGAATGAGGATGCCTTAAAGGCCTAGGACCTTCTCAATAACTAACAAGAATCCGTTAGGGGATGATTGGAAAACTTACAAAAGTCAAGACAAGTTTTTCAGTTCTTTCTCTTCCTCTACTCCTTCAATGTTAGATCGTGACACAGATGACTATCTTTCAAGGGATTGGCGTAGAACTAAAAATCGAGCTCACAATGAAAATCGAGAACGCCAACATGAATAAGGACAACATCATCTCAACTCACAAACTCACAACCTACTTAGTGACGATGAACCCCTGTTGGCCACTAAGAGTCTAATGCCTATACAAGAGGCTGTTCAAATATCCTACAAGCATCGCAAAGAAAGTTGTCTACCCAGGCTTGATTTAAACAACTTTCCCAAGTTCGTAGGAGGCTGTGATTTAGATCCACAACAACATATACAAGTCTTCTATGATGCCTGTGTATGGAATAATATCGATAATGGGTGTCAAAAACTTAAGCTCTTTCCTATGGCACTTGTTGGCCAAGCAAAAGTGTGGTATAGATCCTTAAAACCAAAATCAATCTGTAGTTGGCCAACAATGGTAGAACTCTTTACTAAACGATATCAAACCTATGCCAAAGTGTTGGCCTTGAGGAGACAAATCCAAGAATGGAAACAAGGGCAGCATGAACCCTTGGACATGGCCTTAGACAAATATTATTCATTGTTACACAAATGCCTAGGCCATGTGTTTTCCAAGGAAAGGCTAATGTACCACATCATGGATGGGCTTCGTAATGAAATAAGGGAAACCCTAGGGATGTATGCCCGAGGTCAACTATTCGAGCTACAAACCCATCAACTCCAAGAGCTTATTAAGTGGGTAGCAAAAGAAGAAGAAGAAATGGCTAAATGGGAGAATGTTGAAAGCTCTCAATGGGACCAAAATCTCGAATTAGCAAAGGTCCATAACCATAAAGAGGAGAAATCAGCTCACCTTAAGGGAGTACAACCATTTCTACCTTTACTAATGCAACAATCACTAGATGAAATTGAGACAAAGATTAATAAGATGACGGAATGGGTGCATGGAAAATATGGAGAATATGCTAACAATAGTAGAAGTAGAATCATGAAAAACCAAGAATCAGGACAGAACACCCTTAAACAATCAAAAAGAAGGGTTGAAGAGAATAAGGATAAGGACTCAACTGCCAATCATACGTATCAATGTAATGTTTGCCTGTACGATCACCCCAAAGGTCAATGCCCAATCTTGTCACATTTACATGAGCATTGGGGAAGAATGTTACATCCAGAGTTCGTACAAAAATACTATGTTCAATCATAGTGGAAAAGATCCCAGTCGTGGGAGAGGCCACCCTCAAACTGGTCACACCCTTCATATCATCTGAACCCAAGCACTTATCAAGTTCAACATCTTGTTTTCCCATTCTGGTCAACATCTTCTATCTCACCACATTGTTATTATTCTCCTAAGTACTATCAGCTTGCATCCTTTCCAACAAGATCACCATCTCATGTGCCTTACACTTTTCCTCACCCTCAATATTCTCATCCTTCACCTCCTTCTGCATCACCACCAGTTGTTCTAGATGGATTTGCACTACAACATCAACCCACGAATGCTACTTGTGCTACTACTATCAACCATAGTGGGAATCCTCTATAACATCGAAGGTGTTCCTTCTTTAAACATGACCATAGAAAGGGACCACACAGTTCTGAGACCACTACATACTCCCACTCAACACAGGTTCAACATTGTGGTGCATCTTTCTCCTTGAACCCAATGCCTCGTGTTACCTTATCTAGGCCACCACTCAACGCTCCAACAACGATGGGGCCCAGTGAATATATCCACATAGGGAGACATATCAATCCTTACATACCATCTTATGGTCACAAGTGTCATAGTGGGTCAACTCCTTATTAATTAACCACATCTTATAACTTGCCCCACTATGTCAACTTTAATCAAGTGTGTGAACCCTTGTCTGGGCACATTCCAACCACCACATCAAAAGACACCCAATGGGTTGGATATGATTGGGTCCCTATATTTCCAACATGCATGGATCCTAACCTTCCATTTATTAATTCTAGCCATGCTCAACCGTTTAGTTATGGGGGATATCCTCCATTCTAATAAGTAGAATTAATAAATATTTTTCCTTTTCTTTAATTTTACAATTTTTGTTTTCCAGTTTTTCATCTTTTTATTTATTGTTTTGTCTTTTTATTTTCTTATGGGTAATCTCATCTATGAATAAAACACTCATGTAACTAATTTGTTGAGGTGTTGTTCTATGCTATCAAGTCTTAGGTGACTAATTACTTGGACAGTGAGCCCATCACATCCACCCACCCATTCTATTAATAAGAGGTTCTACTCTGGGTCCGATGACATTGTTGACATCATTAAAACTTAAAGTAATTTTGTGCTCATTATGCCCAAAGCGAAGAAGGATGGACTAAGCAGGAATGGCCAAGGTGTAACATCAAGGGGACTTGTGGATTCTCTTTGGTGACATCTGTAAGAGTTACCATGCAACCTAGTTGTACTAAGATCCTTGAAGATCTAACGCAAAATGGGAGTAAGAGTACTGGAGGCACTCTATAAACGAAAACTAAGGCTATTCTAGGGGGTCCCACTAGAAAGGCATGCACCCATGCCTGAAGGTAGGTGGCTTCTCTGGATTAAGCATTCAGAAAATTAAAAAGAAAAAAAAGAAGAGTGTGCCAAAGCAGCCACGCAAAAAGAAAAAAAAAGAAAAAGAAAAGATTAAGATCAAAGTGCTGCAAAGCAATTCCGAATCACTTCTCCCTTGAACAAAACCCCAAGTGATTGTACGCCTTGCTGTCATAATGCTTTTATGGTTATCCATCATTGGATGAAGCAATGTGATGTCACTAATANGTTGAAGAAGTACCTAACATTTCTCCTCTTATATCTGAGGATTATGAGCCGTCCATGCTGATGTTCCAATGTTTAATGGATTCGGCACTTTTCATGAACATGACAGCTGTGGGAACACTTGATTGGCTTTAACATGCCATGTCGCAAATAGCTGTCGTTCCTCTTCATAGGCTCGGGCCCTAACCTCTGCACTTTTTGCTTAGCTATATTGTGCAATGACAGGAGGTCCCTGATGGATGCTGAATGATTGTACCTCTTGCTCTGCATCTTTTGCATGAGGTCCTTGCTCTCTACCTCCCCTTGGGCATTCAATTGCACCCTGGGAAGGTCCTCCTTGTTGTCCTCTTTTAGGGGCCATCTATAATCACACAAAGATCAATTATTAGTAAGGTTGTTGAAAGAAGTTCAATTATTTCATACCTTACTCATTACCTTTAATAAATTTTGAATTCTTTGCTTAGTGTGATTTTAGAGGTAGACAATTTTTTTCAAGGAAGTTGCCCTAAAAGTTTAATNCTCTAAAATCACACTAAGCAAAGAATTCAAAATTTATTAAAGGTAATGAGTAAGGTATGAAATAATTGAACTTCTTTCAACAACCTTACTAATAATTGATCTTTGTGTGATTATAGATGGCCCCTAAAAGAGGACAACAAGGAGGACCTTCCCAGGGTGCAATTGAATGCCCAAGGGGAGGTAGAGAGCAAGGACCTCATGCAAAAGATGCAGAGCAAGAGGTACAATCATTCAGCATCCATCAGGGACCTCCTGTCATTGCACAATATAGCTAAGCAAAAAGTGCAGAGGTTAGGGCCCGAGCCTATGAAGAGGAACGACAGCTATTTGCGACATGGCATGTTAAAGCCAATCAAGTGTTCCCACAGCTGTCATGTTCATGAAAAGTGCCGAATCCATTAAACATTGGAACATCAGCATGGACGGCTCATAATCCTCAGATATAAGAGGAGAAATGTTAGGTACTTCTTCAACGATACTAATCTCAAAGCCTAGAGCACAAGACAAGGGAAAGAGACCCATGGAGGAGCCACCACCAGTAAGAACCACATGAGTTCCAATAAATTTTGTAATTTTGTGTCCGTATCCCAATTTTGTTGTATTCAACTCTCCACTATGGCATGAATAAATTTTTAGTTAGTCAATAATCCCATACCTATCCACTATGTAATTAATTGAACTTGTTCTTCACTTTCTTTGACTTGAGGACGAGTTGTTATTTAGTCATGGGGGTATGATGAATCATGGTTTGTCAGGTGCTGTTATTGGACCCTTGTTATCAGACCCCTGTTATCGGAACCTTGATATCGGGTACAAGATATTAGGTCTAATGAGTCCTAACATTGGACCCTTGATATTGGGTACACAATATCGCAACCTAACAAGCAATATTGGATACACAATATCGTGGTTCCCATGTGAGGCTATAAATACACAATGGGACACATGGGAAAGTAAAAGGAAGTTAGTATTAGTGTATGATCTTTTTGTCAGTTTTTCCTCTCAACCCTTTCCCCGGTGCATGCCTGCACTGTGATGATTGTAATTGTACAGGAGCTTTATTTAAGTGTGATGTACTTAGACACACACATGATCGACAATAAAGATCAAGATTACTTCATCATTGTAGCATTCACTTAGTTTTAATTATTTACTGTTATTATTATTTATTGCTTTTGTAACTAATATATCTCACCCTCATTTCCTATCCCTGTTATTAATTACAGAATAAGTACTACTTAACCACAAGCATTTAAGTGTGACTACTTGGCAACCCAGTAGCATACCTAGGATATGTGCTTGGTAATCCTAGTGGTAGTGGTACACGAGGTCCAAGATGTGTACAGATGATTAAGGAACGAATACTCATCGCACTTAGGCTAGCTCAAATTCTCTCCTCCCATTTTCTTGTAGTTATATTCTCTCTCTCTCTCCTCCTTAGTCTAATTAAAGTTATTTTCCATTGCCTTTAGGAGTAGCACTAGTTTAAAACCACATCATACATCTCACTCTAGAATAAACCATACATGACAACATAAATACTAGTCTAAGTGGGAAGACAACGAACTGTGATCAACAAGTAACTATCTAGATACCACAACTAGCCCATCTGCAGAGTTCGACCAGATTGTGTGTGAACGCTCATATTCGTATGGTTGAGTGTAGGGGTACCTCGCCACTCATCACTCTTTCATCTTTTCATCTTCTTCAAGTGCAAATTCTCAGTTGTTTTCAAATATTATTCTCACCAAGTTTTTTTTTAGGCATTAATTCCTTCAACATCATTAAGTTATTAGCATCTTCACCAATCATCATTAACATCATCAAGAGTTCCGATAAAATTCAACAATTTTCATTCTAACAATCCAAATTTTCATCATTCAAAAGATTAATACTCATCCATACTTTAACCTCATAATTTGATCTCAATTTCAAATAAAGTTGTTCAAATTTTGAAAATTTAATTTTCATTAGAATTCTTACAATAGCCCTTGCAAAGGCCACTATGCAGGGAGGCACATGACCATAAATATCCTAATGATAGGATACTATTGGCCTACAATCTTCAAGGATGCCCACTAATCTGTCCAATCTTGTGAATGTTGTAAAATAGATGGTGGGATGACCACATGAATGGAGGGTCCTCAACAATGGATTCAAACACTAGAACCCTTTGACATATGGGGCATAGACTTCATGGGTCACATCACATCCATGTCCAATGGAAAGGCATATATTATCGTAGCAGTTGACTACTATACTAAATGGGCAAAAGTAGCAGTCGTCACTAACTATACATCATCCACTACTGCTAGATTTGTACAACAAAATGTTGTAAATAGGTTTGGGGTGCTATGTGCACTAATTTCTAACAATGGAACTCATTTTACAAGTGCCACCTTCCGAAAACTTATGCAATGCTTGGGGTCAAACATAAATTGACAACACCCTATCATCCCTAGGCCAATAGTCAAGCAAAGATAACTAACAAGCAGATCACAAAGATCCTAACAAGGACCATAAGCAAATATAGAAGAGACTAGAGCATAAAACTCAATGATGCCCTTTGGGCCTACTGCTCAACATGGAAACTCCATATTACCTACTCCCTATGAGTTAGTGTACAGAAAGCTTTCAATGTCCCCAATTCAATCTAAGCTCTGTACACTCTCAACAACCTATGAACTGAATCTTAACCTAAGTCTAGCATAAAAAGAAGACTGATCAACCTCAATGTGCTCGATGAAAATCAATTAATGGACCTATCTTTTAATGAAGTGCACAAAGCATTCAATACACAATAACATGACCTTAGAATACGAAAAGTGAAATTTGAACTAGGAGATAAGATTCTCTATTGGAATCCCACACATGTACCCTAGAAAACAAAGTTCCAAATGTTGTGGGAGGGACCTTACATAATTGACAAAACCTTTCCCTCTAGGGCCATGACCATATACAAATCTGATGCCTAATAAAAAGCAGTTGATGAACATTCAAAAAGTAAAGCTTTCCATGAGCCCAAGTAAGCCAATGCAAAAAATACCTCAATAGATGGACAACCGTTCTCAAACTTTCAAATCTCCTCCTTTCAAGTTAGTCATCCAGGATATGGCCATCCGTGCTAATCATCCATATTGCTCTTCAGTTTTTCTATTTTTTGTTTTTCCACATTTTTAATTTTGCAAATTGTTTATTTTTGGTTTTCAACTTTTTCCTATTTTTACAACATTTTTTGTTTTACACCATCATTAGTATGTTTGAATATTTCTTGAATATTTTACACTTTCTTATATATTTTACTTTGTTTTGTTTGAGTGTGATTTTCAAATTTTTGCTAATAAACGTGCTTTGTGCCAACAGAAAACAATGGTGTTATAGTTGCTACTAATGGTGGTTTATACTTAATGTTTTGTTTGCTAATGTCTAGTTTCCATTTTTGAATTTTTGTACCAATGGCTCAATCATGGTTTCTTTTTCATGGAATAGGTAGTGAGTCCATGACATCCATCCATTCACAAGCTCTATGGTTTTCCTTGTTTTGGAAGTTTGAGTTCCCTTTCATTAAATAAACCTTTAATAAGTTGATAACCTTGGTAGTTTTCGAAATTGAGAAAGATTCAAAGGTTTGTAAAGGGTGTGACTTCAAGGGGACTCAATACTCTTTATACTCTTCTACTTACATGGGTGCTTGAGTGTTTTCATAGACTTCTTACAATTCCATACTACCCAATAATAGGAAGTTAAATAAAGTCTTTGCATGGTGTGGTTTTCATCCAAAAAGAAAAAAATAAACAACAAAAAATAACATGATGAGAATTTGAAGCACATCCCATAGATAAATAAATGGGCTACAAGCATTGGTTATGAAACTAGAAAGACATGTTACCCATGCCTGAAGGTCCCCTTTAACTAAGGCCCTCTCTCACTTCTTACTTCTCTTTTCTTCTCTTTATGGAATGATGGTTATTTTTTGGATGCACTCTTGTGTCTTAAGGGGGATGGATTGGTCTTAGAGTGGTGATGCAAAGTGAATGAAAGAGGTTGGTTTTGGTTTGGATTAAGGATGGATCTTCTCAGGTCATTTTAAACACAAATCCACAAGGGACTTCTTATGATCTTAATTCTGAATTTCATTCCACCTTCTCCATCATCCGTCTCTACTATCTGTAACTCATCTCATTGTAAAAGTCCATGTTCTTGATTTCATGTCTTGGTCTAACATATTTGAATTCTTAGGTAGAATCTTCCAGGTTTCAGTTCTTAACTTTTATCAACCATTAATCACCTATGGCGTCCACAAACTCCTTAAGTTGAGGTTATGTAAGGGCAAACAAGGCATGTGCCTACTATGGGGAGGATCCATTGCATATCTCTTGGTTGGGTTCGTTAAGTTCCTTATCCCTAGGCATTTTTGCAAACAGAATCTTTTGTACACCCATCTTTTGCATCACATCATGTCCTCCTTTACATATTTTGTTCATTAAATACATTCTCCATCAAATTTATCAATTTTTGAGCTTTCCAAGACCCTCTTCAATGCTTTTATCATATTCTTGGCGTTTCTGGGATTCCATGGATCCCAATTTCATCGAAAAATTCCTTATTTTTCTGAGATATTGACATTTGAAAATTTTGGCCAATGGACCCCATATACGAGGCCCCATTGACGAAGCAAACCCATATACGATGCCTTGTATACAGGGCCTCATTGATGCAAGGAAAAAATAGTATAAATAGATGTGACCCCACTTTGAAAAATTTACATTTTCTCACAAACACCAAAGGAGATTTTTAATTTTTCTGAGCCTAGAGCCGATAACCTGCAAACTGTTTATCCAAATCACTTCATTCTTTAACCTTGTAGCTACCAGAGGTAAGCTCTATGTTGTGGGGGCCACAAATGTACCATTTTTTCCATAAATTTTTTGCCATTTTTTCTAACTCCCATAAATGTTTAACTAAAGACTCAACTGTTAAACACCAAATTACAAAAGTTAAACCTTTTCAACAAGCTTTGATGATAATTATAATAAATAATTAATAAAATAATCAATCTACCATGGTCCAACCTTAGCCAAAGTGTAGCTAACTAACAAGAGAAGGTATTCAAAACCTTACAGTTACACATTATATCTACTAATTCATGGATGTGTTGTGATCATCGATGGCATCAAAAGGGAAGCACACGCAAGAAGTAGGACCATCCCAACTAAGGGAGAAATGGCATAGAACAAGAAGAGGCAAAGAACAACCCCAAGAAGAACTACTTGTGACCCATGCCATAGGTCCTCTTAGGGAAGAGGTAGAGGTGGAATCTATCTAACAAATTCCAAAACTAGCAGAAGCAACAGAACACTCCCATTAGGATGATGCGCTAGCATAATTGATGAATCTCGAGGTGACCTCAACAAAATCTTGCCTAAATTAGATTAAATCAAGGGAGGTTCAAAAATCTGTATTCCAAGAGTTAAAGTTTGGCCCTTACCTGGAGCATGCACCAAGAGAAGTGCAGAACGAGTTAAAGACCTCTCTCATGTGGCCAATCATGACTTCCACTAGGGAGTGGTACATGGGAGAGACATTCCTATTTTGGAAAAATAGGTAGCCTGGATTAATAGTGAAAATTAAGGACATCTTAGTGTCCTATTTGGTGCTGGCCATTGCTGCAACACTTGGGTTGCCAAAAACATGGATAAATATTGTTGAGATTCCAATGCAAGCGGATCCTAGCTTAAAGAAAGAATGGATGCAGCGGTGCTATGACATCGACCACAAGAAGTTTGGTGTACTTACACTGGCAGAGAGAATTCATTATAAGATTGTGGCCTTCCACCTCAATCCCATGGTGAGGCCAAGCAAGATCACTGCCTTCTTTGCCCAAGCATGCACCGCTCTAAGTGGGAGATTCCTAGTCAACCTTCCTCAACTAATCTATTTAGAGATGGAGAAGCACTTTAAAGAAAATGAATGCAGAAGGAAGGCAGTTCCCTTCCCATGCCTCATCTGAAAACTCTGTTGAAAGGGAGGAATAACTTGTTACTCCAATGATACCATCAAAACTGTTCCAGCCACCAACTAGGTGAAAATGATGAAAGATAAAATGCCTACAACCACTATTCAAGAAGAGGAGCAACAACCACCACCTCCACCTACCACTTAGACAACAATGCTAGACATGGTTGCAACTGCCCAATAGTTTTGCTAATATAGAGAATGACTCTTGAATGAACATGAGCAAAGAGTAGGTAGAAGTGGCAGGGACCCATCCGTCTATAGACCAGCAATGAGTTACCTGGCTAGAACAATCAGTTTGATGGGTGAGGGTGGACCCATTTTCTTAGCCCAAAGAATGTAGCTATCTTCAAGGTCGAATCCAAGGGCTAGGAATGTCACAATATGTCTCAAAAACTAACATTCATTCCCAAAAATCTTTGGGAATGCTATGACTTTTTTGGTGCACTTGGAGGAGGGTGAAGGGGCAACTATTTTGGTGATGTAGCACTAACAACAGGAGACAATAGTAGAATTGGTCCTATCAATCCTTAATAGAGGCAACATAGCACAAGATTTAGAAGGCCTTAGATCAAACCCACTAGGAGAATGTCCAATTGACCGTAGAAAATCATTGCCTGCGAAATGTTGATGGGCACAAGCAACAATTAATAGATTTCATACATCAATAACAAGAGCAATTGGCCAGAGCAAATACAGAAGTGAGGAGATTGGCATAAAAAATAGAAATCTCTCCATGGAGAAAGTTCACACCCTTTGCTAGTAAACTACGATTGAAGTAACCACCTAGAAATTAGAGGCTCTTCAATTTGAGAGAGTTAAGGACCATTGTAGAGAATAGGTTAGTTTACAAGAAGAAGTAAATGAGAAGCACATCCAGTTGGTGAAGGCAAAGGTAAATGAGACCCTTCAAAAAATTTAGCAAAGAAAAGAGTTATGGAAACCCATCGTTGATGGGATAGATTCCTACAACAAAGTGAAAATCCACATGAAGGAGTTGTAAATTGAGGAGATGAAGGAGCGCATGGAATCTGCTAATCTTCGTTATGCAAATTTGGCCATGTCAACTACTAGACAGTCACAATTAGAGTTAATGAAATAGGTGGCCAACTCATACTTGTTGTACAAAGCCAAGTTCAAGAACCACAAGGACACCAAGGATAAGCTTGTGGTGGCTAATGCTGAACTCAAAGTTCTCAAGGCACATTTCATAAATCAACGATTAATTGCCGTGAACCTGGCCAAGAGAATGAATGACTACTAGGAGCTGTAGAATGTAGTCAGCGTGTTTGACATTAATAAGAGAGTTGTGATCTTATAATTCTATACTATTACTTTCTACTTGATGAGTGGCGAGAAACCCCTACACTCAACCATACGAAACAAGCGTAGCACGCGCGATCTGGTTGAACTCCACAGACTAAATGCCTACATGCCCCATGGAACACTTAGGGTTAATTATTCATTGTCTTCCCATACTTACTTGTAGTTGTCATGGTGTATGGTTAAGTAAGTCCGAGGTATATGATTTTTATAGTCTTTATGTTTTATGTATCCTATGCTAATGAGGTGAAGGGTTGAGAAACTAACTAACTCTAACTAATGAACTAAGTCTAAACTACCTAGCATCAGCATCCGTTCCCACTTACCGTACACACCCTAAACCGATGCAACCGTGGCTACCAAACGTTAATCGTTGCTGGGATCACCACGCGTAACGCATGTGCTTGAAGTGGTCGTACTGAGGCGCCTAACTAGGAGAAAAGGGTTGAGGAAGCTAATCTAGCCTAAGTGCGATGAGCAGCCAATTCCTTAACTAACCATACACATCTTGGTGCATGACTACCACTGGGATTAACAAGCGTAGATCCTGGATACACCACTGGGTTACCAAGTAGTCACACTAGATGCTCATAATCAAGTCATACTCATACCGCGTTGCAATGAGTAGTTGATTCCTTGACTAACCGTACACATCCTTAGATGCTCGTAATCAAGTCATACTCATACTGTGTTCTAGGAGTTTAAGGGTGAGAGAGCAAACAATAAATAAAATCCTATTCCATGCACTGCAAGGTTTATCCTGAAAGCTCATCTTTATTGCCATACACAACTTGTGTTTAGGTACAATGTTGCTCAAATAAAGATCCGTTCACTTTGGAACTCCTACTGCGGGCACATGGAAAATATTCTATCTCTGGAGTGATCAAACTACCAAAGTTTCCCTACTTCTAGCCCAGAATGGAGAAACAAGGGAGTACCGCCTCTTATTTATAGATATGGCAGAGGACCGCGATATCATGTATGCGATATCGTGGCCCATGCTATATCACGTCCCATCATACCCCCATGACTAAATAAAAACTCGTCCTCGAGTTCTGTACAATAATATCGGGAAGGTATGGGATTATTGAGGGGAATGGAACTAATGGGATGACATGTGAACGGATCATCATTACAAGACTTGACAAAACTGGTGTTCATGACAACAAGGGTGAACACCTTATTACGATGACATCAGGCCTTAGTTGGCAGCTGAGAAAGAGAGAGAGAGAAAGAAGTGTTGCTACTGCCAACGCTAAGATTACGCATTCCCTTGTCCATTCCTAAGCACGCCATTGATCTTGCTCCTTGCATAGCTGCTACCAGCACTGCTCCATTCCAAGTGTTTACTCTAGATCTAATCTGTTGTTGTATGATCACCATCTGCACACAGAACACAATCATATATTAGCAAGGGTAAATGAATTTCAATGTAGTTAATACCTTGCTTCAGTGTAGGTCCATTGGCTAGGTTGTGGTATGGCTAATTGCAGATCTGAGAATGTATTAATGATTACTACAAAAGGTGTAGGGGTTAGGAAGAAAATCAAAAAATTCGGGGCTAGGAGAAAATCAAAAAAATTAGGCCCTGTACCCCCATGACTAATCACAAACCTCTAGTAGCGTTAGAATGGAGAAAGAAAAGGAATAAGAAAGATAGATAAAAAGGNAATGAAGTGAACAATGGAGAGAAGGATGGAGAGAAGAGAATGGAATGGAATCCCAAGAACAAGGTGGTGTACAGTCCCTTGTGTATTTCGTGATTAAGGTGACTTAGCAAATCCCATTCCAAGTCTGGCCTCAAACCAACCACATCCAGTGACTTTGCATCAATGCATTCGGCTAAACCATCCACTTGGATAACAAGAATGCTTCCCCCAAGAGCCACCACCATTCCGATGAAACAAAGGGGAAGTGATTAGGGCCTTCGTTAGAGGGAACACTTTTGGTTCCATAACCAGTGCATGTGGCCCAAGTTTATTTTGTCTAAGGGATGTGCTTTGAATTCTCACTTTTTTTCTTCTTTTTTCTTTCTTCTTCTTTATTTTTTTTATTTTTTATTTTTTGTGTTTTGTGTTTTGTGTTTTTATGCGTGAGAACCACACCATGCAAAGACTTCTTATTTTTATTGTCTCAACTTCCGATAATTGGGGTAACATCGGAACGACGAGAAAACTCAAAAAGAAAACATCCAAGCACCCAAGAGAACGGCCAACACAAAAGCATCAAGTTCCCTTGAAGTCACACCCTTTTCAAACCTTGAGTCCTTCCTTAGTTTGAGAAGTGCCCAGTCACCAATTCATTAAAGTTCTTATTAGAAGGGGACTGTACATTTCCAAGCTAAGAGAGACCATAGAACTTGTGGATGGATGGATGAAATGATCTCATTGCCTGCCATATCAAACGAACATACCTTAGTGTCAACATTGTGACTTAAGGTAAAAACCAAACATTAGCAATCAACATGAAAACAGTTCATACCATCATTCCAAACACTTATTGGATGACAAACTTACAGGGTGGATCACACACAAAAACTGGAAAAGTATAACGATGTTGCAAAACAAAAACAAAAAAAGTTAAAGAAAGTTGTAAAACAAAAATGTTGTAAAACAAAAACGTGTAAAACAAAAACGTTGTAAAATAAAAACTAAAAAGAACTAAGGGCCCCATATGGTTAGCATAGGTGGCCATCTTCCCATGACTGAGTGGAAAGGGAGATATCTAAAATAATGAGCACCTATTTGAATTTCTAAGAAGTGTCCAACTTCTCCCAATTGATGATCTTAGATTAAGGGGTGGAAGTTGGTGACGCTCATATTCCAATGTGTCTATGCCTTCGTTGTTGGCATGGTTTGTCTCCTCAGTTCGTTCCATGCATATTTGTTTACTTTTTCAAGTAGCTGTCAACCACAGGATGTCTACTACTAGTGGTGTGGTTGCTACATACAGGCATCTTTGTTTCAAAGTTTCAAGGGCACACTTGTTACATGGAGGTATTTCCTTCATGTCATCACCCGATGAATCACAGTATGTGATGCATGGAACTTTCCTCTTCTTGATCTTTCCATAAATATTTATCTTAGAGATTTCTCGGGAAAGATCGCGGATCCTAAGGCATGCGTCTACTATACTAAGCCATGCCCTTCCCATTATAATTGGGAAGTCCCCTTCGTTGTTGTTGACTTCAATCACCAGAAAATCAGCTGGGTAAGACCAACCACACACAGTGGTAATAATGTCCTCCACCAATCCCAAGGGAATGGTGATGGACTGGTCTACCAAGTCTAGTTGGATGTTGCTTTTCTTAAGTTGGGGTAGGTTCCAGGCGTGATACATCTCTTGTGAAATTAAGCTTACTCTAGAACCTGAGTCAAGAAGAGCCCTATGTGGTTCATTTCCAGCGACTTGAAGGTAGATTAAGCGACTTCCAGGATCAGTTAGTTTCCTGGGAAGGTGGCCTACCTTGATCCAGTCTCTTATGATATGCGTTAACATAACCATATGCATTAAGCTCTGATGGACTGAAGGGTGCTCCAAAGTGTTAGATGGTGGAGGCGTGCATATGGGCTCAACCACTTGTTGTTGCGAGAGTTTGTCTGGGCTTTTGATTCTGAAGAAGGGTCTTCTCTTTTTACAGTTGTCGTTACCAGTAGCAGGATGAATATTTACAACTCTCATAGTGTGGCATTGCTGTGATTGAGGAGGAAGTTCCCCTTACATTGTTGGAGTAGGAGGTGTTATGGGAACTACTTGTGGAAGAGGTGCAGATGGATTTGAAGGATGATGTGGGTATGGAGTGTCTCTCAAAGGAGAAGGAGTCCTTCTGAAGTACTCCTGAACTTGGTAGTGATGGTGGGGAGTTGTGTGACTCATAGAGTCACTTGGAGAAATCGGTTGCTGCACATAATATCCATAAGGGTCAGGCTGCCGGTAAGGGTATTGATGTTTCGGCGATGGCATCCCCCATGACTATGGGTATTACCACTGCTGATGCTATCCGATGGGTTGTGGTGGAGTTCCACTTGGATAATACATTAACGATTGGTGGAACTGCCTTGGGTTACCCTGGGGATAAGGTAACCTTCGGGGTGTTTGCCGTTGGTTAAGTCTCAAATTAAGTGCATACACCCCAGACTCCTGTAGATGTGAGATGATTGGACAACATCCCTTGGGATGATCATAGTGGAAGATCTCACATCCACCATCATTATCTGTGTCTGAATCCATAACCACATCAAAGTTAGTGATTTTCCCCTTACCCTTATTATGTGTAGGGCCTAAATCTCTCCACTTTGTCTTACCTTTGTCACTACTTTGTTTAACCTTAGACTCTTCTACAATTTTTAAGATAGTGTCAATTTTAGAGTCTAAGGAACTCCTTACGTCATCTACCTTAGCCGCTATTTCTGTTGTGAGCTTTAGAAGCGGCAAGGTCTTTTTGTTCACCAACTCTTCGATTAGTGACTCATCCTCTTCATCGCAAAATTTCACTCCCTTCTTTAGAAGAGAGGGATCATGGTTGTATTCTTCCGCACTTTCCCTTTTTTGTAACTCACCTTCTTCTTTTGCTACTTGTTCCAACAAGCTATGTACTTCGTGGGCTCTAAGTTGTGAGAGTCTCCCTTGGGCATAAGTCCCAAGGGTTCTTCTAGTTTCATGCCTTAGCCCATCCACGATGTGGCGAAGTTGATCCCGCTGAGCATATCCATGGCTCGAGCAACGATGTAATAGTGTGTAGTAGTGGGCCATGACAGCATCCAAGGGTTCATGTGTACCTTGCTTCCAGCCTTGGATACGTAAATTGGACACTCTGGAGTACATCTAATATTAATCGTTGAAGAGTTCTAACATCGTACTCCACCTCCTGATGGTTTCCGGTTCTAAAGACCGGTACCAACTCTCTGCTTCTTTGGTGAGTGTCCTTGGAAACAACTTAAGCTTTTTCCACTTATTTTCTATATTTTACAAGGCGTAGGCATCATGGAATGCCTATAAATGATTTTGCGGATCTGCGTTGTATCCCCCTTCAAATCGTGGGATGTTGTTCATGTCTAAATGTCTGATCCGACTATCTTTTAAATGCCTTGTAGGAATTCTAATAGCCTCCCTTATATCGAGCATACTTCGGGTTGCAAGTAGGGGCTTTTCATGATCATCTCTTTCATGACGCCTATGATGTATTCGTTGTTCCCTACTTTCCCTACGTTCATGCCCTTGTCCTCTCTCTCGACTTTCTTGTCGAGGTCTCTCAGTTTTCTTACTTTTATCCTCTCCCTTACGCTCTTCATGATTGCGCCCAAAGGTGGAAGGTGAGGGTGAGTGATGAGATGAAGGGGAAGAGGAAGGAGAACCATCATCATGACGATGTGTCCTACCTCTTTGGTTGCTACAGACCCGATCGTGGTGATGATCAAAGTGCCCGTCCTTGTCTTTTGTTGTTGTTCCTTCTGTGAACAGTTGGTGTTCACGGGCATTAGAACCAGTGTTATGTATCATTGATCATAGGTTCTAATACCCAACCTCCTCACCATCGTTTGAGGGGGAACATCTCTTGATAGAGAACGCGTTATGAGTGGTTCACCATCTCTAGTTTCACTAAGGACGTGCAGGACCTCTTTGCTCTTCAACAGTGTATGTTGGCTCTCCTGCCTTGCGTCCCTCATACGTTGTGCTTCTGTGGGATGATAATCCCTTATGTCAAAGTCTTCCATAACGTATTCAGCATAAAGCTGAGTCATGCCAATCTGTGCTAAGGCGCGGAGAAGCATGTTTGGGACAAATTGATCTGGAGGTAACACGATGTTACCTTGCAAATCCCTCCAGCGCATTTGCTTGTCTTAATGGAGAATAAAAGTAAAGTTGGGGATATACTCATCGGGATGAGTATATGTCAACTTATATTGTTGAGGAACTGGTAGATTTAGGTTATGTGTTTTTAATTGCCAACTGTTCTTTGTATGGTCCTTAGGTGGTGAATTTCTTTTACTAGAAGAAGACATTGTTATTGATGTGCTAATTCACCATTATATAATTCTTGTTTAATTAATTAACCCGAAGGTTTGTTTAGGCTTCCAATGATGTGAGTGATATCCTTTATGTTCTATTCAGCGCACAAACACTTAGTCCTCGGCAACGGTGCCAATGATAAGTGGCGAGATACCCCTACACTCAACCATATGAAACGAGTATAGCATGCGCGATCCGGTCGAACTCCGCAGACTAAATGCCTACATGCCCCATGGAACACTTAGGGTTAATTATTCGTTGTCTTCCCATACTTACTTGTAGTTGTCACGGTGTATGGTTAAGTAAGTCCGAGGTATATGATTTTTATAGTTTTTATGTTTTATGTTTCTTGTGCTAATGAGGTGAAGGGTTGAGAAACTAACTAACTCTAACTAATGAACTAAGTCTAAACTACCTAGCGTCAGCATCCGTTCCCACTTACCGTACACACCCTAAACCAATGCAACTGTGGCTACCAAACGCTAATAGTTGCTGGGATCACCACGCATAATGCACGTGCTCGAAGTGGTCGTACTAAGGCACCTAACTAGGAGGAAAGGGTTGAGGAAGCTAATCTAGCCTAAGTGCAATGAGCAGTCGATTCCTTGACTAACCGTATACATCTTGATGCACGACTACCATTGGGATTACCAAGCGTAGATCCTGGATATGCCATTGGGTTACGAAGTAGTCACACTAGATGCTCGTAATCAAGTCGTACTCATACCACGTTCTAGGAGTTTAAGGGTGAGAGAGAAAACAATAAATAAAAGCCTATTCCATGCACTACAAGGTTTATCTGGAAAGCTCATCTTTATTGTCGTACACAACTTGTGTTCAGGTACAATGTTGCTCGAATAAAGATCCGTTCACTTTGGGACTCCTACTACGGGCACATGGAAAATATTCTATCTCTGGAGTTTCCCTACTTCTAGCCCAGGATGGGGAAACAAGGGAGTGTCGCCTCTTATTTATAGATATGGCGGCGGACCACGATATCGCGTACGCGATATCGCAAGGGAAGACATAATATCGCGTCCCATCACTACTCATTAGATCCTAGAAAATTGTGGAGTTATGGTAAGGCGTAAAGTCAAACTCTAATAGAAACTCTTATATCTGTTAATGCTTTTCAAGCTTCTATAGGAATTTTATCTGGTCCAATAATATTTCAATTTTTCATCTTTGGTAAGGTTGTCTTTACATCAGAGAAGAAAAATTCATTAACTAAACCAAAATTTGATTCTTATTCTTAGATGCCTTCTCTTAGAAATTCTTCATTTAATAATTCTTTAAAATAATTATTCCATCTATCTAAAATTTCATTATCTTTTACCAAAATTCTTTCATCTACTACCTCAATGCATTTACCATGATCAATGTTCGTATATTTCTTGTTTTTGATTTTTGCTAATTTGTACATAAATTTTCTCCTTCTTTTATTCCTAATTTCTCATAGAAGTTAGCCAAGTCCTTATGCTTGACTTTTAGCTACTCTTACTTTTAGCTCATTGTTATTTTCTACATTAGCCTATTTCCTTAGTTTTTACTTTGCTATCATTCCTTAAAGCATTTTTCTTATTTTGAATAGTGTATTACACTTCATCAGTCTACCACAATATCTCCTTTGGGATGTATTTTTTGCCTTTGTTTCACACAAAATGTTTTTTCCAATTTTCTAAATACAACTTTCTATTTGG
>MNCI01026213.1:308206-327981 GCA_015680685.1 Gnetum montanum | reverse complement strand
GTAGAATCGAACCTGTGACTTGTGGTTACCAAGACAAGACCATTACACTAGGCTAAGACCTCATTGTTGATTTTATTCAATAAGTAAAGTGTAAGCTAAATTTTTAATAGTCAAAATAGGATATTTTTAGGACTTTCTCATCATTAGGGAAGGGTAGTGTTATTTTTGATGTGACATAAGAAGGAAAAAAAATAATTAGCATATATTGATAGGTTGATATGTTTACCAAGTGTTAACATGTTGATGCTTGTGCCTAACCCCCCATGATTACCATGCATTGTTCAAGGTTATAGCCTCCCATAATACTTGTTGAACGTTTGTTTTAATAATATAAACAAGGTTTCTTTGTACCAACAACCTTCTTGATTTGTTTTTCCCCTATAGAATCACAATGGAAGAACTTAAGGATCGTAAGGTTTCTTTGTACCAACCCTCTTCTTTGTTTGTTTTTCCCCTAGAGAATCACAATAAAAGAACTTAAATATCATTATTTATTTTAAATTTTAAAATTGCATAGGCAGCTTTATAAAGTAAAAACATTCTAAAATACGTATTTTGCATTATTTTTTTTCAAAATATTTTGAATCATACTTAATTCATTATTAGTTATAATGAATTTACGAAGGATTTGTGTTTTGGCAATGAGAGAGTGAGGGGAGTGGGTAGGAGGTGGAAAGGAGGGATGTCAAAACAAACAAACAAATCTTTCTTAGCTTTTAGCTGACATCAAACAAATCAAGACAATTTAAAACTTGCCTACCAATGTTTTTTTTTACAGACAAATTCTATATTACAAAAAATAACGGATATTCCAAACAAGGAAAGATGATAAAATATTTGGGGCAAAATTTGCGAGTGGGAAAGAATTGTGACATAACAAACAAATGCCAAGGTACTTAAGAGATCCAACAAAATTCAGCATCCCCATACTGACGCTTAGACAAAATTTAAAGTTTGTACACCCAACCCAAATTCTTATCCAGAAACAAAAGTGTATCATAACCACAGTAAAGTGTATCATAACCACAGTAATTTCTTTGCACATATGCCGACAGACTTGAATGGCCTTGCAATTTTCCCGCACAGTCCGACAATGACAGATTCTGGATGAGACACTGCTGCTGCTCCACATTCAAAATAGCCAGCTATACCTACAGCTACAGCTGCAACTGCAACACCAAGACACAAACAAGTTACGGTTTTCTTCACAAATTTAGATCTTTGCTGCCTGTTTCTCTTCACACTTTCTGTTTGCGGAATACTGTCCCTGGGATTTTCAGCTGTTTCAATCATCACTTTGAACAGATTTTCAGTGTCCCCCTCCTTACTGCTACATGCAACAGGGCCAACAATTTCCAAATCCTGGGCCATTTCCTTTGCTTCTGAGAATGCATCTGTGTTGCAACCCAGATCAGTCTTTGCTGCAACAATCATGCAGGGAAAATTGAACCCACTATTTTCGGCAGTTGCAGTAACCAGAGACAGCAGTTTTGCTGTTTTCTTCCATGAGTCTGCATCAGAACTATCATAAACAAACACACCCACATCACAGGGACTCAAGAACTTTGGATCCTGCAGCGAAATCTTCAATTCGTTTCTTGAAATCTCCCGCAGAACCAGAAATTTTTCAGTTCCATCATCCATTTTGAACGTGTTTGCACCATATGGCTGCGATTTTTTCTTCTCAAATGCCCTGCAACCGAGAAAATTGAGCAGGGCAGATTTGCCAGAGGCTGCTGATCCAAAAACGAAGCACTGAAACACGTTTCTCTGGGAACTATTCTTCTTAATATCAATGTTCCTGCTTCCATTGATGCAAAATATTGTTGCGGGATCCACAGGATACCCAATACAAGTCAAGCATTTCAAGCTTCTCACAGGATCCACCAAAATCATAAGCTGCCATTGGTGAAGAAATTCATCCACAGAGACAGTCCCAGAACAATCCTCAGACTCCATGAAAACTTTCTCTTCCCAAGGATTCCACGGTGCAGTGGAGAACAAATTCTGGAGTTCAGTCCAACACAGGGATCCATCACCATCCATATCAAAATCTGCAAAAACGCGCCTCAAAAACCTTAAACCTTCGTCAGAGAGCTCCACGCTTTGATCAGGTCTCCGTTTGAGCAAACTCCGCGGCAAAATCCCATCCCTGGGCTCAAGATCATCACCATAACCAAACCTCCTAAGAACAATCCAGACCGATTCCACTTTCCCAGTCTCCAGAAAAATATAGTGCAAAACCATAAACCCTGCAACAGTCAAACCATGATCATTATACCCTGCTGCCAGTCTCTGAGAAATCATTTTCCTAACTCCTGCAAAATTCGCAGGTTGCAGAGGAACCCCAAAACAGGCGAGCGGAAAATTCCCCAGTTCTTCATCGCTGAGCGCCCCATCTACATCCACGTCACAGATTGTGAAAATCCTCCTCAGAGCTCTAGCACAGCGGGGCCTGAAGCACCGTTTTTCGTGGTCGAAAATGCGGCAAACCGGAAATCGAACCATGTTCTGAACAGAGCAGAGCAGGGCCCAGACCTGAGAAGGATTGGTCAACGGAACATCTGACGCAGGCCTGAATTTGAGGATAATCTGCGAACAGATCCTACGCGATCTCAGCAAACTGTCCGGATTCTTCGGGACTGTTTGAATTCCAATCCAACTTGCAGCAGACCACCATGACCAGAGCTTCAAGTTTCAGGCGGCGAAACAGGGGAAGAAACTAGGATTTCAGCACATTCAGAGATTCGGAGTCGTTGGCCGCGTAGGTGAGAAGAATTCCATTTGCGTGCCGGAGCTCTTGTTCAGGAATTGAAGATGAGGATGTGTCGATGAGAGTCAAGGGAATGCTGTCCGTACAGAATTCCGGAGGGAAAAACCGGCGAGAAATTACAGTCGGGGGTAGTACTGGAGGGATATTCTGCGGGAGAGAGGAGGAAGAGGAATATTTTGCTGCTGCTACTGCTGCAACAGTAGCGGCAGCTTGTATGAGGCTGGATTTGCCGGTGCCGCTGCCTCCTGCGAAAACTACGACTGCGTTTTCTGAAACTGTGTTCGCCATTGTTGTTGGTAATTTGCTTGAAGAGGTGCAGGTGGTATAGATTCGGTCGGATTCTTATGGAATTTGAAAACTGTTGTTCTTATAGAATTTGGGGACCGTATAAACGCTTTTTTGGGTAGTGGTGTAAGAATAAATGTCCCACTATGTAAAAATAAATGTTCCACAAATTATTGCTAATCAGAGAATGTTCCACAAATTATTGCTAATCAGAGATCTTGTAACCGATATTACGGCGGTTTACCATCAATATAAATGTTCCACAAATTATTGGTTCATTAGAGATCTTGTAACCGATATTACGGTGGTGTACCATCAATAGCCTCAACGCTTTACTTTGTGGGGTGGTGGTGTCAAAATAAATGTTCCACAAAGTATTGGTTAATTAAAAATTGTGTAACAATCATCAATAGCCTCATCCCTTTACGGTATAAATGTCTTTTTGGGTGGTAGTGCAAGAATAAATGTTTCACTATGTAAGAATAAATGTCTCACAAAGTATTGGTTAATTAAAGATCCTGTAAAGGTTATGGTATTAATTGGAGCATTAATGCTTTTGTGATGAAGGAAAGCACTAACGCCACTCTATCTCACAAAGTATTGGTTAATTAGAGATCTTGTAACAGATATATTGGTTAATTAGAGATCTTGTAACAGATATCGGTTACGGTGGTTTACCATCAATAGCCTCAACGCTTTACTTTGTGGGTGATGGTGTCAAAATAAATGTTTCATAAAGTATTGGTTAATTAAAAATTGTGTAACAATCATCAATAGCCTCATCCCTTTACTTTGTGGGTGTGGGTTACGGTTCGTGGACCGTATAAATGTCTTTTTGGGTGGTGGTGCAAGAATAAATGTTTCACTATGTAAAAATAAATGTCTCACAAAGTATCGGTTAATTAAAGATCCTGTAAAGGTTATGGTATTAATTGGAGCATTAATGCTTCTGTGATGAAGGAAAGCCCTAGTGCCACTCTATTTAAGGTTATTGGGTTTAAGATCCAATTAAAAATATTATAATATGTAATTGGTTTAACATAAATTTTCCTTTTTATTTGTGATGAAGCGGTTACTCTAATTATTAGAGCAGTTATTATTAGAGCGGTTACTCTAATTATTAAAGCGATTATTATTAGAGTAGTTATTTTAATTATTAGAGCGGTTATTCTTTGGTCTATAAATACAGCGCCCAAGCGCACAATTGGGAGCATGTTTTTAGCAGTCAAGTAACGAAATCTATCTATTTGAAAGTTAAAATATTTTCCAAGTGCCTGTAGTAGGAGGTTTAAGTGTGAACGAATGTTTATTTGATGAGAGCGGGTACTCTAATAATTAGAGTGGTTATTATTAGGGTAGTTACTCCAATTATTAGAGTGGTTATTATTAGGACAGTTACTCTAATTATGAGTGGTTATTATTAGAGCAGTTACTCTAATTATTAGAGTGGTTATTATTAGAGCAGTTACTCTAATTATTAGAATGGTTATTATTAAAGTGGCAGTTTCTCTAAAATTAGAGTGGCAATTTCTCTCTGATGGGACGCGATATTGCATGGGCTGCGATATCGCGTACATGATATCGTAGCCCGTCGCTAGTTCTATAAATAAGAGGTGGCTTTTCCTTGTTTCTCCATTTAGATCTAAACCCTTAGCCAAACTCTAGCAGTTTTACCATTCCAGAGTTAGAATAATTTCCATGTGCCTGCAGTAGGAGTCTCAAAGTAAATGGATCTTTATTTGAGCAATTTTGTACCTGAGCACACAATTGTGTATGGCAATAAAGATGAGCTTTCTGATAAACCTTGCAGCATATGGACTAAGCTAATTAGGATTTTAATTATTGTTAATTATTTAAATGCTTTCTTAGGGACTTAATCTCTCTCAAACCTTAACTCTCCTAGTTAAGTGTATTCAGTACGACCGCTTCGAGCACATGCGCTACACTTGGTAACCCAATAATGAATAGCATTTGGTAATCCCAGTAGTGTTGCATTGGTTCAGGGTATGTATGGTAAGTGGGAATGGATACTGATGCTAGGACGCTTAAAGCTTAGTTAGTGAAAGTTAGTTACTTAGTCTCTTCACCCTTTTCCCTCTTAGCGTAGGCAATAAAAAGATAAAAGATATAAAAATCATACACCTCAGACTTACTTAACCATACAACCGTGACAATACAAGTAAGTCTAGGAGGACAACGATTGATTAACCTTAAGTGTTCCATAAGGCGCGTAAGCACTTAGTCCTTGGAGTTCAATCGGATCGTGCATGTAACGCTCGTATTCGTATGGTTGAGTGTAGGGGTACCTCGCCACTCATCATTGGCGCCGTTGCTGAGAACTTAGTTGTTTGTGCACTAAGTAAAACATAGGAAATCATCCACATCATTGGGAAGCTTAGACAAACCCTTAGGGTTAATCAGAGAAAAAATTAAACAACAGTCAATAGCACACCAAATAAGATAACAATGTCTTCTTCTTCTCACAAAAGCACTTCATCGCCTAGGGACCACACAAGAGGCAGTCGACGGCACAACATACATAACCAAGAACCACCAGTTCCTCAACAATTTAGTGTGGTGTATACTCACCACGATGAGTATGTACCCGACTTTACCTTTGTCTTCCATCAAGACAAACAACTATGATGGAGAGACTTGGAGGGTAACATAGTGTTGCCTCCTGACAGAGCTGCCCTCAACATGCTCCTTCATGCCCTTGCATAAATAGGCATGTCACAATTATACACTGAATACGTTGCATGCGATTACAACGCAAGGGACTACCATCCCACAGAAGTTCAACGTTAATGAGACTTGCAACAGGAGAGTTATCATACATTGTTGAAGGGCAAAGGCCCCCATAATGCTTCGTCCATCATAAGTGAAATTAAGGGTGGTGAACCTATTTCAATAGGTTCTCCACAAAATGATGTTCCCCATCCTAACGATAGTGAGGAGGTGGGGTATCAGAATTAGCACTTCACGATTCATAACCCTGCTTCTGATCCCCATGAACACCAAGTGTTCAATGAGGGAACACAAACAAACGACAAGGGTGGGTAGTCTGGTCATCATCATGATCAGGGCCGAAACCACCAAAGAGAAGGTAAGAAACATCATCATGGCAATGGTTCTCCTTCTTCTTCCCCTTCATCATCACATTCACCCTCTCCTTCAACATTAGGAAATAGTCATAAGGAACCTCACAGTGAGGATAAGGGTAAGCAAAATGAGAGACCTTGATGAGAGAATCAAGAGCGAGGATGAGGGCATTCGAGAGAATCAAGGCATGGAAGAAGGGAAAGTAGGGAACCGTGTAGACATCACAGATGCCATGAGAGACATGACCATGATGAACCCCTACTTGCAACCCGGTCATTAGAATACCTACAAGGCACCAAAAAGATAGCCGAATCAAGAGGCTAGACATCAATAATATTCCACGATTTGAGGGGGGATACAATGTTGATCCGTAGAACCACTTACAGGCATTTCACAATGCCTATGCCTTGCAGAATATTGAAAATGAGTGGCAAAAGTTAAAGTTGTTTCTAAGGACACTCGTTTAGTAGTGTTGCATTGGTTCAGGGTGTATATGGTAAGTGGGAACGGATACTGATGCTAGGACGATTAAAGCTTAGTTAGTGAAAGTTAGTTACTTAGCCTCTTCACCCTTTTCCCTCTTAGCGTAGGCAATAAAAAGATAAAAGATATAAAAATCATACACCTCAGACTTACTTAACCATACAACCGTGACAATGCAAGTAAGTCTAGGAGGACAACGATTGATTAACCTTAAGTGTTCCATAAGGCGCGTAAGCACTTAGTCCTTGGAGTTTGACCGGATCGTGCATGTAACACTTGTATTCATATGGTTGAGTGTAGGGGTACCTCGCCACTCATCATTGGTGCCATTGCTGAGAACTTAGTTGTTTGTGCACTAAGTAAAACATAGGAAATCATCCACATCATTGGGAAGCTTAGACAAACCCTTACGATTAATCAGAGAAAAAATTAAACAATAGTCAATAGCACACCAAATAAGATAACAATGTCTTCTTCTTCTCACAAAAGCACTTCACCACCTAGGGACCACACAAGAGGCAGTCGACGGCATAACATACATAACCAAGAACCACCAGTTCCTCAACAATTTAGTGTGGTGTATACTCACCATGATGAGTATGTACCCAACTTTACCTTTGTCTTCCATCAAGATAAATAACTACGATGGAGAGACTTGGAGGGTAACATAGTGTTGCCTCTTGACAGAGCTGCCCTCAACGTGCCCTTGCACAAATAGGCATGTCACAATTATACACTGAATACGTTGCATGCGATTACAATGCAAGGGACTACCATCCCACAGAAGTGCAACGTCAACGAGACTTGCAACAGGAGAGTTATCATAGATCGTTGAAGGGCAAAGGCCACCATAATGCTTCGTCCATCATAAGTGAAATTAAGGGTGGTGAACCTATTTCAATAGGTTCTCCAGAAAATGATGTTCCCCCTCCTAACGATAGTGAGGAGGTGGGGTATCAGAATCTGCACTCCACGATTCACAACCCTGCTTCTGATCCCCATGAACACCAAGTGTTCAATGAGGGAACACAAACAAACGACAAGGGTGGGCAGTCTAGTCATCATCACGATCAGAGTCGAAACCACCGAAGAGAAGGTAAGAAACACCATCATGGCAATGGCTCCCCTTCTTCTTCCCCTTTATCATCACATTCACCCTCTTCTTCAACATTAGGACATAGTCATAAGGAACCTCACAGTGAGGATAAGGGTAAGCAAAATGAGAGACCTCGTCAAGAGAGTCGAGAGCGAGGACGAGGGAATTCGAGAGAATCAAGGCATGGAAGAAGGGAAAGTAGGAAACCGTGTAGACATCACAGATGCCATGAGAGACATGACCATGAAGAACCCCTACTTGCAACCTGGTCATTAGAATACCTACAAGGCACCAAAAAGATAGCCGAATCAAGAGATTAGACATGAATAATATCCCACAATTTGAGGGGGGATACAATGTTGATCCGTAGAACCACTTACTAGCATTTCACGATGCCTATGCCTTGCAGAATATTGAAAATGAGTGGCAAAAGTTAAAGTTGTTTCTAAGGAAACTCGTTTAGTAGTGTTGCATTGGTTTAGGGTGTGTATGGTAAGTGGGAATGGATACTGATGCTAGGATGATTAAATCTTAGTTCGTGAAAGTTAGTTACTTAGTCTCTTCACCCTTTTCCCTCTTAGCGTAGGAAATAAAAAGATAAAAGATATAAAAATCATACACGTCAGACTTACTTAACCATGCAACTGTGACAATACAAGTAAGTCTAGGAGGACAACGATTGATTAACCTTAAGTGTTCCATAAGGCGCATAAGCACTTAGTCCTTGGAGTTCGACCTGATCGTGCGTGTAACACTCGTATTCGTATGGTTGAGTGTAGGGGTACCTCGCCACTCATCATTGGCGCCGTTGCTAAGAACTTAGTTGTTTGTGCACTAAGTAAAACATAGGAAATCATCCACATCATTGGGAAGCTTAGACAAACCCTTAGGATTAATCAGAGAAAAAATTAAACAACAGTCAATAGCACACCAAATAAGATAACAATGTCTTCTTCTTCTCACAAAAGCACTTCACCGCCTAGGGACCACACAAGAGGCAGTCGACGGCACAACATACATAACCAAGAACCACCAGTTCCTCAACAATTTAGTGTGGTGTATACTCACCACGATGAGTATGTACCCGGCTTTACCTTTGTCTTCCATCAAGACAAACAACTGTGATGGAGAGACTTGGAGGGTAACATAGTGTTGCCTCCTGACAGAGCTTCCCTCAACATGTCCCTTCATGCCCTTGCACAAATAGGCATGCCACAATTATACACTAAATACATTGCATGCGATTACAACGCAAGGGACTATCATCCCACAGAAGTGCAACGTCAATGAGACTTGCAACAGAAGAGTTATCATACACTGTTGAAGGGCAAAGGCCCCCATAATGCTTTGCCCATCATAAGTGAAATTAAGGGTGGTGAACCTATTTCAATAGGTTCTCCACAAAATGATGTTCCTCATCCTAACGATAGTGAGGAGGTGGGGTATCAGAATCTGCACTCCACGATTCACAACCCTGCTTCTGATCCCCATGAACACCAAGTGTTCAATGAGGGAACACAAACAAACGACAAGGGTGGGTAGTCTAGTCATCATCACGATCAGGGCCAAAACCACCGAAGAGAAGGTAAGAAAAATCATCATGACAATGGCTCCCCTTCTTCTTCCCCTTCATCATCACATTCACCCTCTCCTTCAACATTAGGACATAGTCATAAGGAACCTCACAGTGAGGATAAGGGTAAGCAAAATGAGAGACCTTGACGAGAGAATCAAGAGCGAGGATGAGGGCATTCGAGAGAATCAAGGCATGGAAGAAGGGAAAGTAGGGAACCGTGTAGACATCATAGATGTCATGAGAGACATGACCATGACGAACCCCTACTTGCAACCCGGTCATTAGCATACCTACAAGGCACCAAAAAGATAGCCGAATCAAGAGACTAGACATGAATAATATCCCACGATTTGAGGGGGGATACAATGTTGATCCGTAGAACCACTTACAGGCATTTCACGATGCCTATGCCTTCCAGAATATTGAAAACGAGTGGAAAAAGTTAAATTTGTTTCTAAGGACACTCATAAAAGAAGCGGAAAGCTGGTACCAATCCTTAGAACTGGAATCCATTCGAAGGTGGAGTACGATGTTAGAACTTTTTAACGATAAATATCAAACGTACTCCTGAGTGTCCAACTTGCGTAAGCAAATCCAAGGATGGAAACAGGGTAATCATGAACACTTGGATGCTGCCATGGGCCGATATTATGCACTGGTACATCATTGCCCAGGCCATGGTTACGCACAACGGGATCAATTCTGCCATCTCGTAGATGGGCTAAGACATGAAACCAAGAGAACCCTTGGAACATATTCCCAAGGGAGATTATCTGAACTTAGGTTCCATCAGGTTCATAAATTGTTGGAGCAAGTAGCTAAGGAAGAAGGAAAGCTACATAAGAGAGAAAGCATGGAAGAGTATAACCGTGATCCTTCCCTCTGAAAGAGGGGAGTGAGATTATGTGAGGAGGAGGATAAATCACCACTCGAAGAGTTGGTGAGTAGGAAAACCTTTCCACTTCAAAAGTTAACAACAAAAGTGTCAGCTAAGGTAGATCAAATGTGGGATTCCTTGGATAGTAGATTCGAAACCGTTCTTAAAATTGTAGAGGAGTCTAAGGAGCGAGGTAGTGACTATGATAAGAAAAAGAGAAGAGACTTAGATCATGCACGTAACAAAGGTAAGGGTAAAGTGGCTATCACTAAAGAGGTTGTGGACTTTGATACAGATAATGATGGTGGATGTGAGATCTGCCAATATGACCATCCTAAGGGATGTTGCCTAATAATCTCACATCTGCAAGAGTCTGGGGTGTATGCGCTCAACCCAAGACTTAACAAACATCAAGCACCCCGAAGGTTACCTTATTCCTAAGGTAACCTAAGGCAGTTCCACCAACCGTTAACATATTATCCAAGTGGAACTCTGCAATACCACAGTCATGGGGGATGCCACTGCCAAGGCAAAAATACCCTTATTGGCAACCGAACCCATATGGATATTATGTGCAGCAGCCGATCTCTCCAAGTGACTCTATCAGTCATGTAACTCCAAAATGTCACTACCAAGCTCGGGAGTATTATAGGACTCCTTCTCCTAGGGGAGACACACCACATACATACCATCCTCCGAATCCATCCGCAACCCTGACACTAATGGCTCCACAACCAATCACTCCAACAATGCAAGGGGTATTTCCCACTCAACTGCAACAACCCAATGTCACGAGGGCTTCAAATCCTCAATTCGTGGTTGGTTCTAACAATCCTATGCCAAAAAGACCTTTCTTTAGAACCAACAACACAACTAAGGCCTCACCATCACAAGCAGTTGAACATCTAAACAACTCTATACCAAATAAGGTTTCGGGATCTCCTTCAACCCAAAAATCAAGCTTAACGTACAAAGTTATGTTAACGCATGTCATTGCTAACTGGATAAAGGTGGGCCACCTTCCCAAGAAATTCTTTGATCCTGGAAGTTCCCTAATCTACCTCCAAGTTGCTGGGACTGAACCCTATAAGGCTCTTCTTAACTCAGGTTCCGGAGTCAACTTAATATCACAAGAGATGTATAAAGCCTGGAACCTGCCTCCATTGAGAAAGAGTAACATTCGACTGGAGCTGGCCGACCAGTCCATCACTGTTCCCTTGGGACTGGTGGAGGACATCATTACCACTGTGTGTGGGTGGTCGTATCCAGTTGATTTTCTGGTGATACAAGTAACTAACAGCAAGGGGGACTTCCCAATAATAATGGGAAGAGCGTGGCTAAGTACTATAGATGCACGTCTAGGAATCCACGATCTTCCTTGGAAATATCCAAGAAAAATACTTTTGGAAAGATCGAGAAGAAGAAAGTTCCATGCACCGCATACAGTGACACAGGGTGCCATTGCATGCAGAAATCATGGGTTATGCAAAGTTTAGCATTGCCTACATGCAATCGGTGTGCACAAGAAATTAACATACAAAAGGACCTATATGCAGCAGCCACATGACAAGAAGACACCTAGTGGCTGATGGCTGATCAAGAGAGCAATTCGATAACATGCATGGAACTAATTGAGGGAATAACTAGTGCTTACATTGGAAGCATAGACGCACTTGAGCAAGTTCGTTGCCAACTTCCAAACCTTAACATTGAAAACATTAATTGGGGGAAGCTGGAAATTTGTAAGAGATTTAGATAAGAGCCCCTAAATTTGAAACCATTCCCCACTAGTCTAGAATACATGACCCTCGAAAATGGAAAACTAGTGATCATCAACGCAAAACTTGTTCTCATGAAAAAAGAAAGCCTGCTGAAAGTGATAAATAAATGGTTAAAAGCCTTTGCCTGGTCATACCCCAAGCTAACTAGAATAGATCCTAGGATATGCCAGCATAGGATTTACACGGACCCCTCCATGAAGCTGTGAAAACAACTACAGAGGCGATTGAATCCAAAATTGTAACAAATAGTAAAAGAAGAGATAGAATAGCTTCTTAAGGATGGGTCCATATATCCCATTGTCGATAGCGAATGGGTTAGCCCTCTGGTGATCGTGCCTAAGAAGGGAGGCAAATGGAGGGTGTGTATAGATTTTAGGCTACTAAACATGGCAACATTCAAGGATCACTTTCCGTTGCCATTTGTTGACCAAGTCTTAGACACCATAGCAAGGCATCGCTATTATAGTTTTCTGGATGGTTATAGTGGGTATAACCAAATATGGATCACACCAGAAGACCAAGCCAAAACAACGTTCACTAGTTCTTGGGGAACATTTACATATAAAAAAATGTCATTTGGCTTGTGCAATGCTCCTACCACGTTTAAACATTTAGTTCTAAGCATATTCCAATAGTAGATAGGGAACGGAGTGGAAGTCTTTATGGATGACTTATCCACTTATGGGACAAGCTTTGATCAAGCCCTGGACTGATTAGAACAAGTGCTGAAACGATGTGTAGAAACCAACCTAAGGCTCAATTGGTAGAAAAGCCATTTAATGGTTCAAGAGGGCATAGTACTGGGGCATAATATTTCATAGTTAGGAATAGAGGTAGACCTGGAAAAAGTTAGGGTCATCCAAGGAATCACCTGACAACCAAAAACTATCAAAGACATTCAGTCTTCCTTGGATACACTGGCTACTACAGGAGATTCATTGAGAACTTCTCCAAGATTACCAAATCATTGGTACAATTAACGAAGAAGGATGCACCATTTGAATGAACCAGGGAATGTGAACGAGCATTCCAAACTCTAAAACAAAGGCTTATGGAAACTCCCATTCTACAGGCCCTTGACTAGTCCAGGTCATTCCATATAATGACTAACGCATCCAATTATGCTTTAGGAGCTGTACTTACACAGTTAGATGACCAAAAATGCCCTTTTTACATCCACTATGCAAGTAAGAGTATCGCCGGTGCACGACTCAACTACACAACTATAGAAAAGGAATTAATGGTTGTAGTGTTTGCATTGGACAAGTTTAGGCACTATGTGTTAGGCTACAAATTGTACATTCATACGAATCATAATGCAATTAGGTTCCTCATGAACAAGCCAACGGTTAGCCCTCATATTATACATTGGTTGGTAATCCTACAGGAGTTCGATTTAACGATGATAGATCAAAAGGGCATCGAGAACGTAGTTGCAGATCATTTATCTTGATTGCACTAGGATAGCAAGGAGGATGAATATGCCATATCTGATCACTTTCCTAATGAAGCCCTCTTTGTCGATGTAGTGAATAACCAATCCTTGGGAAAAAATTGGTATAGTAGCATTCTTACCTATCTCCTTTCCCAACAAACACCACAGGAGCTGGACTTCAGAAAGAAACAACAGTTTCTTCACAGAGCCAAGTACTTCATGGAAATCAATGGATAACTTTATAAAGCTTATCCTGATGGCTTGGTTCGATGGTGTGTGCCCGATGTGANGTACCAATGATTTGGTAATCTTGGAGAAGTTCTCAATGAATCTCCTGTAGTAGCCAGTGTATCCAAGGAAGACTGAATGTCTTTGATAGTTTTTGGTTGTCAGGTGATTCCTTGGATGACCCTAACTTTTTCCAGGTCTACCTCTATTCCTAACTATGAANTACTAGAATGGAGGGTCCGCAATAATGGATTTAACCTTTGGAACCCTTCGACATTTGGGAAATAGATTTTATGGGTCCCATTACATTGATGTCCAATGGAAAAACTTATATCATTATTATTGTTGACTATCTAATGAAATGGGCTGAAGTAGCTGCTGTAACAAACTACACATCACCTACAGCTGCACGATTTGTACAACAACAAGTCGTAAATAGGTTTGGTGTACCGCATGCACTTATCTCGAATAATGGAACACACTTCATGGGTACAACCTTTCGAAAGTTTATGCAACGCTTAGGGGTTGAACATAAATTGACTACACCTTATCACCCCCAAGCTAATGGCCAAGCTGAGGTCACTGATCGGGAGATTATTAGAATATTAACAAGGAAAATTAGTAAATTTAGGCAAGATTGGAGCACTAAACTGAATGATTCTCTTTGGGCATACTGCTCCACTTGGAAACTCCCTGCAGGCTATCTTCCCTATGAGTTAGTATACAGAAAACTTCCAAAGCTTCCAATACAAACCGAGCTCCGTACACTATCCATGGCATGTGACATCCACCTTGACCTTGATCTAGCACAGAGACAAAGATTGACAACTCTAAACGTGCTAGACGAAAATCGATTGGTTGCCCTGTCATCGAATGAGTTGCACAAAGCACATAATAAGCAATGTCATGACTTAAAAATTCAAAAGGTTAAGTACCAACCAGGAGATAAGGTCCTCTATTGGAATCCCACACATGTACCACAATGTACAAAATTTCAAACATTGTGGGAAGTGCCTTACATTATTCATACAACCTTTCCCTCAAGAGCCATGATAATATCTTGATGGTCATTCGTCTCCCAATGTAATGACCCATACTAAAATCCTCATGAGCATCTTGGAGAAATCACAGTTGATCTATATCGGGAATACACCATCAAACCAAGCCATCAGAACACACTTTGTAAAGTTGCCCATTAATCTCCATAAAGTACTTGGCTCGGTGAAGAAACTGTTGTTTCTTCTTAAGGTTTAACTCTTGTGGTGTTTGTTGGGTGAGGAGATAGGTAAGAATGCTACTATACCAGTTTGTCTCTATGGGTGATTGATTATTCACTACACCAGCAAAAAGGAATTCATCAGGGAAATGATCAGAAATTGGATACTTATCCTCTTTATTGTCCCATCGCAACAGAGATAAATGATCAGCAACTACATTCTCAGTGCCCCTGCAATTGATCATCATTAAATCAAAGTCTTGTAAGATTACAAGCCATCGTATGATCTGAGGGCTTACCATTGGCTTATTCATGAGGAACCGGATTGCACTATGATTTGTATGTATATATAATTTATATCCCAATACATAGTGTCTAAAATTTTCTAGTGCAAACACTACAACCATTAATTCTTTCTTTATGGTAGTGTAGTTAAGTTGTGCACCAGTGATACTTCTACTTGCACAATGGATGTAATAAGGACACTTTTGGTCATCTAACTATGTAAGTACAGCTCTTAAAGCATAGTTGGACACATCAATCATGATATGGAATGGTTTGAACCAGTCAGGAGCTTATAGAATGGGTGTTTCTACTAGCTTCTATTTCAAAGTTTAGAAAGCTAATTCGCATTCCCTGGTCCACTCGAAAGGTATGTCCTTTTTTGTTAATTCCACCAATGATCTGGCAACTTTTGAAAAGTTCTCAATCAATCTCCTATAGTAGCTAGTATGTCCAAGGAATAATCAAATATCTTTGACAGTTTCTGGTTGACGGGTAATTCTTTGAATAATTTTGATTTTCTCGGGGTCTACCTCTATCCCAGTGTGTGAGATTTTGTGCCCTAGTACTATGCCCTCTTGGACCATCAAATGGATTTTCTACTAGTTGAGCCTCAAATTGGTTTCAATACATATTTTTAACACTTGCTCTAACTAGTCCAAGGCTTGATCAAAATTTGCACCATAAGTGGAGAAATCATCCATAAAAACCTCTACACCATTTCCTATCTGTTGTTGGAAGATGCTTAGAACTAGTCATTGAAATGTTGTAGGGGCATTGCACAAGCCAAATGACATCTATTTGTATGCAAAAATTCCCTAAGGACTGGTGAACATAGTCTTGGCTTGGTCTTCTAGGGCTATTTGTATTTTATTATATCTACTATATCCATCTCGAAAATTGTAGTAGCGATGCTCTACGATGGTGTCTAAGACTTGGTCAACAAATGGCAACAGAAAGAAATCTTTGAATGTTGCCATATTTAGTAGCCTAAAATTTATGCACACCCTCCATTTGCCTCCCTTTTTAGGCACAATAACTAAGGGGCTAACCCATTCTCTATCAGCAATGGGGTATATGAACCTAGCCTTGAGAAGTTGTTTGATTTCTTCCTTGACTACTTGCTTTAGCTTTGGGTTCAAATGCCTCTGCAGTTGTCTTCGAGGCTTCATGGAGAGGTCAATGTAAATCCTATGTTGGCATATCCTAGGATCTATTCCAGTTAATTTGGGATATGACCAAGTGAAGGCTTCCAACCATTTATATATTACCTTCAGCAATTCTTCTTTCTGTTGAGGAGTAGGCTTAGCATTGATAATTATCGATTTTCCATTTTTACGGAATGTGTATTCCATACTAGTGGCCAATGGTTTCAGCTCGAGGGGCTCCTACTTAAATTTCTCAGGGATTTCCAACTTTCCCTAGTTGATATTTTCAAGGTTAAGACCTAGAAGTTGGCAGTGGACTTGCTCTAATGCATCTATGCTATCGATGTAAGCACAAGTCAAAGCCTCAGTTGGTTGCATGCATATGAGTGAATAGCTTTCTTGATCAGCTGTCAGCCATTGGGTATCTTCCTGTTGTGTGGCTGCTGCATACAAGCATCTTTGTATGTTAATCACTTATGCACATTTATTGCATGTAGGCAATGCTAAACTTTGCACAAACCATGACCTCTGCATGCAATTACACCCTGTGTCACTATATGCGATACATGGAACTTTCTTCTTCTTGATCTTTCTGAATGTGTTTTCGTTTGATATTTCTAGGGAAAGATCACGGATTCCTAAGCGCATGTCAACTGTGCTTAGCCATGCTCTTCCCATTATGATTGGGAAGTCCCTCTTACCATTGTTCACCTAAATTACTAGGAAATCAGTTAAGTACGACCATCCACAAACGATGGTAACAATGTTCTCCACTAGTCCCAATGGAATAGTGATGGACTGGTCGGCCAACTCTAGATGAATGTTGCTCTTTTTCAATGGAGGTAGGTTTCAGGCCTTGTACATTTCTTGAGAAACCAAGTTGACACCAGAACCTGAATCCAAAAGATCCTTGCACAATGCATTTCCAGCAATTTGTAAGTATATTAGAGGACTCCCAAGATTAGAGAATATCCTAGGAAGGTGGTCAACTTTGATCCAATCGGTGATGACATGTGTTAGCATGATCGTATGCATTGAGTGCGGTGGTTGAGTTGAAGAAGGCTTCGAAGTTTTGATTGATACTGAAGCATCTAAGAAATCAACTACTTGTAATTGCAAGGGCTTGGTTGGTCTATTGGTTTTAAAGAAAGGTCTTTTCTTCATGTGGTTGTTGGAACCAACAGTAGGTTGAGAGTTAACAACGCTTGTGGCATTACATTGTTGCAGTTGGGTAGGGATTTCACCCTACATAGCTGGAGTAGGTGGTAATGGAGCTATTGGTGGAAGAGATGTGACCAAATGAGAAGGATGATATGCTTGTGGAATATCACCCCTAGAAGAGGGAGTTCCATAATACTCATAGGCTTGGTAGTGAGGTTGAGGAGTGATGTCACTAGTAGAGTCATGTGGGGAGATTGGCTAGTACACATAATATCCATATAGGTCAGGTTGCCAGTAAGGATACTGTTTCCTTGGTGGTGGCATTCCTCATGATTGTGGGTGCTACCACTATTGATATTGCTCAATCGGTTGTGATGGAGTTCCACTTGGATAATACGTTAAGGGTTGGTGGAACTGTCTTGGGTTACCTTGAGGATAAGGTAACCTTTGGGGTGTTTACCTTTTGTTTAATCATGAGTTGAATGCATACATCCTAGACTCCTGTAGATGTAAGATTACAGGGAAACATCCCTTAGGATAGTCATATTTACATATCTCACATCCACTATCATTGTCTGTTTCCAAATCCACAACCTCTTCAATGATGGCAACTTTTCCCTTACCCTTGCTATGTGCATGTTCAACCTCTTTCTTTTTTCTTTTCTCACTACCTTGCTCTCTAGACTCCTCTACTATTTTAAGAAAAATTTGAAATCTATTATCTAGGGAATCCCACATTTGGTCTACCTTTGCTGAAACTTTTGATGTCATCTTTTGGATAGGAAAAGTTTTCCTATTTACCATCTCTTCAAGTGGTGACTCTTCTTCATCCTCACAAAATCTTACTCCCCTCTTCCAAAGGAAAGGATCTCAATTATACTCTTCCACGCTTTCTCTCTTTTGTAGCTCACCTTCTTCCTTAGCAACTTGCTCCAATAGTCTTTGAATTTGATGGAACCTAAGCTCAGATAGTCTTCCTTGGGCATAAGTCCCAAGGGTTCTTCTCATTTCATGCCTACGTCCATCCACAAGATGGCGTAGTTGATCCCTTTGCGAATAACCATGGCCAGGACAACAATATAACAATGCATAATATCGGCCCATGGTAGCATCCAAGGGTTCATGTCCTCCTTATTTCCAGCCTTAGATTTACTTTTACAAGTTAGACACTCGAGAGTACGTTTGGTACTTGTCATTAAATAGTTCTAACATATTACTCCACCTACGAATGGATTTTGGTTCTAAAGACCTATACCAACTTTCCATTTCTTTAACTAGTGTCCATGGAAACAACTTAATTTTTTGTCATTCGTTCTCTATATTTTGTAAGGCACACATATCATGGAATGCTTGTAAGTGATTCTGAGGATCAGCGTTGTATGCCCCTTCAAATCATGGGATATTGTTCATATCTAATCTCTTGATCCTACTATCTTTTTTATGCCTTGTTGGAATTCTAATAGCCTTAGTTATGTCCAACATACTTCAAGTAGTGAGTAGGGGTTCATCATGATCGTCTCGTCCATGGCATCTATGATGCCTACATTTTTCCCTACTCTCCCTTCTTCTATGTCGTGACTCTCTAGAGTGTCCTTATCCCCTTTTCTGGCTATTTCATCTATGACTTCCACTTTTCCTACCTTTATCTCCATGGTCTTTTTCCAAATGGCTGTGTTTGGATACTAAAGGAGATGATGAAGAAGAAGAAGAAGGAGAACCATCACCATGATGGTGTCTGCTACCCTCTCTTCTGCAGTCTTGGCCCTGATCACGATTGTGATCAGAATATCCACCTTCATCATGAGTTTGTATCCCTTTTTCAGACCCTTTGTGCCCATGGGTATCAGAACTTGAGTTATGAATAGTGGAGTGAAGGTTTTGATACACAATCGCTTGGCCAAAGTCAAGGGAAGGAACATCATTGTGTGGGCAACTGCTTGAGGTAGGTTCACCACCCTCATTTTTGCTTAAGACATGTGGGGCATCTTGGGAACACTTATCCTTCAAAGACTTATGATGTCTCTCTTGTTGCAAGTCCCTTTGACATTGTGCCTCTATGGGCTGGTATTCTCTCAAGTCATGGTCTTGCACAACGTATTCTGCGTGTAAGTGTGGCATGCCAATTCATGTGAGAGCATGAAGAAGCATGCTTGGGATTGAACGATTGGGAGGTAACACTATGTTATCTTCTAAGTCTTGCCAACGTAGTTGTTCATCTTGATGGAGGATAAAGGTGAAGTCTAGTATATACTTATCAAGATGAATATATACCACTCGAACTTGTTGAGGGACTATTGGATCAATGTCATGTGTATTACACTGTTGATTGTTT
>MNCI01026213.1:289339-307397 GCA_015680685.1 Gnetum montanum | reverse complement strand
GTAACTGCTAGAGTAACCGCTAGAGTAACCACTCTAGTAATTAGAATAACTACTAGAGTAATTGCTCTGATCACAAACTTAATAAGTTAAAAGAAAGAGAGAGAGAGAGAACACCTAGGATAAGGGACTTAAATGTCATGTTTTCATGTCACATCATTTAATTGTGAAGTGAAACTTCAATTACAAAGTAAATAACCCAAAATTTCAATGAGCACACACGGTGATGCAAGATCAACAACCAGTAACTCATATACATCATTAGAAAAACCAAAATCAAATGTATTAGTTACATCAACATCACTAAAAGAAGACATCATAAATATATGCTCACCAACTTGTAAATTTGCATTCTAATAATCAATAAAAATTTCTACATCAATAGAAGAAATGGAAATTTCAGTATCAGTTGAAAACGTTGGGAGTGATTTAGAATCCTTCATAAAGAAATTAGATTCCATGAAGAAAAATTAAAGAAAGAAAAAATCAGATTAACTAGAAGTAAGCATTTTATTGTTTGAGAAAGCACTTGATTTTAAGTTGCACTTTGGACACAAGCTTGACACTAAGTAGACATCATCATAAAAAATATATATGTATTAGGAGTATTTACTCAAGTGAACAACATTATAATTGATACATTGAAAAAACAAGTGAATAAAATCAATTGTTATTAGGGATGAAGATCTCAGTCCTAACAAAATTTACATCATTTTTAACATCCATGCTTAAACTTAAAATAGCAAAATAATTCAAGTAGAGAGTTGACCTTAACTAGATTGATGATTTCCTATAATTCCATAACTAGATTGACCTTCCTCTTTGTCTACTTCTTCTCCACCTGGCTATGAAACTTCCTCATCTAAACATATAGGCTCTTCACCTCCAAGTCTCTAGATATGGCTAGGACTAACTTGTTTATCCACCTTCGTGCTAATTTGATCCAATCAAGAAACCATCATTTGGAAGGCTAAATTCATGCTTTCCATGTCATGATTTAGAGCTTGCACCAATGTCTTCTTAAGTGTCATCTAAAATTTACAAAATCCTTAACCAAAATCTAAGCAACAATAAAACTAGGCTCCGATACCAATAATACTAGAGTAGGTTCACTCCACAATTAAATCACATTCAATGCACTAAATCTAGATATTATGCAAATACAAATTTATTTGCTACAAAAATAAGAAATTGAGCTATCTTTAATTAAAATTATTAGAAGATTACAATAGGGTTCACACAACCTACAAGCATCCATAAACTTATCACACTCAAACAATATTGCAAAGCATGAGGCTCTACAGTCACACAATTATTATTCTCAATGCAAGACACAACCAAGAGAAATCTCTTCCACAACCTAAGACTGAGATTTCAACTCACAAGTGAGATACAAGAGATAAGAACACATAGATCAACACACCATAAGTTAATCTTAGAGCTACAATCACCTATTGCACTCACTCAATGTGCTCATCCAATCTCTCTTGCCCAGTTCTCCTTGCATACAAACTCTCCTCCCTTTTCATGGATGAAGGCATACATAATTATATGGATCCAAACCCCTACAAAGTTTTCTATTTGCCTCCTTATATGTTTCCCACATAGATCTAGAGTCTTTTGGATGTTTCCCAATCAAAATGCCACATCAGAGCTTTTCTTCTTCACTAGCATAGATGTCTCTTGTTTCATGTAGACATCTCCTATGAGACCTTTGTTCTTAAGAGAGACATCTATTATTTTTGGAAGATGTTTTCTTTGAACTAGAGATGTCTTTACTTCAAGGGAGATGTCTTTTGTGAGAGCCCTACTCTCGGGAGAGATGTCTACTATTTTTTGAAGATGTCTTTTATGGACTGGAGACGTCTTTACTTTAGGAAAGACACCTTTCTGTTTGTAGAGACATCTATCCTGAAGGTGCCAAAAATAAAAATGCTTATTTTGATGCCAGAAGCCTTTAGATGCCTCCCAAAAAGTCCCCATAAATCCTAGAACCTACTAAACTCATCAAAATAAGCCAAAAACACCTCTAAACATGCCAAAACATCCAGGAATATTCACCATAAAAATTCAATAGAAAAACTAGACACACACATCTAGGTCTTCTCCAAGCACAAAACCTACAAAAACAACCTGTAGGACAAGCACAAGGGAATTGGAAGACGTGTTCCTACACCATCCTAATGTAGGATGAAGGTGATATTTAAATAATAAGGATTCAAATATTAATAGATGACCTTAACTTTATAGGCCACATCATCTCTATTTCTTTAAGTTTTGTCATTACCCCTTGTAGAGTTATCAACAAGTGAGGGATTATCTTTGCAACAAGAGGAAATCTTTAATATTAGAGTATGTAACTTAATAAAATAATAGTATTTTTTACAAGATAAAGCCTTTAATAGCAATCATAAATTATTTGGACTAATCTAAATCACAAACCTCAATCCTCGACAATGGTGCCAATGATGAGCAACAAGTAATCTCTATGCCCAACCATACAAATCACAAGAATTCATGAATGATCTAATCATAATCCCAATATTTGATTAGCAGGATACTAAGATTGCTAAGCATGATCATAGGTTGCTATCTTCTCAATTATAACTAAGGTATATGATTGTGATGGTATAATGACCATGATTAAGATATTATTAAATTATTAAAATTAATTAATCTAGTAAATAAGAAAATAAAATTTATTTTAACCTAAGTGATGAGCATCCATTCTCAATTTTTCATACACATCTTGAACTGATGTTATTGTTGCTAGGTTACCAAGATTGTAATGTTGTGTGTCCCAAGTGACAACATTGTTGGATTTACCAAATAGTAACATGTTTATGCTCAAACTTCGTCATATCCATTCAGCATGTCTAACATGCATTTTAGAAGTTAAATATTCACCAAGTGTGTGAAAGATAATAATATTAGAAAGAAATTGTAATTAATAAAATATTAAACTAAGTCAAATTGTTGTGATGAGAGCGGTTACTCTAGTGGTTTATTCTAATTATTAGAGTAGTTACTTTAGCAGTTTATTCTAATTATTAGAGCAGTTACTCTAGTGGTTTGTTCTAATTATTAGAGTAGTTACTCTAGCAGTTTATTCTAATTATTAGAGGGGTTACTCTAATTATTAGAGTAGTTGCTCCCAAGCCTATAAATACAATGCCCAAATGCACAATTGGAAAAGAAGTATTTTAGTAGTCAAATAGCGAAACTCTTACAGTCTGTTTGAAAGTTAGAATATTTTTCAACTACCCCCAGCAGGAGGTTGAAGTGTGGATGGATCTTTATTCAAGCATTGTGTACCTAAGCACACCTTGTGTACGACAATAAAGATGAGCTCTTTGATTCATCCTTGCAGCACTTGATATTTGTTTTCTTACGCATTTCTTTTATTTTACTTTCTTATACATTTATTTTATTTTATGCACTTTACATTTCTATTATTAGCATAGCAATTCATTTTGATCAATTAAGCAAATTGTTAAATTACACAAGCATGGCCGCTTCAATCATGCGTGTAATGCTTGGTAAACTAGTAACGATTAGCATTTGGTAATCCTAGTAGTGTTGCAGTGGTTTAGGATGTGTATGGCAAGTGGAAATGGATGCTTGTGTTAGGATTAGTTATAACTTAGTTAATGAGTAGTTAAGTTAAATTAGTCACCTAGTTATCTCTCTCTTTCCCTATTAGCATAGGACATAAAAACATAAAAGATATAAAAATCATATGCCTCAAGCTTACTTAACCATACAATCATGACATACAAGTAAGTTTGGAAAGACAACGATCAATCAACCCATCCTTGTTCCACAAGGGCGCATAAGCACTTAATCCTTGGAATTTGACTGGACCATGCATGAAATGCTCATATTCGTATGGTTAAGCATAGGGGTACCTTGCCATTCATCATTGGCACCATTGCTGGAGACTTAGTTGTTTGTGCGCTAATTAGAACATAGAAAATCATTCACATCATTGGAACAAACCCTTAGGGTGAGAAAATAATAAACAAGAATACATTTCACACTGAATAGACAAGTATGTCTCCTTCTTCATACGAAAGCACCTCACCACCTAGGTCTGAAATAGGAAACAATCAGCGACGTAATACACATGACGTTGATCCACCAGTCCCTTAACAAGTTCGAGTGGTATATATTCATCTCGATGAGTATATACTAGACTTTACCTTTATCCTCCATCAATATGAACAACTATGTTGGCAAGACTTAGAAGGTAACATAGTATTACCTCCCAATCGTTCAGTCCCAAGCATGCTTCTTCATGCTCTCACATGAATTGGCATTTTGCACTTACACGCAGAATACTCTATGCAAGACTATGACTCGAGAGAATACCATTCCACAGAGGCACAACGTCAAAGGGAATTGCAACAGGAGAGACATCATAAGTCTTTGAAGGGTATGTGCTCCTAGGATGCCCCACATGTCTTAAGCGAAAATAAGGGTGGTGAACCTACCTCAGGCAGTTTCCCACATAACGATGTTCCTCCTCTTGACTTTGGCCAAGGGGTTGTGTATGAAGATCTTTATTCCATTATTCATAACCCAGGTTCTGATACCCATGGGCACAAAGGGTCTCAAAAAGGAACACGAACTCATGATAAAGATGGACATTCTGATCGTAATCACAATCAGGGCCGAAACCATAGAAGAGAAGGTAGCAAACAGTATCAGTGTGATGGCTCTCCTTCTTCACATTCATCATCTCCTTCACCCTCTCCTTCAATATCCAAACGTGGTCATAAAGAAAAAGACCATTGGGATTAAGGTAGACAAAGTGGAAGTCATAGACAAAACAACCAGGAAAGGGGACGAGGGCACTCTAGAGAGTCACGACATAGAAGAAGGGAGAGTAGGGAACAATGTAGGCATCATAGACGCCATGGATGAGATGATTACGATGAACCCCTAATCACTACTCGAAGTATGTTGGACATAATTGAGGCTATTAGAATTCCAACAAGACACCAAAAAGATAGTAGGATCAAGAGATTAGATATGAACAATATCCCACGATTTGAAGGTGGATACAACACTGATTCTAAAAATCACTTATAAGCATTCCATGATGCATGTGCCTTACAAAATATAGAGAACGAATGGCAAAAACTTAAGTTGTTTCCACAGACACTAGTTAAAGAAGTGGAAATCTAGTACCGGTCTTTCGAACTGGAATCCATTCGTAGGTGAAGTACTATGTTAAAACTATTTAATGATAAGTACCAAACGTACTCCCGAGTATCTAACTTGCAAAAGTAAATCCAAGGTTGGAAACAAGGAGGACATGAACCCTTGGATGCTACTATGGGCCGATATTATGCACTGTTACACCATTTTCCTAGCCATGGTTATTCGCAAAGGGATCAACTATGCCATCTCGTAGATGGGCTTAGGCATGAAATGAGAAGAACCCTTGGGACTTATGCCCAAGGAAGACTATCTGAGCTTATGTCTCATCAAATTCAAAGACTATTGGAGCAAGTTACTAAGGAAGAAGGTGAGCTACGAAAGAGAGAAAGTGTGGAAGAGTATAACCAAGATTCTTCCCTCTAGAAGAGGGAAGTAATATTTTGTGAGGATGAAGAAGAGTCACCACTCAAAGAGATGGTGAATAGGAAAACCTTACCTATCCAAAAGTTGACATCAGAAGTATTGGAAAAGGTAGAACAAATGTGGGATTCTCTAGAAAATAGATTTTAATATATTCTTAAAATAGTAGAGGAGTCTAGAGAGCAAGGTAGTGATCGCGAAAAAAGAAAAAAGAGAGAAGCTGAACAAGCACATAGCAAGGGTAAGGGCAAAGTTGCCCTCATTGAAGAGGTTGTGGAGTCAAAAATAGACAATGATAGTGGATGTGAAATATTTCAATATGACCATCCTAAGGGATTTTTTTCTATAATATCACATCTACAAGATTTTGAGGTGTATGCACTTAACCCACGATTGAACAAACAACAAGCACCCCGAAGGTTACCCTACCCCCAAGGTAATCCAAGATAGTTCCATCAACCCTTAACGTATTATCCAAGTGGAACTCCACCACAATTGATTAAGCAATATCAACAATGGAAACACCCACAATCATGGGCAATGCCACCACCAAAGCAATAGTATCCTTACCAACAACCTCACCCATATGGATATTACATGCAGCAGCCAATCTTCCCACATGACTCTACTGGTCACATCACTCAACCTCACTATCAAGCCCGCGAGTATTATGGGACTCCCTCTTCTAGGGGTGATATTCAACAAGCATATCATCCTTCTCATCCAGCTGCATCTCTTCCACCAATAGCTCCACTACCACCTGCTCTAGCTATGCAGGGTGAAATCCCAACCCATCCACAACAATGTAATGCCACAAGGCTGTTAACTCTCAACCTACTATTGGTTCCAACAACCACATGAAGAAAAGACCTTTCTTTATAGCCAACAGACCAACCAAGCCCTTGCAATCACAAGTGGCTGATTCCTTAGATGCCTCAATATCAATCAAAACTTTAGAAACTCCTTCAACCCGATCACTGCACTCAATGCATACAGTCATGCTAACACATGCCATCACCAATTGGATCAAAGTTTGCCACCTTCCTAGGAAATTCTCTGATCCTGGGAGTCCTCTAATATACTTAAAAATCACTAGAAATGTGTTGTGCAAGGCTCTTTTAGATTCAGATGTCAACTTGATTTCTCAAGAAATGTACAAGGCTTGGAACCTGCCTCCATTCAAAAAGAGCAACATCTATTTAGAGTTGGCCAACCAAGCCATCATTGTCTCATTGGGACTAGTGGAAGACATTGTTACCACTGTTTGTGGGTGGTCATACCCAGCTGACTTCCTAGTGATTTAGGTGAACAACGGTAAGGGGGACTTCCCAATCATAATGGGAAGAGCATGGCTAAGCACCCTCGATGCACACCTAGGAATCCGTGATCTTTCCCTACAAATATCAAAAAAAATACATTTGAAAAGATCAAGAAGAAGGAAGTTCCATGCATCGCATACAGTGACACAAGGTGTAATTGCATGCAAAAGTCATGGTTTATGCAAAGTTTAACATTTCCTACATGCAATCAGTGTGCACAAGTGATCAACATACAAAGATTCTTGTATGTAGTAGCCACACAACAAGAAGGAACCCAATGGCTTATAGCTAATTAAGAAAGCAGTTCACTCATATGCATGGAACCAACTAAGGGTTTGACTTGCACTTACATTGATAGCATAGACGCATTATAGAAAGTCCACTACCAACTTTCAAATCTTAACCTTGAAAATGTCAATTGGGGGAAGTTGGAAATCCTTGAGGAATTTAAGTAGGATCCCTTCTAGCTAAAACCATTGCCCACCAGTATGGAATACACATTCCTTAAAAATGGAAAACTAGTAATTATCAACGCTAAGATTGCTCCTCAATAGAAAGAAGAATTGCTAAGGGTAATAAATAAATGGTTAGAAGCCTTTGCTTGGTCATATCCCAAATTAACTAGAATAGATTCTAGGATATTCCAACATAGAATTTACATTGATCCCTCCATGAAGCCTCGAAGAAAACTGTAGAGGTGATTGAACCCTAAGTTGAAGCAAGTAGTTAAGGAAGAAATCAAACAACTTCTCAAGGCTGGGTTCATATATTCCATTGCTGATAGCGAATGGGTTAGCCCCTTAGTTATTATGCCTAAAAAGGGAGGAAAATTGAGGGTGTGCATAGATTTCAGGCTACTAAAAATGACAAAATTCAAAGATCACTTTCCATTACCATTTGTTGACCAAGTTCTAGACACCATCACAAGGCATCGCTATTATAGTTTTCTAGATAGATATAGTGGATATAACCAAATACAAATAGCCCCACAAGATCAAGCCAAGACTACGTTCACTAGTCCTTGGGGAATGTTCACATACAAACAGATGTCATTTGGCTTATGCAATGCCCCTGTAACATTTCAATGACTAGTTCTAAGCATATTCCAATAGAAAATAGGGAATGGTGTGGAGGTCTTTATGGATGACTTATCCACTTATGGAGCAAACTTTGATCAAGCCTTGGACTGGTTGGAGTAAGTGTTAAAAAGATGTGTAAAACCCAATTTGAGGCTCAACTGGAAGAAAAGCCATTTGATGGTCCAAGAAGGCGTAGTACTAGGGCACAAAATCTCCCACATAGGGATAGAGGTAGACCTTGAAAAAATCAAATTCCAAGGAATTACCCATCAATTGGAAACTATCAAAGATATTTAGTCATTCCTTGGACATACTGGCTACTATAGGAGATTTATTTAGAACTTTTCAAAGGTTGCCAAACCATTGGTGAAATTAATGAAAAAGGACATACCTTTCAAGTGGACCAGGGAATGCAAATTAGCTTTCCAAACACTGAAACAAAAGCTAGTAGAAACACCCATTCTACAAGCTCCTGATTGGTCCAAACCATTCCATATCATGACTAATGCATCCAACTATGCTTGAGGAGCCGTACTTACACATTTAGATGACCAAAAGTGTCCTTATTACATCCACTTTGCAAGTAGAAGTATCGTTGGTGCACAACTTAACTACACTACCATAGAGAAAGAATTAATGGTTGTAGTGTTTTCACTAGAAAAGTTTAGACACTATGTATTGAGATATAAAGTATATATACATATAGATCATAGTGTAATCCGATTCCTCATGAATAAGCCAATGGTAAGCCCTCGTATCATATGATGGCTTGTAATCTTACAAGAGTTTGATTTAACGATGATCAATTGTAAGGGCACTGAGAATGTAATTTCTGATCATTTATCTTGGTTGTGATGGGACAATAAAGAGGATGAGTATCAAATTTCTGATCATTTCCCTGATGAATTCCTCTTTGTTGGTGTAGTGAATAATTAATCACCCATGGAGACAAACTGGTATAGTAGCATTCTTACCTATCTCCTCACCCAACAAACACCACAAGAGTTAAACCTTAAGAAGAAACAATAATTTCTTCACCAAGCTAAGTACTTTATGGAAATCAATGGGTAACTTTAAAAAGTGTGTCCTGATGGCTTGGTTCAATGGTGTGTTCCTGATATAGATCAACTACGAGTTCTCCAAGATGCTCATGAGGGTGCTTGTGGGGGTCATTACGTTGGGAGATGAATGGTCATCAAGATCTTGCTTGTAGGATATCATTGGCCTACATTTTGTCAAGATGCCCATCAATTCATCTAATCTTGTCAGCACTGTCAACATGATGGGGGAATGACTACTAGAATGGAGGCTCCACAATAATGGATCCAACCATTAGAACCCTTCGACATTTGGGGAATTGATTTTATGGGGCCAATTACACCAATGTCTAATGGAAAAGCTTATATTATTGTTGCTATTGATTACCTAACTAAATGGGTAGAAGTAGCTACTATTAAGGATTGTACATCATCTATAGTTGTACAATTTGTTCAACAACAAATCACAAACATGTTTGGTGTGCCTTATGTACTTATTTCAGACAATGCTACCCACTTCACAGGTGCAACTTTTTGGAAATTAATTCAACACTTAGGGGTTGAACACAAACTAACAACACCATACGACCCCCAAGCGAACATTTAAGCCGAAGTCACCAACAAGGAGATTACAAAAATATTGACAAGAACTATTAGCAAGTTTAGGCGAGACTGGAGCACTAAACTGAACAATGCTCTTTGGGCATACCACTTTACATGGGAACTCCTTACAGGCTACTCTCCCTATGAGTTAGTGTACAGTAAATTACCAACACTCCCCATTTAAATTAAGCTCCATACACTATCTACATCATGTGACCTCAACCTTGACCTTGATCTAGCACAAAAATAATAGTTAGTAACCCTTAACTTGCTAGAAGAAAACTGATTAGCTGCCCTATCATCTAATTAATTGCACAAGGCCCTCAATAAACAACGTCATGACCTAAGAATTAGGGAAGTTAAATATCAGCCAGGAGATAAGGTTCTCTACTATAATCCCACACACGTGCCACAATGTACTAAATTTCAAACACTATGGAAAGGACCTTATATTATTTATGCAACTTTTCCTTCAGGGGTCATGACAATATACAAACCTAAGAGCTCGGATAAGAAACTTTTAGTCAACGTGCAACAAATCAATCCTTTCCAGGAGCTTAGGACAACCAGTACACATGCTACCTCTCTTGATGGATAACCCTACTCACTATTTTGGATCTCCTTCTTCCAACTTAGTTGTGGGGGAGATGGCCACCTATGCTAACCATTCTAGGCCCTCAGTTCTTTTTGAATTTTTATTTTACACATTTTTGTTCTACACATTTTTTGTTTTACACATTCTTTCATCTTTTTTTATTTTTTTTACACCATCGTTCATGTTTTTACTATCTCTTTGTTTGCTTAATTTACTTTTAATAAGTGCTCATGATGGTAGATTAAATTATATCATATTGATTGCTAATGTTTGGTTTTTACCTTTGAATTATGATGCTAATATTAAGGTATGGTTCTTTTGGTAAAATAGTCATTGAGTCCACGCTATCCACTCATCCATAAAACTCTATGGTCTTCTTTGGCTTGGAACTATACAGTCCCCTTTTTTCAAGTAAATTTATTAATGAATTTATGGCTGGGTACTTTTCAAACCAAGGAAAGAGTCAAAGGATGAAAAGGGTGTGACTTCAAGGGGATTTGATGCATTGGTGCTAGCCATTCTCTTGGGTTCATGGATTATTTTTCTTGGTTTTTTCACCATTCTAACATTGTTCAAATATCAGGAAGCTGAGTGAGTAAAAATAAGTCTTTGCATGGTGTGGTTCTCACGCAAAAAAAGAGAGAGAAAAGAAAGGAGAAAAGTGAGAATTCAAAGCACACCCCTTAGACATAATAAAGCAATATGGGCTACAAGCACTGGTTATGAAATTGGAAAGACATGTTACCCATGCCTAAATATTCCCTTTAACTAAGGCCCTTTCTCACTTCCTGCTTCTCCTTCTCACTCTCCTTGGGATGGTGGTCACTCTTTGTGAAGGCATTCTTGTTACTTCAAGAGGATGGTTGGCCAGGTGTATTGATGCGAGGTCACTAAATGTGGTTGGTTTGAGGCTAGATTTGGGAGAGTTCCACTCAGTTATCTTAACCATGAAATGCACAAGGGGCTTTACACAACCTTGTTCTTGGGATTCCATTCCATTCTCTCCTCTCCATGTTTCTTCCCATTTTCCACCTCATTACCAGTTTTATCATTAGTCCATTTTGGGTTGATGCATTGTTTTTCTTTGGTGAATTATTATGGGTATGCTTTTAACTCTTGCTTCCAAATGACATTCCTAGAGCCTATGGACTCTTTGGTTTGTGGGTTTGTCAGGGCATAAAAGGAATGAGCCTACTTTGGGGAGGACCCACTGGCATTCCTTTTTGATACAATTGTTAAGTTCTTTTTCTTAAACATTTCCTGCAATCAATCATCTCTTGTTTCATCCCCATCCATGACATCCATTCTATTTGTTGTTGTTATTTTTTCCCATGTTTCTTTTTCCTCATATTTTTCCATCTTATAGCTATCGGAGGTTCACTCTTAGTCGTGGGGGCCTTGGCACAAATTTTTCAATTTTCTCCATTTTACTATTCACCTAACCCCTACACCTTGGGTAGTCACCTGTGATAAATCTATGAACCAATTTCTACCATAACCACAACTCAGCCAATGCACTTCATATCGAGGCAAGGTATCAATTTCATTGTGGTTTATCTGTCCTTGCTCATTTGTGACTGTGTTGTGTGTGCAGATGGCGATCATACAAACAATGGACTAGGCTTGGAGGAAGCACTCAAGATGGATCAAAACTAGAGCATATACGAAAGGAGCAAGTTTGGTGGTGTGGCTATGGATAAACAACAAAAGGCGCAATCTTAGCATTGGTGGCAACACACTTCATTTTCTTTCTCTCTCTTTCTCTATAATATGTCAAATAAAGACTTGGATGTCATTTATGTACGAGTGTTCACCACAATGTTGTAATATGCTTATTTATCCATCAATGGGCACGTTGAGTCTGTCATCCCATTCAATCGTCAATGGTCAATTAGTCAATAATTCCATACCTTCCCAATATTTTGTAAGGAACTCGAGGATGAGTTTTCATTTAGTCATGTGGGTATGATGAGAGCCATTACTCTAGTCGTTTATTCTAATTATTAGAGTAGTTACTCTAGAGGTTTATTCTAATTATTAGAGCAGTTACTCTAGTGGTTTATTCTAATTATTAGAGTGGTTACTTTAATTATTAGAGTAGTTGCTCCCAAGCCTATAAATACAATGCCCAGGTGCACAATTGGGAAAGAAGTCTTTTAGTAGTCAAGTAGCGAAACTCTTCCAATCTATTTGAAAGTTAGAATATTTTCCAAGTGCTCGCAGTAAGAGGTCTAAGTGTGGACGGATCTTTATTCGAGCATTGTGTACCTAAGCACACCTTGTGTACAACAATAAAGATGAGCTCTCTGATTCATCATTAGATTTGTTTTCTTACGCATTTCTTTTATTTTACTTTCTTATGAATTTATTCTATTTTATTTTATTTTATGCACTTTACATTTCTATTATTAGCACAACAATTCATTTTGATCAATTAACAAAATCATTAAATTACACAAGCACGACCACTTCGAGCATGCGTGTAATGCTTGGTAACCTAGTAACGATTAGCGTTTGGTAATCCCAGAAGTGTTGCAGTGGTTCAGGATGTGTATGGCAAGTGGGAACATATTCTTGTGTTAGGATTAGTTAGAACTTAGTTAATGAGTAGTTAAGTTAAATTAGTCACCTAGTTATCTCTCTCTTTCCCTATTAGCATAGGACATAAAAACAAAAAAGATATAAAAATCATATGCCTCAAGCTTACTTAACCATTCAATTGTGACATACAAGTAAGTTTGGGAAGACAACAATCAATCAACCCATCCTTGTTCCACAAGGGCGCATAAGCACTTAGTCCTTCGAATTCAACTGGATCGTGCGTGAAACGTTCGTATTCTTATGGTTGAGAGTAGGGGTACCTGACCGCTCTTCATGTTGCAATGAGAGTAAATCAATTTTGATCTTATTATCATCATGAAATTGTGTCTAAGTAAAAGATCACTCCAATATGACTCCATCAATTAATCCAAGTTCAAGCTATGGGTTATCCCTCATTATTCTAACTTCTATGGAAACAAAACTACATGAGCTTTAATACATTGATGACTAAAATGGTAGCATAAATGTGGTAGGTAGCATATTTAAATAAGCATTTATGAATTCTATGTCAACACAACCTTGTTGATTAGTTGTGTGGGTGTAGTCAACCAAAGTACTATTCATAAGGATGCCAGAATTTGAAATGGTAATATAAGTATACGAGGGTGTTAAATCACAAAAAAATAAATAATAACATTTAAAAAATTCAAACTACATCAAATAGTTGAAGAGAGAGTCTAAAGAAAAAGCTCAACAGTTTTGAGGGTGCCTTTTTAGAAGTGCCCTCATAGGATTTCACTTCAATTTTTTTAGGTGAGCCAACTCAAGGTTGGTAGCACAACCCTTACCCACACAGCAAGGTAGATTTGACCCACAAATATAAAGGGTCCAAATACAAGACTACTCCATTGTTGCTACACCTAGAAGCGTAGGCAAGAATCAAACTCACAATCTCCCAACTAAGAGATGAGTGTCCTAACGACATGCCCTACACATCTAAGTACAGGTTTTCACTTCCTACTAAAAGATTCTTGTAAAGAGGAGAAAACTCTCTCTGTAAAGAATAAAAAATACATTAATCAAAGATAAAGAGCAAATAGCGAAAAAAGCTAAAAGCTTCCTATCTTTAAGTCTTCAAAAAAAAAATAAAAAAAAATAAAAAAACATATAAGTATAGCATTAGACATATAAGTAGCATGATACTTTAAAAAATTTTAACTATACCAATGCTAGTCCAAGGGTAGATATGAAAGGAAGAGGATTAGCATTAGGTTGGTAGTAAATAGTAAAACCTTGTCAAATCTCATGAGTGAGTTTTTTTTCTTGAGATTTTGCAAATGCTAGGGCATTTCCTAGATGCAATGCGCAATAGTCACATGATTGAAAATGGTTTGAAGCAAAAAAGGTAGATGGCGAAAAAGAACTCATATAAGTCACCTTGTATCAAAAAATTATAAAAATAAAAAATAAAAAATACCAGGTAAAGAATGGAACAATTTGATAACCTAAAATGTGAAGAGCGGTACTCTTCTAAATGTAAAGAAGCCGGGAAACTAGCCCAAGAAAACACTTCGATCGGCCATTACTCTCGAAGGAGCAAGCCGGTAGAGACTATTAAAGGTAACTCACCCCAAATAAAGGGGGCAATCTTTTTCAAATTTTTTTGGAAAACTAATCTCGTGCCCGTTATGGGTGGACAAACAGACAAAACGCCGCTGCAAGGCTTCTCGGCCGACAATTAGTATTAGGAAGAAGACAGGATTCCAGAGTTTGGTGACCTAATTCCGGCCTTGACACACGGCCCTGAGACACGGATTGGCCACCGTGGAGCTCAACATCGTGTCCGCGGCGGCCTTGGCGCTGATGTCCCACACCGGATTGCTGTTTCAGCGCGGCCTCCTTCCTCCTCCCAGTTAAGTACCAATACTGTGGCTCTACTGAATTTGGTCACCAATCCAGGGGCGTGATTGTTCAGTTTTGTGGTATTTATCAATGATTTTTCCCAGGGCGATCATTCACCGTGTAGGCGATTAAGCGTCAGTTTACTTTCGTCTGGACGATTTGGAGCCGATTAATCATTAAAAACTTAAAACTAACCAAGAAATCGCTGATTTAAACGAGTTTTTATGAGAGAAGTAACTAAAGTTAAATAAAAAGTAATTAATATAACAAAGAAAACTTTAAAATAATAAGATTAAATATAAAACATGTGTTACATTTTTTAAGACTAACCATCTGAGTTGCCGGTTTTTTCCAACTCATTTTTCAAGCCAATTTAGGATTTTTGCCCAGTACTTAGTCATTGGTATTTACCAATGATTTTTTACTTTGCATTTAATAGCCCAGAAGGCAATTAATGACAGGTTTAACTTTTCCAACAAGACGGTTTGACTAGTGCTTCAAACAATTAACATACAAGTTAAAATAAGTAAAATAAAAATTACAAATATACATTTACAAAAAACAGGAGAGCAAAGTTAAAAAAACTTAATATTATAGACTGAAAACACAGTATTCTATCTTTATCAACTTACTAAAACATTATACAGTTCTCCTGTTTGCTTCTTTTTCTTTTCATCACATCTATTTTACTGATCTTTGCTGGTTTCATATTGCAGCAGGAGGGTTCATTGTTGATATTGCAGGTTATGATATATGACATCTATTTTACTTGTCTTTGGTTCTTCATATTCCAGCAGGTCTTCTTTGTTGATATTGCATATTATGGTTTTTCACAATAGTTGTATTGCAGATTGCATTTAAACAACTACAGAGGAAGAGTTAGATGATGATTATTGATATTAATATTTGTTCGGTCATTTTTCTTATTTTCATATATTTGTTTGGAGAGAATCTTTTAATTTGACATTGATATTGAATATTTATGTGCATGAACTGGTTGCAATCTTGATAATATATTTATTATTATTATATATCTTTGAATTCTTTAAAGGGCGATCTAAAATTTTTGAAATTAAAAATATTCATACATTTTAATGTATTTTTAATATATGCTTAAAATAATTCAGATGATTTCTCAACTTGTATAGAATCTATATATGATTATATGTCCAATGGATACTTTGAATCTTTCAACATGATAAAACTTCATTTCATTTCAGTAAAATAAGGACAATTTACAAAAGGGATCACTGCGTACACGTTTTTCTACCACCGTAGACGTAGAGACAATGCTGCATAAAATCAAACACCTCTGCAAACACGTTTTTCTACCACCGCAGACATAGAGACACAATGCTGCATGAAATCAACACCACAAATCTCTATCGAACAGAAATCCTTCTGCATGTCAATAACTATCACCACGTAACGCTGACATTGCCACCCATTATATTTAATTAAGTTCGCTGAAACTTCGACTGTTACACAAATCTTATTGCATATTTTTTTATATAACGCATTACTGACATGTTGTATGTCATGCTTTTTTAGTCTTACAGAAGTACAGTCATATTACTTTGGTCCCCAGTCCTACCATTGGATTAAGAACATCAATCCTTCAGTTTAGCAATTGACCGGTATGGCCATGTGAAACAGGAGATATGAGATGATTTTGGAATAATTGTTTATTTGTTTAGCCCTATCGACCAGTCCAAGAACCGAAGGCGACGTAGAGTAAGGTTCTGGGTTTCTGTTTATCCAACCAGTCCAAGAACCGCCTGTCACAGGCTGCCATTGGGCCTATCCCCATCCCCATGGCCTTGTGGACGAATAGTTTTTTGGTATAATGAAAATATGAATTTGTTTACGTTTGTAGTATGTATAAAAAGTGTATGCTTTTGGAAATGTAGAGAATAAAATAAAATGATTTTTAACATTAACCATGTGATTTATATTGATGGCTAATAGACAAAGAACTTATTTAATATTACTTGATATTGATGGCTATAGGACAAAAGACTTAATTTTGGCTGAGAGGCCAACTTGTCTCGCATAAGATCCCATGAAATGGGAAAAAACATGAATGGAAGAGCCATACCTTTTCGTATTCCCGCAAAATGTGAACCAAAGAGTCATAGCTTTTCATATTCCCACTACACACATAAAAAGGCCAAACACAACCAAATGTAGAATGGGAATGAGAATTCCATTTCAATTCTGTCTCCGTCTTCATTTGCAATTGTTGCTGCAAGCCACCTAGCCCAACCGAACCAACTTCGATGATGCCGGCTTCGAAGGTCTGCCAGAGCATTGGAAAAGCACCTACGATGGTGCCCCATGCTTAAGCTGCAATAACAAGCTCACCAACATGTGCTTCTTCAACCAAGGTAGCAATAAGGTAGTAGGCTAGTCGACCCTTGCTACATCCTTACTTAACACCGAGGGCCACGACATGCACACGTCATCGACAATCATAATACAATTTTTGTTATAATAGCTAAAAGATCCATTCAGTTAGGTTTTTTTTTTTTGATAAAATTTATATATGAATTAGGCTAATATGTTTCTTGAGTAACTTTGTTTGAATGTATATTTTAAGCATAAAATTTTGCAGGTAGGGGCAAGATGAGGGGTAGAGCCAGAGGCATTCGAGGAAAGACGATAAGGGCTACAGTTGAAGCTACAACCTAAGGGGAAAGGTCTTCTGAAGTTTCTATGTCAACAATACCCTTTGGTTATTGTAATCTCTTTCTAGAAACAAACTTTCTACCAATCTTTTTATTTGTGTTTTTGTTAATTTTTTATAGTGAATTGTAACATGTTGAACATTACGTTTTGATGATTTTGTGCAGTTTTTTATAGTTTCACTTCAAGCTGAGCTCTTCTGTCAACAGCCAAAGTTTGGTTTTGTTCTTTTTTCAATACTTTTTGGAGCGACAAGGAATTCTTAAATTTTAATTTTCTGCTACTATCTTGAGTAATCTTCTTTTGCTACACCATTTTTCAATGTAAAGGAACATTTGTAAATTCATTTTCTCTTTATCTCATTGTATATTTTGTGTAGGTTTTATCATTTCTATGGTTGTGTTTTGAAATTTAGTAGTTACCATGGAGTAGATGCATTCAGTTACTACGATTGTGACTTCTTTTTCGTTTGCAATATGCATTTTAATAAAATGTAAAAACATTAGCATTTTTGCTAACACATGAAAATTATTAGCCAATTTGAGATGTCGACCTGACTTCGGTCATAATTTTAAAAATTTTTCCTACTTATTGGGAGGACTTAAAGAGTTAAAATTTGATAATTTCTTCTTACCTTCTCGCATGCAGTGAGACCTTTTCTTTATGTACATATTCTTTGATTGATGGAATCTAATGGATGATATGGTTGTTAAC
>MNCI01026213.1:248344-287219 GCA_015680685.1 Gnetum montanum | reverse complement strand
ATAAACATTTCATCATAAATAAAGTCAGTTATTTATAATCATTTCATTATATATATCTTATGGATAATGCTAACCAAGATATAATCATTATGGGTTAGCATTATGAATGAATAAATAATACCTCAAGGGGTTGCGTATCAAAATCTTCACTCAACTATCGATAACTTGAATTTTGGTACCGACAAACATAAAGGGTCCAAAAAAGGAACATCAATAGATGAGAAAGATGGGCCTTCTAATCGTAACCATGATCGAGGTCACGACCACCGAAGAGAAGGAAGCAGGCACCATCATGGTGATGGTCCTTCTCCCTCTTCACCTCCATCATCTCCTTCCCATTCTCCTTTAGGATCGGAACACAGTTGTAGAGGAAAAGACCCTAAGGATAATGGTAGGTGAAACAGGAATAATAGATAAAACACTCGAGAAGTGGGACGAGGGCATTCTAGAGAAACACACCATGAAAGGAGGGAGAGTAGGGAACAACATAGGCATCATAGACGCCATAAACAATACGATCATGATGAACCCCTACTCACTACCCAAAGTATGCTAGATATAACTAAGGTTGTTAGAATCCCAACAAGGCACCAAAAAGATAGCAGGATCAAAAGATTGGACATGAATAATATCCCACGATTTGAAGGGGGATACAATGTTGATCCTCAATATCATTTGCAAACATTTCATGATGCATGTGGCTTCCAAAACATAGAAAATGAGTGGCAAAAACTCAACTTGTTTCCACGGACACTGATCAAGGAAGCAAAAAGCTAGTATCAGTCCTTAGAATTAGAGTCCATTCACTGATGGAGTACCATGTTAAAACTATTCAAGGATAAGTATCAAACGTACTCCTAAGTATCCAACCTCCGAAAGAAAATCCAAGGATGGAAACAAGGAGGACACAAACCCTTGGATGCTGCCATTGGCTGATATTGTGCACTGTTACATCGTTGCCCAGGCCATGGTTACTTGTAGAGGGAACAACTATGCCATCTCGTAGATGGGCTTAGGCACAAAACACGAAGAACCCTTAGGACTTATGCCTAAGGAAGACTACTCGAGCTTAGGGCCCATCAAGTACAAAGATTGTTGGAGTAAGCTGCTAAAGAGGAAGGTGGGTTAAGGAAAAGAGAGAGTGTGGAGGAATACAACAGGGATCCTTCCCTCCAAAGGAAGGGAGTTAGATTTTGTGAGGATGAAAAAGAGTCACCACTTAAATAGATGATGAATAGAAAAACTTTGCCCATTCAAAAACTTGCATCAGAAGTATTGACAAAGGTGGACGAAATGTGGGACTCCCTAGATAATATATTTCAAACCATTCTCAAAATAGTAAAGGAGTCTAGGGAACTAGGTAGTGACTGAAAAAGAGGAAGAAAAAAGAAATTGAATATGCATGCAACAAAGGTAAGGGAAAATTTGCCATCATCGAAGAGGTTGTGGATTCAGATATAGAAAATGATGGTGGATGTGAGATATGCCAATATGACCATCATAAGGGATGTTGTCCTATAATCTCACATATGTAGGAGTCTAGGGTGTATGCACTCAACCCATGCTTAAACAAAAGGCAAACACCTCAAAGGTTACCTTACCCCTAAGGTAACTCAAGATGGTTCCACCATCCCTTGACATATCATCCAAGTGGAACTTCACCACAATCAAATGAGTAGTACCAATAGTGGCAACAACCACAATCATGGGGAATGCCACCACCACATAAATAGTACCCTTACTATCAACCTGACCCATATGAATACTACATGTCGCAGCCAATCTCTCCACATGCCTCTACTAGTCATGTCACTCCCTAGCCTCACTACCAAGCCCAAGAGTATTATAGAGCTCCTTCTCCTAGGGGTAATGTTCCACAAACATATTATCCTTCTCATCCAGCTACATCTCTTTCACCCTTAACTCCATTACCACCTGCTCTAGCCATGCAGGGTGAGCTCCCTACCCAGCCAGAGCAATGTAATGCTACAAGGGCTGTTAATCCTCAACCTACTATTGGTTCGAACAATCATGTAAAGAAGAGACCTTTCTTTAGGACCAACAATCCAACCAAGTCCTTGCAATCACAAGCGACTAACTCTCCAAAGGCCTCACCATCATTCGAAACTTTGGAACTCACTTCAAACCAAAGGCCACATGCAACACACACGGTCATGTTGATGCATGCCATTACCAATTGGATTAATGTTAGCCATCTTCCTAGGAAATTCTCTAATCATGGGAGTCCCCTTATATATTTACAAATTTCTAGGAATGAACCTTGCAAAGCTCTTTTGGATTCAGGTTCTAGTGTCAAATTAATCTCTTAAGAAATGTACAAAGCTTGGAACCTGCCTCCACTAAAAAAGAGTAACATTCATTTAAAGTTAGTTGACCAGTCCATTACTATTCCATTAGGACTCATGGAGGACATTATCACCACTGTTTATGAATTTTCCTATCCAGTTGGCATCCTAAATATTCAACTCAACAACTGTAAGGGGGACTTCCCAATCATAATGTAAAGAGCATGGATAAGCAAAATTGATGCACACCTAGGAATATGTGATCTTTCCCTAGAGATATCAAAGGAAAATACGTTCAAGAAGATTGAGAAGAAGAAAGTTCCATGCATCACATACAGTGACATAGGGTGTAATTGCATGTAGAAGTCCAGGTTCGTACAACGTTTAACATTGCCTACATGTAACCAATGTGCACAAGTAACTAACATACAAAGATGCATGTATGCAGCAGCCATAAGATAGGAAGGCACCCAGTGGCTAACAGCTGACCAAGAGAGCAATTCAACTATATGCATGGAACAAATTGAGGGTTTGACATGCACTTATATCGATAGCATAGACACATTAGAGAAAATTCATCGCCAACTTCCAAGTCTTGACATTGAAAATATCAACTAGGGAAAGTTGTAAATCTGTGAAAACTTTAAGTAAGAGCCCCTTAAGTTAAAACTGTTTCCCACTAGTATGGGGAATACATTTCTCAAAAATGGAAAACTGGTAATTATTAATGTTAAGCTCACTCCTCAATAAAAAGAGAGACTGGTGAACAAATGGTTGAAAGCCTTTGCTTGGTCATATCCTGAATTAACTAGAATAGACCCTAGGATATGCCAACATAGGATTTACACTAACCCCTTCATGAAGCCTCGATGACAACCACAGAGGCGATTGAACCCAAAGCTGAAGTCAATGGTTAAAGAAGAAATTGAACAACTTCTAAAAGTTGGGTTCATCTGCCCCATTGTTGATAGTGAATGGGTTAGTCCATTAGTTATTATACCCAAAAATGAAGGTAAATGGAGGGTTTGTATAGACTTTAGGCTACTGAACATGGTAACATTCAAAGACCACTTTCCATTACCATTTGTTGACCAAGTCTTAGATACCATTACAAGGCATTGCTACTATAGTTTTCTATATGGATATAGTGGATACAACCAAATCCAAATAGCACCAAAAGACCGAGCCAAGACCATGTTGATAAGTCCTTGGGGGACATTTGCATACAAACAGATGCTATTTGGCTTGTGTAATGCTCCTACAATGTTTCAACATTTGGTTCTAAGTATCTTTCAGCAACAAATAGGGAATGGTGTAGAGGTCTTCATGGATGATTTCTCCACCTATGGAGTGGGCTTTGAACAAGCACTAGACCAACTAGAGTAGGTACTAAAATGATGTGTTGAAACCAGCTTAAGGCTCAATTGGCAAAAAAGCCATTTAATGGTCCAAGAAGGCATAGTATTAGGCATAAGATTTTACAAATAGGGATAGAGGTAGACCTCAAAAAGATCAAAGTCATCCAAGGAATCACACGCCAACCTGAAACTATAAAAGACATCCGATCATTTGTTGAACACACTGGCTATTATAGAAGATTCATAGAGAACTTTTCAAAGGTTGCAAAACCATTGGTTGAACTAACAAAAAAGGACATACCTTTTGAATGGACCAAGGAATGTGAACCAGCTTTTCAAACCTTGAATCAAAAGCTTGTAGAAACACCCATTCTACAAGCTCCTGACTGGTCCACGCTGTTCCATATAATGACTGACGCATCCAAATTTGCATTAGGAGCCATACTCATGCAGATAGATGACCAAAAATGATCCTATTACATCCACTATGCAAGTCAAAGTATTACTGGTACATAGCTTAACTACGCCACAACAACAAAGGAGTTAATGGCTGTGGTGTTTGCACTATGTATTAGGCTATAAGGTTTTTGTACACACAGACCATACTGTAATTTGGTTCCTTCTAAATAAACCAACAGTGAGCCCTCGCATAATACGATGGTTCGTACCAACGGTGAGCCCTTGCATCATACAATGGCTCTTAATCTTATAAAAGTTCGATCTTACGATGATAGATCGTAAAGGCACCAAGAAAATTATTGCTAATCATTTATCTTAGTTAAGATGGGACAACAAAGAGGATGAATATCCACTTTCTGATTACTTTCCTGATGAATTTCTCTTTGCAAGTGTAGTAAATAATCAATTAACCATGGAAATAAATTGGTATAGTAGCATTCTTACCTATCTCCTTATACAAGAAACATCACAAGAGTTAGACGTTAAAAAGAAACAACAATTTCTACACCGAGCCAAGTATTTCATGGAAATCAATGGGCATCTTTATAAGGCATGCTTTGATGGCTTGGTTTGATGGTGTGTTCCTGATGTAGATCAATTACGAGTTCTCCAAGATGCTCATGAGGGTCCTTATGGGGGGTCATTATGTTGGGAGACGAATAGCCATTAAAATCTTGTTTGCAGGATATTATTGGCCTACATTATTCTAGGATGCTCATCATTTCATCCAATCTTGTGAGTGCTACCAATGTGATGGGGGAATGACTGCTAGAATGGAGGGTCCACAATAATGGATTCAACTATTAGAACCCTTCAATATATGGGGAATTGATTTTATGGGGCTTATTACACCAATGTCTAATGAAAAAGCCTACATTGTTGTTGCTGTTGGCTATTTTACAAAATGGGCAAAAGTAGTCGCTGTTATGGACTGTACATCATTTACCGCTGCACGATTTGTTCAACAACAAATCATAAATAGGTTTGGCATGCCTCGTGCACTTATTTTAAATAATGGTACACATTTTATAGGTGCAACGTTTTGGAAGTTGATGCAATGCTTAGGAGTGGAACACAAACTGACTACACCATATCACCCTCAAGCGAATGGTCAAGCCAAAGTCACCAATAGGGAGATTACAAAATTATTAACATGAACCATTAGCAAGTATAGGCGAGATTGGAGCACCAAACTGAATGATGCTCTTTGGGCATACTGCTCCATGTGGAAACTCCCTATAGGCTACTCCCCCTATGAGTTAGTGTATGGTAAACTTCTAACACTTCTTATTCAAGCAGAACTTTGTACACTATCCATGACATGTGACCTTAACCTTGACCTCAATCTAGCACAAAAAAAAAGTTAATGAACCTTAACTTGCTAGATGAGAACCGATTAGTCACCCTATCATCTAATGAATTGCATAAGGCCTTGAATAAACAGCGTCATGACCTAAAAATTAGAAAAGTTAAATACCAACTGAGAGATAAGGTTCTTTATTGGAACCCCACAAACATGCCACAACACACTAAATTTCAAACACTATGAAAAGGACCTTATATTATTCATGCAACTTTTTCTTCAGGGGCCATGATGATTTACAAACCTGATAGCCTAGATAAGAAATTATTGATCAACATCCAACAAATCAAACCTTTCCATGAGCCTAGAATAGCCAGTACCAATACTACCTCTATTGGTGGACAACCCTGCTCATTATTTCAGATCTCCTTCCTCCAACTCAGTTGTGGTGGAGAGGCCACCAATGCTAACCATTCTAAGCCCTCAGCTCTTTTTGTATTTTTTTTACACATTTTTTTACACATCTTTTCCATTTTACTTATTTTTGTTTTACACCATCGTTCATATTTTTTACTATTTATTTATTTGATTTACTTTCATTCATCATGCAATAAGTGCTCATGATGGTGGATTGTACTATAATGGTGTTGATTGCTAATGTTTGGTTTTTACCTTTAACTTTTGATGTTGACACTAAGATATGGTTCTTTTGATAAAACAAGCAATGAGTCCACGTTGTCCATTCATCCATTCAACTCTATGGTCTCCCTTGGATTTGAAACTATACTACCCCTTTTTCTAAATGAACTTATTAATGAATTCGTGGCTAGGTATTCTTCAAACCAAGGAAGGATTCAATGGTTGAAAAGGGTGTGACTTCAAGAGGATTCGATGCACTTGTGTTGGCTATTCTCTTGGGTACTTGGATGCTTTTCATGGGTTTTCTACCATTCCACTATTGACGAAACATCAAGAAGTCAAATGAATTAAATAAGTCTTTGCATGGTGTGGTTCTCACGTCAAAAAAAAAAGAGAAGAGAAAATTGGTGAGAATTCAAAGCACACCCCTTAGACATAATAATGAACTATGAGCTATAAACATTGGTTATGGGACTAGAAAGACATGTTACCCATGCCTGAAGGTTCCCTCTAACTAAGGCCCTTTATCGCTTCTTGCTTTTCTATCTTTCTCTCCTTGGAATGGTGGTGACTCTATGAATGCATTCTTATTGCTTCAAGAGGATGGGTTGGTCAAATGTATTGATGCGAGGTCACGAAATGTGGTTTGTTTGAATCTAGATTTGGAATGAATTCTATTCAGTCACCATAACCATATAATACACAAGGGACTTTACATGACCTTGCTCTTAGGATGCCATTTCATTTTCTCCTCTCCTTCCATATTTCTTCCCATATTCCACCTCATTGCTGATTTTATGATCAGTCTATATCTTGGTTGAGGCATTCTTTATCTTTGGTAACTTCTTGTGGGTAAGTTATTAACCATTGTTCCATATGTCATTCCTAGAGCCTATGAACTCTTTGGTTTGTAAGTTTGTTAGGGCATAAAAGGCATGATCTTGCTTTGGGGAGGACCCACTGACATTCCTTTATGGTAAAATTATTAAGTTCTTTCCCTTAAACATTCTTGGCAATCAACCATTTCTCATTTCATCCCTATCCATGACATCCATTTTGTTGGCTTCACTGTTGTTATTTCCATCCTATTGCTATTGAAGGTTTTCTCTTAGTTGTGGGGGACCTATTCCAATTTTTTGCATTCTATTATCTATCTAACCCCTATACCTTGGGTAGTTATCAGTTAAAAACCTCTAACCCAGTATCTAGCATACCCACAACCCAGCTAAGGTACTTCATATTGGGGCAAGGTATCAACTACATTGTATCTTATCTATCCTTGCTAATTCATGACTGTGTTGTGTGTGCAGATGGTGACCATGCAAACAATGGATTGGGATTTGAGGGAGCACTCAGGATGGATTGGAGTGGAAGCAATTTTGCAAGGAACATGCTTCATCATGTGGCTATGGATAAACAATGGAGTACATATTTCTAACATCATCAACAATGCACCTCATTCTATTTTCTCTCTCTCTTTCTCTTCAAGTTGTTGGATGAGGGTCTAGATGTCATCTATGTACAGTGCTCACCACAATGGGCATGAACACCAATGTTGTAATATATTCGTTGATCCATTCCCTAGGCACTTTGAGTCTATCATCCCATGTCATCATCAGTTGTCATTCAGTCAATAATCACATACCTTCCAAATATTTTGTAAGGAACTCGAGGATGAGTTTTCATTTAGTCATGGGGGTATGATGAACCACGATATCACATCCGCGATATTGGAGCTCAACAAGAGATATTGGGCATCCGATATTGGGACCCATTTCATTGCCTATAAATAAGAGGCAAGCACTCTTGGTTTGCATAGTTAGTCTTAGTCCCTTACCCAAACTCTTGCAATTTTTTTTCCTCAAAGTTAGAATTATTTCTGAGTGCCTACAGTAGGAGTCATAAAGTGAACGGATCTTTATTCAAGCATTGTGTACTTGAGCACACCTTGTCATCAGAAATAAAGATGAACTTTGTGATAACTCTTGCAACATTCAGAATAGCTTATTTAATATTATTTATAGTTATTTAATGCTTTCCTTAGTTAATTAATGTTCTCTCTCTCACCTTGTTAACTCTCCCAAGTAAGCACACTTAGTACAACCACTTCAAACATGCATGGAACACTTGGTAACCCAGTAATGATTAGCATTTGGTAATCCCAGTAGTGTTGCACTAGTTCAGGATGTGTATGAAAAGTGGGAATGGATGCCGGTGTTAGGACTAGTTAGAGCATAGTCAATTAGTTAAATTAAATTAGTTACTTAATTAGTTCACTTCTCCCTTTGTAGCACTAGAACATAAAACATTAGAAAATATATAAAAATCATATACCTCAAGTTTACTTAACCATACAATCGCACTATACAAGTAAGCTTGGGAAGAAACTGATTGACTAACTCATCTAGGTTCTGTAAACATGCATAAGCACTTAGTCCTTGGAATTCAATTGGATCGTGCATGTACGCTCGTATTTGTATGGTTGAGCATAAGGATACCTTGCCGCTCATCACTACTAAAACCTCATGGCTTAAATAATGTACTAAGAATGTTAAATCTTGGTATAAGAAAACTCCTAAAGAATATGAAATCTTTTCTAAAAGGATCATCACCCAAAGCTACAATGCTCATCTTACCAAGCAAGGTCTTGGGAGGTTTAATAGATGAGTGAAAGCCTAACCTCTTCGAGTGGCTACAACTTAGCTTGAAACTAGATCTTTGAATTGAAAAAGAGCACTTGACCATCACTCCAAATGGCAATCCTAATAAGAACTCACATCTCAATCCTTCAAAATCTTTTTAACTAAGAACATAGTTAAACTTTCCAAGTGACATCTCGATCCTTCAAAATCTTTTCAACTAAGAACATAGTTAAACTTTCTAAGTGACATCTTGATCCTTCAAAATCTTTTCAACTAAGAACATAATTAAACTTTCTAAGTGACAAATACCATTGCTTTTTGCTAAAGATCCTGCTATAGAAGAGCTAAAAAATATATTTTGTATATTATCTAATTTAAGTCATATGGTATGTAAACTTGCTTTGTTATGATAGCTGAGCCCATTTTGTTGGGACAAGGCTAGGATGATTATGATGACAACAATGGTATATCAACTTGCTTTGTTAGGTATAAAACCTTTGATGTACTATATATTTTAGATTTTTTCCATAGTTATAAAAGTTATAATTTGTTTCTTTATCTCTTAATGATGTGATTTTTCTTTTATGATCCTTTGTATTTATTTCATTAGCCATTTTTGGAATTACAAATAAATATGATAGGTTGTGATATAAATGAAAGGAAGGATAGAATTGATCATTAATTACTATTAATAATATCTAATTTTATTAATTTATTGCTTAATAAGATAGTTATAAATTTATACATGCTCGAAGAAGGTGGGGATGCAAGTCTGCATATTACAATGACAATGGGGAGAGGTGGGGGATGTGTTAGAACCCCAAATGAATAAAACATAGGTAATGGGGAGCAGGTGGGAGATGTGTTGGAACCCCAAATAAATGAAACATAGGTAGACCCCAAGATTTGATAGAATTTTATAACTCACTACTATTTAATGAGAAATGGCTTTTGAAAATTGCATCAAACATAACACAAGTTATTTCTACTAAGTTACAATGTTGCAAAAGTTCTTGAACATAATAACTCAATAGAGAAATCCATAACTATTATATTGGCTTAATTCCTTATATTTAATTATAAAAAGGAGTTAGCAAAAAGAAAGAAAGAAAGCAAAGGTTCAAAAAATAGTAAAACACTATAGAATGTGTTTCATGTTGAGTTTAAGGAAGTGTGTTAAAGATTCTAAGTTATTATTAACTTCAACATATCACATTTATCTTAATTTAATATTTATATCTCGAACCATATTAATATTTTGGAAAAATGATAATTACTAGTTACTAAATATAAGTCATGACTTATTATTGAAAAGTCATAGTCTTTACTATAGATGTACAAAGGAGAACTTGCATAATCGAAAGCATACACATGCATTTAAATATAGATTAAAGAGACATTTTACGATCAATAATGGTGTTGTATTTGGAAAAGATTAAATGTTGTTGTTTTTCATGCCCTTGTTGAATGATGGAAGATTAGTAAGTCAATGCTTCTTAGAAAGGTGATCAAAACAATTTAAACAACTATCCCATGATAGTCATAGGTAGTATTTTTGCTAAGCTGTTAAGTTCTATTCTCAACAAAAGAATAAGCAATTTGAGAGAATATTCTATTTTCGTTCATCTTATCACTCTTAGATACCTCATTTAACTTGCAAAGAAGCCTAAAAAATTATTTATTTTATTTATAGGTTTTACAAAAGGTTACGATTTAGTGAGTTAAAATAAGTAATGGCTACGACTAAATAAAATAGGCCTCCATGTAGAATTCATAGTAATGACTAAGAAGCTATATTAAAAAGTTATTATCAAGCTTAAAGATAGTAAATTAAACAATAATTTTAAATTTTTGGAGCAAAATTGTGACGAAGCAAGGTTGTATTTTATCCCTAACTCTCTTTGTTCTCTTCATTGATGAGTTGCAGGATTGTGTTAATATTAAGGTATAATGCAAGAAGTATCATTTTTCCTTGTAACATAGGGATCAAAGCCATGTATCATTTTTGTCACTACTTGAAGAAAGAAGAAAAAAATTATTTTCCTTAAAAGTTTATAAATTAATAGATAGATGTACATGTTTTTTACTTTAATTCATATTCTTTTTAAAATTGTTATTCATTCATATTTGTAGGGAATGAATTTTTATTAATATCTAGTATGGCCCCAACTAAATTCTATTTAGAGAAAGGTCATTTCATGTTATAGATGACTTGAAAGTAGACAATAAAGTTTATGCACAAATTTCTCTTCAGTATTCAGCTATTCACTTCCTTTCCCTCTCTTCATTCTTCCATTTCTGTATTTTTGAAATTTAATTGAAAATATTTTATTTTCAATTTTTAAATTATCACTACAAGTGCTCTAGCAATTCAACAAGATCTACAAGCAATTTTCAAACTAGCACTTTAATCACCACTTGAAAAAGCAATCTACCACATTCCAAAATTTCAGATACTTCAAAATTATTAAACTAAAAGACCAATAATCATCTTGAAGAGTCTTCATAATGTTATGAAATTACAGCTACACTATTACAATGAGTATCAAACATCATTAGCCAACATTGAAGATAGTTTCAGAATCAAAATTTGAACTTTGAACTCTTTAGGAATCAAGTTTGACTCATAGTTAAGTCATGATATACTAAGAATCATACCACAACTTCACCATGATCCCTAGTATTTAAAATCATCAACCAAAAATTTTGATAATCAAAATTAATCAAAAAATGGTAGACATGAGAAAATAAGGTAAAATTTCTAAAAATTGTGGGAGGTTGGTGGTTGGGTCATGATATTATCAATTGAATTTATTCATTGTTTCTATTAAATAATGACTTGTGGTTATCTTGTGGTTGAATAATGGTATGATCAATTTTAATTTTTTGTGTTTTGATAAATCATGACTTGTGGTTAGTTCATGATGAACCAAAAACTGGAATTCATCACTATTTTTACAAAAACCATATGCAATAAAGTCAATAGATTGGATGTGTAATAGAAAACATAAATATGTTATAAAAGTAACCATCTCCTATTTGGTTGAGGTCATTGCAGAGGCCCTTTGCTTACAAGATATGAGCGTAACTCTTGTAAATATCTCTACTTAGGTAGACCCTGAAAGAAAGAAAGAATGGGACCAACATTGTTATGGGATGAACAATAAGGAGTCTGATGCACTCACTAAGGCAAAGTATGCATACTTCAAAATAAAGACCTATCACCTAAATCCTATGTTGAGGCCCAACAAGGTGATTTCCTTCCTTGCCCATGCATGCACCACTCTAAGTGGCATGTTACTCGTCAATCTTGCTTAACTTATTTACCTCAAAATCGAGAAGTGATTTAAACAAAATGTGAAAGGGAGGAAGACACGTCCCTTCATGTGCCTTATTTGAAAACTCTGTCAAAGGTAAGGCATAGCACATTACACCAATGACACGCTCCACCATACTCCTACCAGATCTTAGTAAGAGATGATGAAGGACAAAGCAGCTACTGAGCTATTGAAAGAGGAATAGCCACAAGCACAACCTACTATTGAGACCACACCAAAGGCCCACATAGCTATTGAATGGATGAGAAAACTTTGCGACTAGCTACAACAACAAAAATAGGGTAAGGCAAGTGGTGGGGAGCCATCGATCTATCAGCCAACATTGATCTACCTCAATGAAGTTACAAGAATCATCACTTGGCTGGAAGAGACTGCCCTATTGTTTTCTACACAACACATGCAAGAATCCATGAGAATGAATCTAAGAATCTAAGAAGTTACAACGTCCATCCCTAGATAGTAATACTTCACTCAAATCTCTAGATATGCCAAAACTTTCTTAGTGCACCTAGAGGAAGGCAAGGGAGCAACTATTTTGGTGATGCAATACCATTGGTAGGATATAGCATAAATGTTCAATTTACTCTTTAATTACCAAAAAGCAATAGATTTCATATGTGATGAATTGAATTTGTCCTTAAATTGGGTATAATTAGTCTAGCTATATATTTATAATACATATCCACTATTTAGTCGAGAGAATCTTTTATTTTTTTAAATTAATGAAATCCTAGAATTAATTTTCGTGTTAACCAAAATTAAAATGATATTCAGTTCTTGCTATGAAAATTTTTTGACCTAAAATTTTATGTTGGTAATTGGTGGAGCCATTACATACTCATAATAATTCACATGAAAAGGTTCATCTCTTGGCTAAACATTATTATTACACACCAATAATCATTTTTGTGAAATAGTTCATCACTAGGCTCAATGGTCTGCTGATAATTATTTATTTTCCATGACAAAGTCTAGCCAATACATACCCATAATAATTCCCATGATAAAGTTCATCCATTGACCCAAAGTCATTATAATGTTTATTTATTTTCCATCACAAAGACCACTAGTTAGCTTCTTAGCCCAAACTAGGTTTAGAAACTACACTAAAAATTAAAAGTCAAAATTTTTACATGACTTATTTATTTGACATAATAAAGTTCTTAGCTAGGAGGTATTCAAAAGTAGAGGCTTCCTTCTCTTATTTTGTTACTATCTCTACTACAAATATATCAAACCAACTATACATTTGTTTAATAAATACATCTAGTGTAGGGCATGGCTTCAATTATTGAAAGATGAAGAAACTTGAACTGAAACCAATGCTAGAGAATGATAATAAATGATATAGTTTTTCATACAATTACATGAAGTTTCACTATAGCTCTAGCAATTATGGCTAAAGACGAACAAAACTATTTCAAAGTCATGTGGTGTCACCACTTTTCCTTCTATTTTGATTCATATTATTGGATAAGTTTGTTAAACTCTTAATTTTAAAATGGTTAAGACTTGCTTAGCTACTATGAACTAATTATTTCAAATGTCCAAAATGATGTTAATTTGATGGATCTCCCAAGCGTATCATAAGGGAAGCTCATATTTTATCTAAATTTTACAAAAATGTTGTATGGAATGTATTATTCAATAGTTTCAAGAAAATTCATGTATAATAAAAAAATTAGATTAAAGTTAACTGGAAATTCTAACCATCCAAAGTCAATCTTTTCATTAAACAAAGTATATTCTTTTTTTACTTACAGATGAACACTCATAAAAATTAATGAAATAAAATGAAATGAAGCTTTATTATGTCTAAAGACCCATGGAACCTATTGGATGAATATTACATTTTCATAAAATATAAAGATAAACTTCACAAATTAATCAAGTACCAATAGAGGTATAAAAAATAAATAATAGATTTTTTTGGCTGTAATAATATAATAATGTATGTAAAAAAATCAAGCATTTTGATACTTGATTGGAATAGTAGCTAAAAGATAGTAAGCTTCTACATCTAGTTTATTAGATCTAATGTGGTGCAAATAAAATTGTCTCATACCTTCCAAAATATATCACAACTATGTTAAAACCTTCACTTAACTAGTTGGAAAATATACTTAGGATCTTGCTACACATCTTCCTAAGAGATATTTCATTTTCTCAAAATTTGTATTCCCTAAAAATACCAACGATGATCTCATGACTCCTTAAGAACTACTTTAGAGATTTTTCTTGCCTTGAGATATGAAAGCTATGAGTTAATGTAATGAATTGACATAGGGTTTCTACATCTAAAGGTAATAAATCACATTCACATTGTAACATTAAGCAAGTTATTCACATCTTTACCTTTAACTCTTCAAGATTTTTTTTTTTTTGCATGTGTTTTTGAAAGCTTACAAAGCCTTCAAACTTTCTACTATTTTTTCTTTCATGCACTTTCTCCACTTGTAATTGTTAATATAATTGAGATCCAGATATTCAAATGAATATATTATTTGCAAATTGGTACCTCCAAAATGGAAGTTATAACAAGTATTGATTGTACCCCAGATCATCAATTTAGTTTTATTCACATGCACTTAAAGACAAGATGTACAACAATAATTTTTTATAATCTACAATATATTTCCCATTACTTCTACAGTAGTGGAGATAAAGGTAGCATCATCTACATATAAAAGAAGATTCCCTATATGGGATCTAATTACAATAGCATGACTATCTTTCTTGTTATATAGTCATTCATGTATTTCATCAATAAAGATACTAAAAAGTGTCGGTGAAAGTGAAAAACCTTACTTAACTTCAAGTTTTCTTTGGAATTGAAAATTTTACTCTAAATTATTATTCATAATTTGAATGATTTCTTCCTCATACAATCTTTGAGTTGGTGCAATCAAATATAAATGATGGCCAATTTTAGGCAAGCTTAACCATAGTTTTTTATGCATCACTAAATCTTATGCTTTTGAAAAATCAATAAAACAAATAAAAAAAATTTTATTTGGAATTTTTGCAAACTCCATGTAGTGTCTAAGAGTAACTAAGTGATCAATAATGAAGTGAGTTTATCTTAAACCTTCTTGAAATCTTACTATGTCTTAGTTACTTTTAGCCCAAGAACTAATTCTCTTTTCTAGTAGAGGGCTTAATAACTTAGAAAAATTGTTACTAACAATGATATATAACAAGATAGCTTTACTAGTTTTCTAATGTTTATTTAATGCTTATTTCATTTCTAAATCTAATTTGTGCTAAATTTCCCTATGAATAGAAAATCCTGATGATGAACCACTATTTTCCATCTGGCTCAACGTCGGGTATGCAATGTCAGGGCCTTGGTCCAATGTCAAGGTATTTTTCCCAAGTCTATAAATACCGTGCCTCAGCTCCAGTTTTCATAAGTAGTTTTTAGTTTAGTTTTCAAGTAGAGTAGTGAAGCTCTTACTATTTATTTTTCTCAAAGTTAGAATATTTTCTAAGTGCCCGTAGAAAGTTACTTGTGTTAGGCTAGCTAGGCAATAGATGAATTAGATCTTTAATTACTCTACTCTTCATTATTATTGTAGGCAATCAAATCCATAAAATATAAAGTAAGAAAAATCATATACCTCAGTTACACTTAAATCATATCCTTGAACCTGACAAGTGTAATTGGGAAGATAACAAACATTCTCAATGCCCATTTCACTTTCTAGAAAAGCTAGTGCACTAGATAACTATAGGTCCATGGAATTCCACTGGGTTGTGCATAATGCCTTAGTGATTTGTATGGTTGGGTGTAGGGGTACCTCACTACTCATCATTAGCACTATTTCTAGGGACCTTTTTGTTGTTTTGTGCACTATCTGAGACTTAGTAAAAAGTATTTAAATCATTGAAACGAACCTTAGAGTCACATATTATTTCACAATTACTACAACAAATTCTCAGAGCACACTATGATTTTTATTTGCTAAATAAAAATGTCTTCTTCTCATAGGAGCTCTTCTCTACCCAAGGTTGATAGAGTTAATTCACCAAAGCCTCAACAGTATCAAATTATATATACTCATCTTGATGAGTATGTGCCAAACTTCATCTTCATCCTACACTAGGATGAACAGCTACGATGGCATGACATGGAGGGCAACATTGTGTTGCTGCTCGATCATGCTGCTTGTGCAATGCTCTATCAAATGCTTGCATGATGTGGTCTTTAAGATTGCCATGGGGAGTATATTATGGAAGACATTGATGCCAAGGATTATCATCCCATAGAAGCATAATGTCTATAATACTAATAACTATAGCAGCATTATGACTTTTTTAAGGGAAAAGGACTTAATGATTCTCCATTCTTGTTGTATGAATAAGCTAGTGGGGAACCCTTCTCTGGGGATATTTCATTCAATGAAACTTCTTTCTTTGACTTTGATGATGGAGGTCAAAATAAAAATCTACACTCAGTTCACAATCCTAATTCTAGCAATAAGGGATCCAATGACAATGAAGGATTTAAAGGGGAAAGCCAAGGTAGGGATGTAGACAAGAAGTACAATTGTGATCATGATCATGATTGTCGAAGAGGTGGTAGTAGGCATTGTGATGATGCTATTTCTCCTTCCTCTTCCCCTTCATTGTCTTCTTCTTCTTTTGGCTTTGATTGTGACCACAAAAGGTGAGACCATGATGGAGGTGATTGAAATGAACAAAATGATTGATGGGACCAAAATAACCAAAGGGACCATTGGGATAGGCAAGATTAAGGACATAGACATTCAAGAGAGGCACATCACCATGAACGAATGGGTAGTAGAGGGCATCGCAAGCACCATGATCAAGGCCTCAATAAGCCTCTATTTGCTACCTGAAGCATTCTTAACATCACAAAGGTAGTTAGAGTTCCAACAAGGTATGTGAAAGATAATCAAATCAAATGGTTAGATATGAATAATGTTCCTCGATTTGAGGGAGGATATAACTCTAATCTACAAAATCATGTTTAAGCTTTCCAAGATGCATGTGCCTTGTAGAACATAGAGAATGAGTGGTAGAAATTGAAGTTGTTCCCCAGGACACTCATCAAAGAAGTAGAAAACTAGTATCAGTCCTTAGAGCCAAAATTTATCAAATGATAGAGTACCATGCTTGAGTTGTTCAATGATAAGTATCAAACATACTCCAGAGTTTCTAAATTAAGGAAGAAAATCCAAGGGTTGAAAAAAGAAACACATGAACCCTTGGATGCCACCATTGGCCAATACTATGCCTTTATGCATGAATGTTCTAGCCATGGTTATTGTCAATTCATTTAACTTCGCCACATTATAGACATTTTCGTAATGAAACAAGGAAAACCCTTGGTGTCTATTCCCAAGGATGATTGTTATAACTAACTACTTGTTAGATACAAAGATTAATAGAGTAGGTCATCAAAGAGGAAAGAAAACTAAGAAAAAGAGAAAGAGTAAAAGAATACAACCATGATCCTTCCATTTGCAAGAGGGAGGTTTGAGTCTATGAAAATGAGGATGAGTTTGTATTTGATGAGGGGGGTGCAAAATAAAGCGTTGCCACTCCAAGAATTCCAATCTAAACTTACAGCCAAGGTTGATCAGTTAAGAAACTTAATGGATAATAGATTCCAAGTTGTTCTCAAAATTACTAAGGAGTCCAAAAAATAAAGTAGTGAGTGTGAGTGTAGGAGGCACAAAGAAGCTGAATGTGCATATTACAAAGGTAAGGGTAATATTGCTACAATAGAAAAGGTTACAGATAGTGAATTATATGATGATCATGGGTGTGACATCTGTCAGTATAAACATCTTAAGGGATGTTGCCCCATTGTCTCATATCTACAGGAGTCTAGGATGTATATTTTACATCCATGACTTACACAAAGGAAAACATCTAGAAGGTTACCTTATCCTCAAGGTAATCTTAGGTAGTTCCACTAGCAAAAACTATATTATCCAAGTGGAGCTCTATCACAACCGTATGAACAGTATCAATAATGGCAACAACCACAATCATGGGTACTAGCACCACCTAGGCAACAATATCCTTACCGATAGCTTGATCCATATGGTTGTCACATGTAGAAACCCATGTCTCCATGTGACTCCTCCAATCACATTTCTAATTTTCAACCTCACTACCATCCTTCACATTATTACCAAGATAATTCGCCATATGAAAGAAGAGATACCACCTCTTATCCTTATCCTCCTCCTCTCCCTGTACATACTCCTCCTCTAGTTACATAGCTACTACCTGCTCCACCAATGAAAAGTGAATTGTTTGCTCAACTGCAACAACACAATGATACAAGGTCTATTAATTTACAACTAAATCAACAATTGGAAGGGTCGAATGCCTAATTAAATAAAAGACCTTTCTTTCGATCTTGTAGTCCACCTAAGCCTTCACCTACATTTGCGGTTGACAACCTTGCTCCTGCCTCTTCCTCCATATCAAATTTCTTTAGGCCTCCTTTAAACCAAACTCTACCAATGATCCATACCATAATGCTTACTCACACTGTGTCTAATTGGATTTGTGTAGGAAATCTTCCCAAGAAATTAGCCAATCCTGGAAGTCCTCTAATTTATTTGCATATTTTTTGGAACGAATTGTGCAAGGCTCTGCTTTATTCAGGTTTTGGTATTAATTTAATTTCTCATGAGATGTACACTACCTAGAACCTACCTCCTCTTAAGAAGAGCAACATCAAATTAGAGTTGGTAGACTAGTCCATCACTATTCCATTGGGACTAGTAGAAGACATTATCACCACTATCTATGGGTGTTCTTATCCTGCCAATTTCCTAGTAATCAAAGTGGAGAACTGCAAAGGGGATTTTCCAATCATAATGGAAAGGGAATGGCTAAGCACTATCAATGTAAGAATGCACATAAGAGATCTTTACCTAGAGATATCTAAAGAAAATGCATTTGGAAAGATCGAGAAGAAGAGAGTTCCATGATCTCATACAGCAATACAGGGTACAATTGTGTGTAGAAACTTTGGGCCATAAAGCAAGCATCTATCTTTGCATGCAAGCAGTGGGTGCCAGAAGTAAACATTCAAAGGTGTCTGTATGTAGTAGCCACAAAATAGGAGGGCACCCAATGGCTGACAACTGATTTAGAAAGCAACACACTTTGCATGGAAACAACTAAGAGCTTGACATGTGCGTATGTCACAGGAATAGATAAACTAGCGTAGGTTCATCAACAACTCTCTAACGATACAAATGATGATACTCACTGGTGAGAGTTGGAAATTCTTGACAAATTTGAACAAGAGCCCCTTGAGCTAAATATGTTATCGGCTAGAATGGAATATGTATTTTTGAAGAATGGGAAGTTGGTTATAATCAATGCAAAACTTACTCCAGAATAGAAGAAGATGTTATTAAACGTAGTTGAAAGATGGTTAGTAGCTTTTGCTTGGTCATATTCTAAACTCATAGGGATTGATCCTAGGATATGCCAGTATTACATCTACATCGACCTAGCCATGAAGCCAAAATGATAGCCATAGAGATGTTTGAATCGAAAACTAAAGCAGATCGTCAAGGATGAAATTAAGCAACTCCTCAGGGTATGATTCATCTATCCCATTGTGGATAGCGAGTGGGTTAGCCCACTTGTAATTGTGCCAAAGAAAAGTGGCAAGTGGGTCTGCATTGATTTCAAGCTGCTAAACATGACAACATTCAAGGATCACTTTTTATTGCCATTTGTTGATCAGGTGCTTGATACAATATCTAGGCATTGATACTACAGTTTTCTAGATGGTTATAGTAGCTATAACCAAATTTAAATTGCACCCAAAGACTAGGCAAAGACAACATTCACGAGTCCTTGGGGGACTTTTGCATATCGTAAGATGTCGTTTGTTCTATGTAATGCTCCTGCCACATTCCGACACTTGGTCTTGAGCATTTTTTAATAGCATATTGGTAGTGGTGTGGAAGTTTTCATGGATGACTTCTCTGCCTATGGAATGTGAGAAAGCATTCTAGTAATTGAAAGAGAATTAGTAGAAACTCCAATCCTATAAGCACCCGACTAGTCCAAGCCATTTCATATCATGATGGATGCATTAAATTATGCCTTAGGAGCTATGCTGATGCAGTTAGATGATAAAAAACATCCATAATACATCCATTGTGTTAACCAAAGCATTGTGGGTGCACAACTAAACTACACCACTACAGAGAAAGAATTGATGGTGGTGATCTTTGCTCTAGAAAAGTTTAGGCATTATGTGCTTGGATACAAGGTGTTCGTGCACATAGATCATAGTGCCATCTGCTTCCTAATGAACTAGCTAATGGTGAGCCCTCGTGTCATATGATGGTTGGTGATCTTACAGGAATTTGATCTCACAATGGTAGATCGAAAGGGCACTAAGAATGTGGTCACTCATTATTTTTCTTGGTTGTGATGGGATGACAAAGAGGAAGAAAGAACATTATCTAATATGTTTCCTACTAAACTCCTCTTTCCTAGGGCTATAACTAAACAAATGCCTAATACACCAAAATGGTATGATAACATTCTCACCTATCTTCTCACTCAAGAGGTGCGACAAGGATTGGACCATTGGAAGAAATAGTAGTTTCTTCACCAGGTAAAGCATTTCAAGGAAATCAATGGACACCTCTATAAGGTGTGCACCAAAGGCCTAGTTTGTTGGTGTGTCCTTGACACTGATCAACTATGCATTCTTCAAGATGCTCATGAAGATCCTTTTGGAGGATACTATGTTGGGAGATGCACGACCATTAAATTCCTAATGGCAAGGTACTATTGGCTAATACTCCTTAGGGATGTCCATCATTATTTATACTCTTGTGAATGATGCCAACGTCATGGTGGAATGACTAGTCAAATGGAGGAACCTCAACAATGGATTCGACCACTAGAACCATTTGACATCTGGGGCATTGATTTCATAGGTTCCATCATGCCCATGTCAAATTGTAAGGCATACATCATAGTCGCTATTAACTATTATACAAAATCGATAGAAGTAGTAGTTGTCATCAACTATACATCTTTTACTGTTGCTTAGTTTGTACAAAAAAATGTTGTAAATAGGTTTGGTGTGCCACATGCATTAATTTTTGACAATGGAACTCATTTTACAAGCACTACTTTTTAGAAGCTCATGCAACACTTTGGGGTTGAACATAAACTCATAACACCTTACCATCCCTAAGCTAATGATCAAGTTGAGGTTACCAATAGGAAAATCACAAGGATACTAACAAGAACTATTAGTAAGTATAGGAAGGACTAGAGCATAAGACTAAATGATGTCCTTTAGGCCTATCACTTAACTTGGAAACTTCCTATAGCCTACTCTCCCTATGAGCTTGTGTATAGCAAACTACCAATACTTTCTATTCAATCTGAACTCTGTACACTTTTAATAGCTTGTGACCTTGACCTTGACTTGAGTCTAGCCCAAAAAGAGTGATTGATGAATCTCAACCTGCTAGACAAAAATCAATTAGTAGCCTTATCATCTAACAAGTTGCACAAGGACTATAACAAAAAGTGTCATGAGATAAAAATTAGAAAAGTTAAATTTCAACCAAGAGACAAGGTTCTTTACTAGAACCCCACATAGGTACCTCAACAAACTAAGTTCCAAACATTATGGGAAGGACCTTACATCATTTATGAAACTTCTCCTTCTAGGACCATGATGATCTATAAACCTGAGAGCCCAAACAAGAAATAGTTGGTCAACATCTAACAAATTAAACCTTTCCATGAGCATACGCTAGCTAACACAACAAGCACCTCATCTGATGGATAACCATGCTCCATATTTTGGATCTCCTCCTTTCAACTTAGTCATGGAAGAGATGGCCAACCATGCTAATTATTTAAGAAGCTCCTCAGTTTTTCAATTTTTTGTTTTACACATTCTTTCTTTTACATATTTTTTGTTTTCATGTTATTAATATTTTCTAATTTTTTATTTTACACCATCATTAGTATATTTGATACTTCTTGAACATTTTACACTTTCTGTTATATTTTCTTTTATTTAGTGTGATTTTCTAACTTTTGTTAATAAGTGCTAGTTACATTTGCAATGTGTTACTTGATGGTGATATGTACTATTTTTGTTATTTGATTGTTGGTATCTAGTTTCTAGCTTGGAATTTCATTACAGATAATTAGGACATGGTTTCTTTTCATGTAATAGGTAGTGAGTCCACAACATTCACCCATCCTCAAACTCTATGGTTTCCCTTGTTTTGGAAATGTGCAATCCCTTTTTCATTAATAAAACTTAAATAAATTTATAAATTTGGTAGTTTCTGAAATTGAGAAGGATTCAAAGGTTTGAACAGGGTGTGGCTTCAAGGGGATTCAGTATTCTTTGTGCTTTTATATTTGCCTAGGTGCATGTGTGTTTGCATGAATTTCTTACCGTTCCATGTCATCCAATAAAAGGAAGTTGAATAAGTCTTTGCATGGTGTGATTCTCATCAGAGAAAAAAATAATGAGAATTCAAAGAACACCGCTGAATAAAATAAATGCATATGTCTTTGCATGGTGTGGTTCTCATTAAGAAAAAAAAAAAGAATATGAAGATTCAAAGCACACCCCTTGGACAAAATAAATGCATGTATCGTTGCATGGGGTGGTTTTCATTTCAAAAAAAGAAAAAAATGAAAAAAATAAATAATAACGAGAATTCAAAGCACACCCCTTAGACAGAATAAATAGGCTACAACCACTAGTTATGGGACTAGTCTCCTCTAACTAAGTCCCTTTCTCACTTCCTACTTCTTCTCTAATTTGGAATGGTGATTGTTTTGTGGGAGCACTCTTGTGTCTTAGGGGATGGATTAGTCTTAGAATGTCGATGTGAGGTCACTGAACATGGTTGGTTTTGGTCTAGACTAATGATGGATTTTATCAAGTCATTTAACCACAAAATCCATAAGGGACTTCTTGTAACTATAATTGGGAACTTTATTCTACTCTCTCTCTCATCCATCTATGCTTTCCATATCTCACCTCACTGCTAGTTTCATGTTTGAATTTGATGTCCTGGTTTGATGTGTTAGAATTCTTGGTTAGTTTCTTTTGGATTTTTGTACATAACCTTCTGTAACCATTAATCATCCATGGAGCCCATGAACTCTTTGGTTTGAAGTTATGCAAGTGCATAAAGGCCTGTGCTTACTTTGGGGAGGATCCACTTGCATATCTTTTGGTTGGGTTAGTTAAGTTCTTTATCCTTAGACACTCTTACAATCAAATTCTTTTTGTTTACCCCATCAATGTCATCCAATTATACACATCTTCAAAATATTTTTTAGTGAACTTTCCTTTTTCTTATTGTGAATTCTTATACCCTCTTCAAATATTTCCTTGTGTTAAACACTTTTTGATTCAATTGGATTTCTTGTCTATTTTACCCTATTTATCAACCTTCCTACTAACACTACTAGAGAAACCAATTTACCACAATCACAACTTAGCCAAGTGTAACCACCAATGAGATAAGGCATTTAACCAATATGTGTTACACTTTGCATACTAATTCGTGATTTTGTTGTGATTACAATAGGAAGCATGGACTAGAAGTGGGACTATCTTCACCAAGGATGATGCAGTAGTACCACACAATGAGGATCATTCATGATTATTGGATCTCTTCTCTCTCTTTCTCATTCTTCTATTGCCAAGAAGTGTTGGATGTCAATCTTCTCTAGGGTGGTGCCTCTCCTCACTATGATTGCTCTATTACAGCCTCTTCCTTACGAATTTTTCGAACAAATTACACTTTAGGCTTCTCTCAAAGAGGTCCCATTACATTGGTTTCTTCTTCTTATTCTTGGGCTTATTATTTCTAGTTAGTTCCAACTTTGGGTCGTTCCTCCCTTTGTTGAGATGGTCCTCCTTCCTACAGTTATTTCGGTCTTAGTGTGATCTGTAATCACAATATGATCATGGGTTAGCAATTATTGTGTAATGTGAAACAATTGGGATACCTTATCTCCTTAGGAAAGTTACACTTGTCTAAGTTGTACTTATAGTTGATTTGATCAATTTTAATAATTAGTTTATTTGTATTTTGATATTAATAAGTGATTACAGTCATACCGAAAAGTGTTGAAAAGGTTAAACTCTGAAAAATTGATGGTTTAATATCATGGTATTCAATAACCCTTTGCAGGAGTCAAAATTTTTTTTTTTTTTAAATTTCATTAGAAACCTTATGTTTTATGACCCCCATGACTAAGAGCTCATCATCGGTAGCTATTGGATCAAAGAATAGAGTGATTTGGACAAATAGTTAGAAAGTTATGGGCTCTGGAAGGTGTTGGGCTCTAAAAAATGGCAAAAACTCCCATCTAGTTGTGAAGAAAATGACAAAAATTCCAAAGTGTGAGGTAGTATTTATATATTTTTTGCATTGCATTATCGGGGCCTAGTTGATGAGGCCCCATCAATGTGGTCAGCTGCATTGACTAGGCCTAGTCAATGCAATTGTTAACCATCATTAACTTTGGGAAAAATTGGAAAATATAAAGAGTTTTTGAGTGAAATGAGGATCAAATGGAAGCCCAAAAAGCCACAAACATGATGATAATAGTAGAATAGGATGTTGGAGTTTAAAAAATGTAGAAAATTGGGGAAACGGTTGAAGAATGAAATTTTATGAAATTTTAAGGAGCACAGAGTTGGATGCATAATGGGACACACTAAAGTTATGATTGTAGTAATGTTAAAGGTAAAGAACTTAACTATCCAAACCAAGATATATGTAAGTGGGTCCTCCCCATAGTAGGCACATGCCCTTTTTGCCCTTGCATAACCTCAAATAAGGAGTTTTTAGGCCCCATAATCAATTAATGATTATGAAAAGTTAAGGGTTAACCTAAAAAAATCTATCCAAGAATTCCAACATGTCAAACTAAGACAACAAACGTAACATGTTAACCAATAGTGAGATGAGTGATGGACAACACAAGTGTATGATTGAGAGGATGGAATGAAGTCCTAAATCATGGTCACATGAAGTCCCTTATGGAAGTTATGTTTAAATGACTTGATAAAATCAAACCTTAGTCTAGAACAAAACCAACCACTTTCAGTGGCTTTCCATTACCACTCTAAGACCAATCCAACCCTTGAAACACAAGCATGCCTCATAGATTAAACACCATTCCTTATTTAGGGGAAAGTAGGAAGTGAAAAAAAGGCCTTATTTACAAGGGACCTTCAAGCATGGGTAACATGTCTTTCTAGTCCCATAACCAGTGCTTGTAGCCCATTATTCTATCTAAGGAGTGTGCTTTGAATTTTCATCTAATTTTTTTTATGGGAACCACACCATGCAAAGACTTATGTTAACTTCTTGTCTTTGGATGATGTGGAATGTTAAGAAATCCATGAAAACATGCAAGCACACAAGCAAGTAGAAAAGAATAAAGAGTATTAAATCCCCTTGAAGTCACACCCCTTGAAAACACTTGAATCCTTTCCAAGTTCAGAGACTACCAAGGTCACAAATTTATTTAGAGTTTTATTAACGAAAAGGGACTACATATTCCTAAAACAAGGAAAATCATAGAGTTTGTGGGTGGGTGGATGACATGGACTCACTACTTATTTCATGAAAAATAAACCATGTCTTAATCATCAAACATTAGAATTCAAAAATAGAAACCAAACATTAGCAATCAAAACATTAAGCACAAACCACCATTAGTAAACAACAACATTGGCATTGTGTCCTATGGTAACAAGCACTTTTATTAGCAAAAATAAGAAAAATTCACACCAATATAAAGTAAAATTTATAAGAAAGTATAAAATATTCAAGAAAGATAAAACATACTAATCATGTTGCAAAACAAAAAATCAAGAAAATGAATAGAGTGAAATCCAAAAAGGGGTAAAAATTAATAAGGTGTAAAACAAAAAAGTGAAAAACTGAGGAGCCATGTGCATGGTTAGTATGAATGGCCATCTTCCCCATGACTAAGTTGAAAGTAGGAGATGCAGAATATAGACTGTGGCTATCCATCCAATGAGGTATTAGTTGTACTGGCTAGCTTTACCTCAAGGAAAGTTTTCACTTGCTCGATGTTGGACAATTACTTTTTTCTTAGGCTCTTAGGTTTATAGATTAACATGATCCTAGAAGAAAAGGTTTTGTTAATCATATAAGGTCCCTCCCACAATGTTTGAAACTTTATTTTTTGAGGTACGTATGTGGGGTTCTAGTAGAGAAGCTTATCTCTAAGTTTAAATTTTACTTTCCATATTCTAAGGTCATGATGCTCCTTATTTTATACCTTGTGCACTTCATTCAAAGATAGGGCCACTAATCAGTTTTCATCTAGCACATTCAAGTTGATTAATCTTTCTCTTTGTGCTGGGTTCAGGTCAAGGTCCAAATCACAGGTTGTTGAAAGTGTACAAAGCTTAAATTAGAGTGGAGTCTTCAAAGTTTTCTGTACACTAACACATAGGGAGAATAGCCTATATGGAGTTTTCATGATGAGTTGTAGTCCCAAAGGGTATCATTGAGTTTTGTACTCCAGTCTCTCTTATGTTTGCTTATAGTCCTTGTTAGGATCTTTGTGATCTCCTGATTGGCCACTTCTACTTGATCGTTGGCTTGGGGGGTAGTAGGGTGTTGTTAATTTATGTTCAACCTCAAGCGTTGCATCAAATTTCGAAAAGTAGCACCTATAAAATGGGTTCCATTATTAGAAATTAGTATACATGGCATACCAAACCTTTTTATAATGTGTTTCTATACAAATCAAGTAGTAATGGATGATCTACAGTCAGTGACAGCTACTGCTTTTACCCATTTGGTGCAGTAGTTGAATACCTCGATGATGTATGCCTTTCCATTGGACATGGGTATGATGGGATCCATGAATTCTATGTCCCATATGTTCAAGGGCTCCTATGGTTGAATCCACTATTAAGGACCTTCCATTTGAGTGGTCATCCAACCATCTCATTGACATAGTTCATAGGATTGGATAAACTAGTGGGCATCCTTGAAGATTGTAGGATAATAGTATCCTATCCTCAAGATCTTTATGGTCATGCATATCCCTTTACAATGGCCTTTATAAGGGCATTTGTGAGCATCCTCAAGAACATACAATTGGTCTACATCAAGGACACACTAACAAACCAGGCCATTGGTGTAAACCTTGTAAAGCTGTCTATTAATTTTGATGAAGTATTTAGTCTAATGAAGAAACTATCATTTCTTCATAAATTCTATATCTTGTGGCATCTCTTAAGTGAGAGGGAAAGTGAGGATGCCATCATACCATTCTGATTTGGTAGGCACATGGTCATTTATTGCTCTTGTAAGGAGGAGTTCATTTAGAAATTAATCAAAGAGCGGACTCTCCTTCCCTTTGTTATCCCATCTTAACTAAGAGAGATGGTCAGTGACCATATTCTCAGTTTCTTTTCGATCTACCATTGTGAAATTGAATTTCTACAAGATCATGAGCCATTGTATGATACAAGGGCTCATCATTGGCTTATTTATTAGGAAGTGGATGGCAGTATGATTAGTGTGTACAAACAATTTATATCCAAGCACATAGTGCTTAATCCTTTCTAAAGCATACACCACCACCATTAGTCCTGTTTCCATGGTGGTGTAATTTAGTTGTGCATCCACAATGCTTCATATTATATAGGGGATGTAATATGGATGCTTCTTATTATTCAACTACATAAGCATGACTCGCAAGGTGTAATTAGATACATCTATCATTAGATGAAATGATCTAGACTAGTCTGGTGCTTGTAGAATTGGAGTTTCTATGAGTTTTTCCTTTAGCTATTGGAATGCATGTTCATACTTCTTGATCCAAATAAATGGAGCATCTTTCTTTATAAGCTTGATCGATGGTTTTGTGATCTTAGAGAAATTCTCTATAAACCATCGGTAGTAGCCAGTATGTCCAAGGAACGATCAGACATCTTTGCTTATCTCTGGTTGGCATGTGATTCCTTGGATGACATTTATCTTTTTTGGGTCAACCTCAATCCCTGCCTAAGTAATTTTGTTTCAATACTATGTCCTCTTGGACCAATAAATGGATTTTCTACTAATTAAGCCTAAGGTTTGTTTCAACACATATTTTCAATACCTGATCAAGGTGATCCAAGGCTTGCTCAAATGTAGCCCCATAGGTAGAGAAGCCATCCATAAAGACTTCTATCCCACTACCAATCTATTATTGAAAATTACTAAGGACCAGGTGTTGAAATATTACAAGGGCATTGCATAGACCAAACGACATCTTACAGTATGCAAAAGTTCCCCAGGGGCTTGTGAATGTTGTTTTGGCCTAATCTTCTGGCACAATCTAGATTTGGTTATAGCCACTATAACCATCCAAGAAACTATAATAGCAATGCACAAATATGGTGTCCAACACTTGGTCCACAAATATCAATGAAAAATGATCTTTAAATATTACCATGTTCAACAACCTAAAGTCGATGTAGACCCACCACTTGCCACCTTTCTTTAGCACAATTATGAGTGGGCTAATCCACTCACTATCCACAATGAGATAGATGAACCCCACCTTGAGAAGTTGTTCTAGTTCCTCTTTGATGATCTACGTCAACTTGGGGTTTAGCCACCTCTACAACTACCTTCTTGGCTTCATGGTTTGGTCAATGTAGATGCAATGCTGGCATATCCTTGGATCAATTATATTTAGTTTAGAATATGACCAAGCAAAGACTATTGGCCATTTATTGACCACATTCAATAGCTTATCTTTTTGTTCAGGAGTAAGATTTGCATTGATTATAGCCAGCTTACCATTTTTTTAAAATGCATACTCCATGGTAGCTAGTAGAATTTTTAACTCTAGGGGCTCTTGCTTGAAATTATCAAGGATTGCCAACTCCCCCAACAAGTATCATCAACTTCATCATGAGAGAATTGGTGATGAACTTGCTCAAGTTCATCCATAACCTCAACATAAGCACATGTTAGGCTCTCAATAGGTTTTATACATAGTGTGTTGCTGTCAAAGTTAGTTGTCAGCCACTGGGTGCCCTCCTATTTTGTGGCTACTACATATAGGAATCTTTGGATATTGGTTTCATGTGCACATTAATTGCATGCTTTAATGAATGTACTTTTAATGGATTAAATTTTTTGCATGCAATCGCACTCATTATTGCTATATGCAATGCATAGGACTTGCTTCTTCTTGAGTCATCAAAATTTATTCTTCTTGGAGATTTCCAATGAGAGGTCCTTGATGTCCATTATTGCATCAACAATGCTTAATCATGCATGTCCCATAATGATGGGAAAGTCACCTTTGCATCTTTCTATCTTGATCACCAGAAAATTGGTAGGATAGGACCACCCACAAATTGTAGTTATAATGTCCTTAACTAATCCCAAACGGATAGTGATTGAGTAGTTTGCCAATTCCAAATGGATATTGCTCTTCCTGAGAGGTGGTAAGTTCCAAGATTTGTACATGTTATGGAAGATGAGATTAACACTGGAACCAGAATTAAGAAGAGCCTTGCATGGCTCATGTTTAGTAATCTATAAGTAAATAAGAGCACTTCCTGGGTTAAATATCTTTATGGAAAGATTGCTAGCCCTAATCCAATTGGAGATAGCATGAGTTAACAACAAAATACTGATCTAAGGCAGAATTTAGTTTGAAGGACCCTAGAATATGTTTGGTGCAGAGGATGAGGGTGCTGGAGATACAAGATGACTAGTCGCATTAGGTTGTCAGGGTTGTGGAGGATTGTTGGGTTGGAAAATTGGTTATTTTTGGATCTATTGTAAATTTATAGCCCTCATAGTATTTTGTTGCTACAGTTGTAAGGGAATGTTTCTCTACGTAGACAAAGTAGGAGGTAACTGGGTTGAGGGCAAAGGGATGTGTGCTAAAGGATGTAGAGGATGATATGGATATGGGAGCTTCCCTTAAGTAGATGTCTAATAAGTTTGATGATACTTTGGAGTATAATAGTCATTTTGGAATGAGGCAGGCTAGTAGAGCCATGTGGAAAAATTGGTTGTTGAACATAGTACCTGTATGGATTTGGTTGCTTGTAAGGGTACTATTGTCTAAGTGGTGGCATCCCCCACAACTGTGGTTACTGCCATTGCTGGTATTGCTCATATGGTTGTGTTGGAGCTTCACTTGGATATTAAGCCTTGAAACACCACCAAATTTGGACTATAGCATCTCAACTACAAATTTGTCTAAGCGTTAGCATAAGGCCACTTTTTGCAAATTCTTCTAATTGTTGGGACTACACTCTCCACTATCCTAGAGCATAGTTAGTCTAGTAGAGAGCGTGGTCAAGACAAAAACTAATTTTGCAATTTTTTCTAAGTGTCATTGCGAAGCCAAAAGCTGCAAATTTCTCTAAGTGTTGAGACCATGCTCTCCACTACCCCAAAGCATAGTTAGCCTCTCATGGAGAGCATAATCAGCATGAAGGCCTAGTTTTCACAAAATTTTCTAAGTGTTGGGACTACACTCTCCACTTTCCTAGAGCATAGTTGAGTGTAGTTAACACAAAGGCTAGTTTTGCAAATTTTTCTAAGTTTCAAGCCAACCACTACAAAATTTTCCAAGTACTGACTGCAAATTTCAAGTCTCAACCCAGTTGCAAATTGGTATTGACTACAAAATTTCAAGTCTCAGCATCTTGACTGCAAATTTGGCCAAGTGTCAAAACAAGGGCACTTTGCCCAAATTTTTCGAAGTGTTGAGTGTAGTTAGCTCTAATTATAAGATTTGTAAAATTTTTCCAAGTGTCAAAATGATGGCACCTCCTGCAAATTTGTCTAAGTGTCAAAACTTGGTAAATTTTTTCTAGGTGTGGTGCTATGCTCTCCAACATAGCACACATCAAGGCTTATTTTGCAAAGAATTGTTTAAGTGTCAACAGTAGCTGCATGATAATTTTTCTAAGTGTCCTACTATGCTTTCACTCTACCTACTATGCTCTAGAGCGTAGCTAGCATAGCACATACTTCCATGGCCAGTTTTCCCAAGTGCCAAGCCAAAGGTTGTCAAGATTATTTGGGATGGATGAAATAGTTTTGCAAAATCTCTATCTCTTAGGTTGCTATGTTCTGCTATGCTCTAGAACATAGCCAGCATAACACACTTTTCAGTGTTAAGAAAGAAGCCATCAAGCTAGCTCAACATGGAAGAGGCATTTGGAAAATTTTATAACTCCTAAGGCTACCCTTCCTACTACACTCCACAGCATAGCTAGCGTAACAAGAATAAGGACTACAATTTTTACCAAATTCTTCTAAGTGTCCATGCTACACCCTATCCCTAGGGAGCATCCCATGTCTTGCATGTAACATGGAACAAGCATAGCCGCTAGCATCTCGTGTCCCACACGTAACATGGGACAAACATAGCCTCCAGTGTCCTATGTCTTACACATAACATGGGATGAGCATAGTAGCCAGAGTTAGAAAATTTTTGAACTTTTTCTAGTCACCTCTAAACTTAGAAAATTTTCTAAATTTTTCTCATGGCCCACCTACCACATTACCATGTGGTACCCAATCTGCATTTTGGGCTAACCTTAGCCCTATAAATACCCCTGTGTCCCAATGTTTTAGGGGTTGGCTTTCACTTTTCACTAGTTGAGTAGTTAGCACTTTCATTTGGCATTTGGAATTTTGGCATCTTGGCACTTAGCTCTGTGGGCGAATGAGACCTAAAGCACACCACACCGTAACCTCATTGAAACCCTACACAGCATGGTACACCACAGCTCCATTGTAGCCCTCTAAAACACCACATGATACACCACAATGGCCAACCCAACAAGCATGGTTCATCATGGCAAGTGCCAAACTTCATGGCCTAACACCACCAAGACTATGATTGTGCTTCCACTATGCCTGTTATACACTATGTACCTTCTAAGACCCTTTTGAAGTTAACTACATCCTCATTTGGGGTAGTGTTCCATTTCTCTCTCATATTTTTAGCATTTTATTATATTTTTCTTACATATTTTTGCACTTTTTTCACATGTCGTCACACTATACTATACTCAACTGGTAGTCTCTATGGTTTGACACTCTAAACCCTTGGCTACACCCCACCTCCATGTCATGGCTACGCTCTACACTTAGCATCACGAAGCACCACTTTGACACTTGGCACCATTTCACACCACTTGGATTTGCATTTTAGCTAATCACGCCACCCCCTAGTTGCACCCACTACCATAGTTGCAATTGGAAAAGTCCCTATTTGATTGACAAGACTATTCAAGATGCTCCACCTCTATTTTCAGTAAGGCCCTCATGTGGAGGCAGGATTAAAGTTGTGCGTTCATTAACCCCTCGATGATTCCAGCCATCGATGTTTTTGGTCATCACAATTTTTGGTGCTAAAAGGATGACCTCATCATTTCCTTTTATATTTTTCGATTGGCACTTAGCCAAATGAAACACCCTAAAAAATGCAGGGTCATCCTTGCTTCACTAGGCTCTTGCAGACTGCGCAGCACTATGGTAGTTCATCAGGAGGAGAGCTTTCTTAATTTAGGTTAGCCAGTTTGGAAAATTTTCTACTTTGAGCATGGACAGGCTTTGTGTCATCTTGCCTATCCACCAAAGTAGCTTGACCAACCGATAGCCTGCTCAAAAGCAGTGTGTGGAATTGGCAACAACACTCTGCATGTGCTAAAAACAATTCAGCAAGTTTTCTAAGTCACAAAGTCTGCAATGCTACACTACGCCTCGTAGCGTAGCAAGCTTCAAAAGATGACGACAAAATGAGGTGCTATGCTACACCACACCACGTAGCGTAGCATGGCAACAACTTCAATACCACTCCCCTTGCCCAATTTTGGGCTTTGCAACTATGTCCCTTTCCACCAGGAAGTGGCAGACCATGTCTGCTACTACACTACGCTGAGCTACATAGTGCAACGAGGCATAGCAATCCTGTGGAAGAGACAGAAGCTAGCTAGAAAGGAAAAATTAGCAGAGTTCGTAAGACTTACATCGTAGAAGATGAAAGTTTGCAAATCGGCAAAAATTTCGCGACTAAGGCCAGTTGCTACGCTACGTAGCGTAGCACAGCGTAGCAAGCAACATACGTGTAGCGGAACGCGCGATAAAGTGCTATGCTATGCTAAGAATGTTACGCTACAAAGCACAGTAAGGCATGTAGGTAGTTGTGTGATATCAATGCACTTCACCTAATTAGACCGTTGGCGCACGTCTCCAGATGATGATGGTGCAATTACAGTATGGCAGGCTCATAGTTATTGCATGAAAAGTTCGCATTACAATGGTCTTGTAGGCCCAATGGTCATGCATGGTGCAAGTGGTACCGAAAAGTCAATGTGTACCCTCTAGTCCTATAAATACCCTGGCAAACAGCATTCAAGGGGTTCGCATTTTTTAAAAACAATAGCATTCAAGGGGTGAGAACTTTTGAATTTGGAAAAATTCTCTCCTCTCTGGCATTATAAGATCAAGCATTGTGAGCTCTCTATTTGACATTGCAAATAGTTAGCATTTTCAGCTGACACTCTATTCTACCATTTTTTTACCACCTTGGTAGAATTCCTGCATTATCAACACCTAAGTCCATGCCCAAGCGCACAGTTTGTTTTGCTCTACACATCTTGGTTACTATCGGGATCTCTGCACTTCATCACGCTGTGCAACCGACTGTATCCTTCTTAACAAAGCAAGTCTGTAGCTTTGGAGTGGTGCATGTTTCTAACTACACTTTACTTTATTTCTAGCCTGCTGTTCTGTTTGCACGATTTTTCTTTTTTTTTTCTATTTTATTCACTTTCAAGCATTCTTTTGCATTTCCATTCCGTCTCAAAGGTATACGTTGCAAAAGGCTATATTGACACCGACGTAACTCCCTGTCTGATCGACCAGACCATTCAGGGCACCCTGCATCTGCACACACCCAACACGGCCCTCCCGCGGGTGCAGGGTCAGAACTATTACACCCGTCGACCCCTCGGTGTTTTCCAGTCACCAATGTTCTCTATCGCTACACCAAAACTCTAGATGCTCTGAAGAGCGTAACAAGTTCTCAAAGCATAGAAAGCTTTGGCATAGTAAGCTTGGCAAGCTCTAGCATAGCGAGCATGGCAAGCTCTAACGTAGCAAATGTGGCACCAAATTTAGCCATTTTTAACAGCTTTCATACTTAGTATTTTTTTCTACATTTTCATACTTAGCCACATTTTCTACAGTATTACACTTACTCAATTTTTTTTGTGGTTTTCATACTTAGCCATTTTTCTACATTTTTAACCTTAGTTATTTTTCTAGATTTTATAGTTAACCATTTTTCTACTACCAGTAGACTTAGTCATTTTTCTACAATTTTCAAAGTTAGCCATTTTTTGCAAACAGCAACTCTCATAACCCAACTGATGAATTGTGGTCTGTCAGGCCCAGTTATCGGAGCCCCATTACCAGAGCCCTATTATCGAAGCCCTGTTATTGGAGCCTTGGTCTAATAGGTCTCGATATCGAATCCTCGATATCAGACCCTCGATATTGGGGCTATGTTTAGTAGGCCTAGTATACATGGTCGCGTCAACACATCCACCCATGCGTTGGTGCAGCCCCGTTTATGCAAAGTCTATTTTTAGCTATAAATAAGCGTGCACCAGCCACACTTAGGCATCTTTTGGGTTAATTTTAGGGAAGCACTTGCAGTTTATTTTCATAGGAGTTAGAATATTTTCCTAAGTGCATGCCCGCAGTGTGATGCTTGTAATTGTATGAAACCTTTATTCGAGTGTGATGTACTTGGACACGTACATGATCAGCAATAAAGATCGAGATTATTTCATCATTACAGCATTCACTTAGTTTTAATTATTTAATTATTATTTTTATTTATTATTTTCTTAGTTAATATTTCTTTATCATCCTTTACTATTCTTGTTGTTAACTCTGAAATGAGTACGACTTAATCACAAGCATTTAAGTGTGACTACTTGGTAACCCAATAGCATACCAAGGATCTACACTTGGTAATCCCAGTAGTAGTCATGCACGAGGTCCAAGATGTCTACAGTTGATTTAGAAATGGATGATCATTTCACTTAGGCTAGCTTAGACTTCATTTCCTATTGCTTATTAGTTTAATCAAGATTATTTTCCATTGTCTCTAGGAGTAGCACTAATTTAGGATCACATCATACGTCTCACTCTAGACTAAACCATACATGACAAAGCAAATACTAGTCCAGGTGGGAAGACAACAAACTGCAATCAATGTGTAACTATCTAGATACCACAACTAGCCTGTCCATAGAGTTTGACTGGATCATGCATGAATGCTCGATGAATCATGGTCTATCAGGCGCAGTTATTGGAGCCCCGTTATCAAAGCCCAGTTATCGGAGCCTTGTTATCAAAGCCTTGGTCTAATAGGTCCCAATATTAGATCCCTGATATCGAACCCCCGATATCAGGGCTGCATTAACTAAGCCACATATACAGGGCCTTGTATACGCGGCCGCGTCGATGCATCCATCCATGCGTTGGCATAGCCTCGTTTACGCAAAGTCTATTTTTAGCTATAAATAAGCATGAACCTGCCGCACTTATGAATCTTTTGGATTAATTTTAGGGAATCTCTTATAGTTTTTTTTCATAGAAGTTAGACTATTTTCCCAAGTGCATGCCCACAGTGTGATGCTTGTAATTGTATAGAACCTTTATTCAAGTGTGACATACTTGGACACGAACATGATCGACAATAAAGATCGAGATTACTTCATCATTGCAGCATTCACTTAGTTTTAATTATTTAATTATTATTGTTAATTTTTATTGTTATTTATTGTTTTCTTAGTTAATATTTCTTTACCATCAGTTACTATTCTTGTTGTTAACTGTGGAATGAGTACGACTTAATCACGAGCATTTAAGTGTGACTAATTGGTAACCCAGTACCGTACCTAGGATTTACGCTTGGTAATCCTAGTAGTAGTCATGCATGAGATCAAAGATGTGTATGGTTGATTAAGGAATGGATGCTCATCGCACTTAGGCTAGCTTAGACTTCATTTCCTATTGCTTATTAGTTTAATCAAGATTATTTTCCATTGTCTCTAGGAGTAGCACTAGTTTAGGATCACATCATACGCCTCACTCTAGACTAAACCATACGTGAAAAAGCAAATACTATTCCAGGTGGGAAGATAGCGAACTGTGATCAATGTGTAACTATCTAGACACCACAAATAGCCTATCCATAGAGTTCGACCGAATCATGCGTGAGCGCTTGTATTCGTATGGTTGAGTGTAGGGGTACCTCGCTACTCATCATTGGCACCATTTCCAGGGACAATGCTAGTTATTTAGATTAGTTATATCATACAAGATCACTATAATGAGTATTAATGATATATCCTTTAGAAAAGAAATTAAATTCAATTCAACTAATTCACACACGGTTCACAAAAATGTCTCTCTCACAAGACTATGACAACGCAACAACTAGTAGGGCAACTGATTGGAGAACCAAAATCATTATATGATAATGAACATGAAGTTTGGAGTACCCAATCTAATGTAGAGGTCTCTTATGAGCATCAACGTAAACAACATCATCCCTACTCACAACTGCATAACATACCTAGTGATGATGAACCCCTACTAGCCACTACAAGCTTAACGGAAATATAAGAGGTTGTTCGAATAGCCCGCAGGCATCGTAAGGAAAGTTTTCTACCCATGCTTGATTTAAACAACTTTACCAAGTTTTCAGGAGGCTATGATTTAGATCTGCAACAACATTTATAAGCCTTCTACAATGCCTGTACATGGAACAATATTGATAATGGATGGAAAAAAATTAAGCTCTTTCCTCTAACACTCATTGACCAAGCAAAAGTATGGTATAGGTCGTTAAAACCAAAATCAATTTGACATTGGCCGAAAATGGTAGAACTTTTCAATGAAAGATATCAAACCTATGCGAGAGCGTCAGCCTTGAGGAGACAAATCCAAGAATGAAAACAAGTGCAACATGAACCCTTAGACATGGCCTTAGAAAGATATTATGCACTATTAAATAACTACCCAGGCCATGGGATCTCCGAGGAGAGGCTAATGTATCATATCGTAGATGGACTCCGTAATGAAACAAGGGACACCCTAGGGATGTATTCCTGAGGTCAACTATATGAGCTACAAACCCATCAACTCCAAGAGCTTAGTAAGCATATAGAAAAAGAAGAAGGAGAAATAGCCAAATGGGAGAATGTTAAAAGTTCTCAATAGGACCAAAATCTTAACTTAACAAGGGCCCATGATCATGAAGAGGAGAAATCAACTCACTTCAAGGAGGTGGAATCATCTTTACGAATCCTACAATCACTAGATGAAATTAAGGAAAAGATCAATAAGATGACAAAATGGGTACATGAAAGATGTGGAGAATATGCCAAAATTATTAGAGGAAGAACTATGCAAAATTGAGAAACAGGACAAGACAACATGCGATAATCAAAACAAATGGTAGAAGATAATAAGAATAAGAACTCAACTACCAATTTCACATATCAATGTAACATCTATCTATACGATCACCCCAAAGGTCAATGTCCAATTTTGTCACATTTACATGAGCATTAGGAAGGAATGTTACATCCATACTTTGTACAAAAATACTATGTCCAACCACAATGGCAAAAACATCAGTCATGGGGAGGGTCACTGCCAACTGGACCATACCCTTCATATGTCCCAGCGCCAAATGCTTATTATGTTTAACATCCTATTTCTCCAATGGGATCAGCATCCTCTACCTCACCTCATCGTTATCATTCTCCCAAGTACTATCCACCCATGTCCTCTCCTTCAAGATCATCACCTCATGTGCCTTACACTTCTCCTCAACCTCAATATTCTCATACTTCACCCCCTTCTACATCACCACCATCTATGCCAAAATATTTTACACCATAGCACCAACCCACAAACATTACTTGTGCTACTACTGTCAACAGTAGTGGAGGTCCTCCACAACATCGAAAGAATCCTTTCTTTAAGCATGACCATAGAAAGAGACAGCATAGTTCTGAAACCCCTGCGTCCACCAACTCAGCACAAGTTCAACGCTATGATGCATCTTCTTCCTCGAACTCAATGCCTCCTGTTAATCTATCTGGGCCAACAATTAACACTCCAAAAACCATGGGGTCCAATGAATATTTCCACATGGGGAGACATGTTGAGACTTGCATACCATCTTACAGTCACAAGTATCATAGTAGATCAACTCCTTATAAATTAACCACATCTTATAATGTGCCCCACTATGTCAACTCTAATCAAGTGTGTGAACCCTAATGGGGTAAGTATTACTAGGTCCCAATTTTTTCAACATGCAAGGATCCCCACCTTCCATTTATTAATTCTAGCCATGCTCAACCGTTTAGCTATGGGGGGTATCCTCCATTCTAACAATACAGAATTAATAAATGTGTTTCTGTTTCTTTAATTTTTCAACTTTTTTTTTTCTGTTTTTCACCTTTTAATTTATTGTTTTATCTTTTTGTCTTTTTATCTTTTTATGAGTAATCTCATCTACAAATAAAACACTCATGTGACTCGTTGGTTGAGGTGTTAACCTATGCTATCAAGTCTCAAGTAATTAATTATTTGGACAGCAAACCCACCACATCCACCCAACCATTCTATTAATAAGAGGTTCTACTCTGGGTACAATGATATTCTTGTCATCATGAAACTTAAAAGTA
>MNCI01026213.1:232437-245074 GCA_015680685.1 Gnetum montanum | reverse complement strand
ACCTAGCCCTGAAGTCTCTTAGCCAAGCCTTTGCCCAAATGAAGGGCATAGAGAAGGTAGCACAAGCTAGCAACGACCTAGCCTATGTGGCCTATAGAAACTAACATGTACATAAGTAAAACACAATAGTGGAAATGATGGTCGCAAGCACAAAAGTAACTAATTGAAGCCCAAGGGCTAAGTAGCCTAAGGTCCTAGCTCACAAAGCCAACAACTTTAGCACCAACTAACCTACATTAGTAAGGGCCACCCTAAGGTCCAACTTTGAGTACAAGGATCACTCAAAGTATACACTGCTATCGATGGAACCCTCTGAACTATTAGAGTAACTATTGAAAAATAGGAAAATCCAACATAAAAATGTATCGAAGATTGCTTATCAAAAACATGATAGGTACCATGAACTACTAAGGAACCCCACCTCAATAGTACCAAATGAGCCCCTAGTTTCACAACATTTCCAACTAGACCAATACTATCATTATCACCAACTATCTAGTCATAGTACAAACAACTGTTGTGCTTTGTAGGATGACCTACAAAGAATGATAGAATGTGGCCAACTGGTGCTCAATGCAGCAAGCCAATCCAATGCAGATGATGCCCCCTATGTCATAAACTCCATTAGCATAGGTGGCAAGTCCAAACCTATGCAACAACCTTTTGTGATTCGTGTGCCTCCTAACAAGGCAAGGATCCCCTTAGCCTCCACAAGCAAGAGGCCTTTCTTTGTTATTAAATTGTCACCTCTGGCACCCATGACATCTTTTGTGGTCAAGGTCCCACAACAATTGTCCACTAAGATGTTAAATTAGCATGATGTAGCAACAATAATCACTAAGCAACCTTTCTTCATTAAGGTGCCACAATGAGTTGGCCCTATAACAACTCCTAAACCACCATTTGTCATAAGGGTGCCACAACGTAATGGCCCCTCACCTACCCAAAGCCCAACAGTGGCCAACATCTTGGTCCCTCCTCCTTCAAGGGCTGACCCCACTAGCAACAAAGGTAAGCCTACCAAATGGCAATGCAAGAGGACAAACGAGCACCTTGCAACTCCCATGGCCAAAGCAAAGGACATAACTAGAAAGCAATAACTAAATGTTGGGATCAATGCCCCCAAGTAAGCCAAGAAACCCAAGACCAAGTCCCCTCTATGAGAGATCCATCTCTCAAGTCACATGGAAGAAGTTAAGGCCAACACAATGGCTAATGATAAGGTCTTCATAGCTGCAATAACCTAGGTGAAATAAATGCTCAACCAGAAGAACACAATGTTGAGCTTGTATGAATTGGTCATTACCTCTTTTACTCACTACCAAGCATTGGCCCGAATGTTGGCCTCCATTCTTGTTACATAGGACATCCCTACAGATGAGGCATCCATCCATGCAATGATCTTGCCCCTACACCATAGGAATCGAGTTCAACATCCCTAGCATTTTGTGACAATGTAGTTAAGGTCAACCCTGAATGAGTGGAGGTCACTACAACTCCACCGTCCATTAGCATATGTGTTAGGCAATGCACCATTTCTAGAGTACATGTTAATGATGGTGCAGCAACAAACATAGTCTTGTACTCTGTCATCAATAAGCTAGGCTTGGTAGATGAAATTAGGCCAACCAAAACCACGTGTTTAAAATCCTTCAATAGATCATGTGTCACCATCAAGGGTATGATCAACTTAGCCTTCGTGGAAAGAGAGCAATTCTCCACCAGTGTAGATTTCACTATCATAGAAGAGATGCTAGGCTTTAACCTAATCTTGGGTAGGCCTTGGCTAGCTCAACTACAGGTAGTCTCTTCTCCTATCCACCAAGAAATCCAGCTTGCATATTGATGAGTGGCGAGATACCCCTACACTCAACCATACGAATACGAGCATTTTCATGTGCAATCTGGTCAAACTCTGCAGACGGACTAGTTATGGCACCTAGATAGTTAGCCTTAGGTCACAGTTCGCTATCTTCCCACCTAAACTAGTATTATATTTGTCATGTATGGTTTAGGCTAGAGTGAGGTGTATGATGTGGTTACTAATCTAACGCTACTCCTAAAGGCAATAGAAAGAGAGTAATATTAACTAATCTAGGAGAGAAAGGATAAGAGAATCTAATCTAGCCTAAGTGTGATGAGCATCCATTCCTTGATTATCCGTACACATCTTGGACTTCATGCATGACTACCACTAGGATTACCAGGCGCAGATCCTAGGTACGCTACTGGGTTACCAAGTAATCACACTTAAATGCTCGTAATCAAGTCATATTCATTTCACTTTTTAACATGAGATAAGGGTGAGAGATTATTAACTAGGAAAGTAGTAAATAAAAATTAATTAAATAAATAAAAAAGTGAATGTTGCAATGATGAAGTAATCTCAATCTTTATTTCCGGTCATGTGCGTGTCCAATTACATCACACTCAAATAAAGGATGCCATACAATTACATTCACCACACTATGGGCATACACTAGAAAATAACTATCTCTAGAGGGATAAAACTGCCAGAGTCTAGCTACAATCTAAATCTAAAACTATGAAACAAGGGAGATCTGCCTCTTATTTATAGGACTGGTAGTAGGCTGCGATATCGTGTACGCGATATCCTAGTAAAGGACATGATATTGCGCCTGGGCATGCGATATCATGTACATAATATCGCGGTTGCCCCAAATGACGTCTCATCATACCCCCACGACTGAATAAAAACTCGTCGTCGAGTTACAATGATTACACAGTGGATAGGTATGGGATTATTAGATGGAAAAAGGGGATGATGCTGCAGTGTGGGAAGAAAATAAAATAAAGACACAACACATAGAATATGCTACAACTACAAAAATTTGGAACTCATGTAGTTCCTGGTGGTGGTGGCTCCTCCATTGGTGCCTTCCCTTTGTCTTGTGCTCTAAGCTTTGAGGCTTGATTGCGTTGAAGTATGGCCTAGAGCTTCTCCTCTTTAGTCCAAGGATCTTGTGCTGTCCATGCTAATGTTCCAACGTTTGACAAAGTTAGCACTTTCCACGGACAGGGTAGTTGCGGAAACATTTGGTTGGCCTTGATGTACCAAGCCGTGAACACCTGTCATTCCTCCTCATAGGCTGTGGCTTTATCCTTGTACTCTTGAAAGTATGCTAGTTGTCGAGCCAAGTCTATTACGACATATTTCTATCCCTGGTAGCTGGCTTTTACCACCTCAAGTTGAGAATTTGCAACTTCTAGATTCTCCACCAGCTTCTTGTGTTCTGTAAATTTTGCTTCGTATTTGATGTAGGTGGTAGCTACCTGCTACTCAAGTGCTAACCTTGGATGCCCTGCTGTTAACATGGCAAGTTTGGCATATCTCAGGTTTGCCAACTCCATGTACTCTGTCAGATCTTGAATCTGCAGGTCCCGGTTCTTAACTTGCGCTTGGTGGACGAAAGCATAGGTGTCCAATATGGCCCTCCAATCAGTGTGTTGAGCACTAATAGTGTTGATTTGGGCCTTGGCCATATGGATCTCCTTTTCAAGGATCTATTTATACATCCTCACCTAATCACGAAAGTGCTCCTTCAGCTTCTCATGTTGTTTAGCCTTGTTTCGCCACACGCTTATCTCAATTGCTGACTTTTGATGAATGGCGCGTACCTCCTCGATCGAGAGGGTTTGATTTTCTCTAGCTAAACGGCTTACATCTCAGTTGACCCAGATGAATTATTCTTGTAATTGATGAAAGTGTTCATCGAGAACATTCGTTTGCTTTTCTACAATGATCAACCGAAGGTTGTCTGCAACCAGCTGCTTGTTTTCTTCTTGTAAGGCCTTAAGTGCCTTAAGATGTGCATGGGGGTGCACTTGTGCTACAGAGGCATCCCAAAAAGCCTTCTCCTTTTCATCACCCACCCTTTTATTCTCTGCTATTAATTTGGTTAGTTGCTCTGTTCTAAAATTTTCTAGCTGGTCTACAGGAACAAATTGTAGAGGGTCTCATTGTGCTGCTTGTAAGGCCACGAGCTACTCTTGTAGTTTCTGCACTTCAGCTTTAGCATGCTCGGCCCTTACTTCTATTAAGACCAGCTTCCCCTTTATGGAAATGAGGTCTGATTGAATTGCTATAACATCCTGAGGGATGTCAATCAGCAATGTCATTACTTGCCCTGTTTGAAGCAATCGATCAAGCACATCCTCATGTTCTGCAGGAGTCATTGAGGTTTTAACCAAAGTTTGAGCATCCCATGCTCTTGAGAGATTTGTCGTTGAAGGATTCTTTGATATGGTATGTGACCACTTCTACAGCTCTTGTAGCATTCTGGTGTTGCATGACCACCACAGTGGCCCCTTCACCAATCTCTAACTACACCTAGAAAGATGTCATGTTTCCTGAGATCTGTTGTGACCATCTACTTTCCCCTCCTCCTATTTGAATGGATACTTTCCCCCTTGTGCGATCCAATGAAACTATGGATTGAATGACATCATCGATGACGCAGAAGAGGTTTGCATCATCACAACTTCCCCAACTGACCATCTCAGTGATGGCCCTAAGATGGCTCATTGACGGTTTGTAGTCTTGCGGTGGTGGTAGCTGATCCTGTCCTGTGCTAGGCCCTGCTTCTTATTGTTGGCTGGGACCCATGGTTAGAGGTTGACTGGGTCTAGCCATTTGTTCTTCTTCTTGTTCTGGTCCCAGCTCTTCGCCAGTGCCTTTTCTTGGAGCTGGCGCCTTTAGCAATTTAGCATATGAAGCAGTTTGGGATTTTCGGAGGACATCATTGGTGTATCCTCAAATACCAGCACGTTGGCAAAGCTTTTTGATAAGAAAAGGGAAAGGCAGGGCCATCTTCCCTTTCTTTCGTTCTTCGAACTACCTCAGGATGTCCATCAAATATACATGGGGTAGGTTAGCGTTAATCTTCCCCATCAACACTGCACATCCTCTATCCGCATACATCGATATTCTTTTTAGGTCCTTTGTGGGGAAGAGGTGATATGTTCCAATTTTGAAGTATACACTCTCTTCCATCATCAACTCACCAAATGCTTTATCTCTGCCATAAGCCTTCTCTAGCTAATCCTTTTGCACATTGGGGTTTCAACGAGTGGATAATCGAGTAACCTTGGGCCCTGTATTTGGAAGGTTTAACACTTTCGAAATGGCCTGTGCAGAGAACTCAACTGTTGATGAGTGGCGAGGTACCCCTGCACTCAACCATACGAAACGAGCGTCGCACGTGCGATTCGGTTGAACTCCGCAGATGGACTAGTTGTGGTACCTAGATAGTTAGCCTTAGGTCGTAGTTCGCTGTCTTCCCACCTAGACTAGTATTACATATGTCACGTACGGTTTAGTCTAGATGAGGTGTATGATGTGTTCATAATTCTAACGCTACTCTTGAAGGCAATGGAAAATAATATTAACTAATCTAAGCTAAGAGGAAAAGGGTAAGAAAATCTAATCTAGCCTAAGTGCGACAAGCAACGATTCCTTGATCAACCGTACACATCTTGGACCTTGTGCACAACTACCACTGGGACTACCAAGCGTAGCTCCAAGGTATGCCACTGGGATTACCAAGCACAAATTCCAAATACGCCACTGGGTTACCAAGCGTAGATCCTAGATACGCCACTGGGCTACCAAGTAGTCACACTTAAATGCTCCTAACCAAGTCGTACTCGTTCCGCTTCTAGGAGTTTAAGGGTGAGAGACTAATCACGATGAGTAACCGATTCCTTGACTAGCCATACACATCCGTAGATGCTCGTAATCAAGTCGTACTCACATCGTGCTATGAAAGCAATAAATAACATTAAATAAATAAACAAAGTGAATGCTGCAATGATGAAGTAATCTCGATCTTTATTGCTGGTCATGTGCGTGTACAAGTATCGCACACTCGAATAAAGACACCGTACAATTACATTCACCACACTGCAGGCAGACACGAGAAAAGATCTAACTTTGGAGGGATCAAAATGCCAGAGCTTCGTTACTCTAAAACTGGGATGCAAATGAGGGAGAGCCACCTCTTATTTATAGAAATTGTGGCTAACTACGATATCGCATACGTGATATCGCGGCCCATGATATAACGTGGGTGCCTTATCGTGGGTACCTTAACGTGACCACCAGCAATATGAGCAATTTCATGTCTCATCAACTATCACATCACAAATATTAATAGTGGTGCCTTGCTCCTTATTGTGCCAAAATTGGTACATCTCTCCTAGGTACCAAGCACCGCTTTCAGAGAGGATATGCCATAAGGGAGACCCTTTAAGGTGATCCCTAATGACCTTAGGAGCGAACTCTGCAAATGATTCAAAGTTCAATTCCACAATCACCGTAGCGAATGTGGACTTCTCATGGATTGCCTAAACACAATCTTGGGGCAACGTGAGTTGTTGTCTTGGTTCAAGCGCTACAATAGCTCCTCCTTCTGCCTGTCTAGACCATTCAGGAGGAGGTTCATCTTGATGAATGCTGGATGATTACTCCTCCTATTCTGTATGTTGTCTGGAAGGTCTTTGTCTTCCACCTCTCTAAGATCATTTGCTTCCACCCTAGATAGGACCTTCCTGTTGTCCATGTTTCAGGGCCATCTGCAATCACACGGGCCAAGCATTAGTAAGGTTGTTTTTCAAGTTAAGTTATACCTTACTGCTTGCCTTAATTAATGATCTTATGTTATCATCTATGATAGTGCTCGAAAGTTTGTAATAATGAGTCCTGTAACTTAGGTGGTTTCCATTTTAGTTTCTCGGTATACCTAGGGATTAAATGATTTTTAGGCACAATTATTCTAAGTGTTATAGTTAATTACCCTAGATGATGTCCTTTGGGTGATGATAAATTTCAAAAATGTTAGGCACTTTTTGGCAAGTGTCCCTCCCCCACAACTAAGCTGAACACTCCAAGTTCAAGTAGGTTCAAACAGAATTAAAATCGGAGTACCAGCGAGCGAAATATTGTGAGAAAAGCAAGGGTCGCTCAATCGCAAGTCGCAGAGAAAAATTTAAAAACTCCCCCGTGTGAATGAAAAAATGATGCTAAGTGTTGCGGGGGGATCACCTATTTATAGGTTATAGTGACGTGATATCACGTATGATATATCGCGTACACGATATCATGTCGAACGCGATATCGCATACATAATATCACATCCCTAGTGACACGAGACACCACTAAAATATCGAAATTTTTAAGGGCTTTCTTGAAATTAACGTTGTAAATTGAGGACATTGGCTATTATCAAGGGTTCTAGGGTAATTTCATTATGTCTAGAGGCACAATTAATGATGATGGTGTGGATATGATCAATAAAACCTTGGGTGGTAAGAAAAAGGGTATGTAATGGTACATTGGAACATTGAAATTTAGAGGGATAATAGTAGGAAAAGAACATTATGAAAAATTATGCTAAGGATAAGAAATGGTGTGTGTGAGCTATGTCATAAGTGAGAATTACAAAAGATTACACAAGTGGGTCCTCCCCAAAGTAGGTTTCAACCTATAATGCCCTTGTGTAACCACATTTAAAGTGTCCGTGGGCACTAGAAGGGTTAGATGTAATCCACACTAACTCCACAAAACACACACATGTAAATATCACCAGAATGAGATGAAAATTCTATGCTACATGGAACATGAGCTATAATTACACGAACAATGAGATGAGAAGAACTATAGAAAGGGATCATAGAGATTGGGACATGAGGTAACTGATCCAGGGCACAGTGAATCATGCGTGTAAAGCATGATTAAGGTGTCATGAACCCGTCATTCCAAGATCAGGACCAAGTCCATTCCTCTAATTAGTGACTTTGCATTGTTTCATCCCATGATGAGCAACTATGAGAGTACCATAACAACAAGGTGGACAATCACTTGGCATTTTATTTAAGGGAGGAGTGACTTTTGTTTTATGGCACTTTGTTTTTCTTTTTTCTTTTTTCTTTCTTTTTTTTTCTTCTCTCTTTTTTTTTTTGAATACTAAATCCATAGAAGCCGTCAACCTTCAGGCATGGGTGCATGTCTTTCCAGTGGGACCACCTAGAACAAAATTTGATTTTGAGTGCCCTTTTTATTACTCTTACTCCCATTTTTCATTAGATCTACAAGGATCTTAGCACAACCAGGTTGCATGATAACTCCCATAGATGTCACCAAAGAGAATTTGCAAGTCCCCTTGATGGCATACCCTAATCATTCCCTCTTGGTCCATCCTTCTTCATTCTAGGTACAATGAACACAAAATTAATTTTAAGTTTTAAGAATTTCAAGAATATCCCTATACCCTTGAACAGAACCTCTTATTTGTAGAGTGAATGAGTGGGTGTAATGGGCTCACTATTCCAAATAATTGATCACTCGAGACTTAATAACATAGAACACACCTCAACCAACGATCCACATGAGTGTTTTATTCATAGATGATATTACTTATAAAAAAATTGAAAAGACAAAAAGATAAAACAAGAAATTGAAAAATGAAAAATGAAAAACTAGAAAACAAAAAGTTGTAAAATCAAAGAAAATAAAAAGTTATTAATCCTGTTTGTTACTAGAATGGGAGATATCCCCCATAACTAATCGGTTAAGTATGGAAAGGATTAATAAATGGAAGATGAGGATCCTTGCATACTGGAAGTATTGGAACTTGGCCATACTTACCCCATTGGGGTTCACACACTTGATTATAATGAGCATAGTGGGGCAATTTACGCGATGTAGTTCCCAGATAACGAGTTGACCCACTATGATATCTTGGACCGTTAGATGATATGCAAGGATTGGGTTATCGCTCTCCATGGCTGTGCTCATTGGGCCGGATTGTTGTTGGAGTGTGAGTTGGTGGCCGTGATGAAGTTACATGAGGTGTTGGGTTCTAAGGTAAGGGTGCACCATAGTGTTGAACTTGTGCTGAGTTGGAAGATGCAGTGGCCTTGGAATTGTGTTGTCCCTTCTTACAACCGTGTTTAAAGAAGGGCCGCTTTTTGATGTTGCTGAGGTTTCTCACTGCTATTGGAAGTAGTAGCACAAGTGATGTTTGTGGGTTGTTGTGGTGGTGCAAACACCTTAGGAACAATTGGTGGCAATGTAGATAGAGGGAAAATTTGAGAATGTTGAAAGTTAGAAGGAGTATAAGGTGCACAAGGTGGTGGTTGTGTTGAAGGCATGGGTTGATAGTATTGAGGAGAATGGTATTGTGGTGAGATAGAGTATGTTGGCCCAATTGGAGAAACAGGATGTTGAACTTGATAAGCATTTGGATTTGGATAATATGAAGGGTGCCTCCAGTGTATGGATGATTTCCCCCACAACTGGGATTTTTTCCACTGTGATCGAACATAGTATCTCTGTACAAACTCTGGATGTAGCGTATTTCCCCAATGCTCCTATAAATGTAACAATATTGGGCATTGGCCCTTGGGGTGATCGTACAGGCATATGTTGCATTCATATGTATGATTAGCAGTTGAGCTCTTATTTTTCTTATCCCTTCTTTCCAAATGTCTAATGTTTCGCCCTGCTTCTTAGGTTGTCAAAACTCTATCTCCAATGGTGTTAATAAATTCTCCACACTTTTGATACGTCCATTCCAACATCTTATTGATCTTTGCCTCAATTTCTTCTAATGATTGTTGTTGTACTGGCAAAGATGATGTTTCCACCTTGAGATTGGTTGATCTCTCCTTTTTATGATCATGGACCTTTGTTGAGTTAATATTTTGGTCCCATTGATGTTTTTCAACACTCTCCCATTTTGCTAATTCTCCTTCTTCCTTTGCTACCCGCTTAATAAGCTCTTGGACTTGGCAACAATTTCTTCATTAGATAAAATACTTCATGGAAATCAATAAACATCTTTACAGGGTATGTGTTGATAGCCTAATTTGTTGGTGTGTCCCCAAAAAAGATCAACTATGCATCCTCTAGGATGCTCATTGATGAGTTTCGATATTGTGTATCTAATATCAGATACACGATATCGGATCAAATCCCTGACATTGGACATGGGATGTTGGAGCTTGTCTCATTACCTATAAATATGAGACAAGGATGCTTGGCTTTAGAAGTAATTTTCCTAGTCCCTTAGCTGAACTCTTGTAGTTTTTCTCTTCCAGAGTTAGAATTAATTCTAAGTGCCCACAGTAGGAGTCATAGAGTGAATGGATCTTTATTCAAGCATTGTGTACCTAAGCATACATTGTGTCTAAAAATAAAGATGAACTTTGCAATAAACCTTGCAACATTCAAAATAGCTTAACTATTGCATTTAATGTTATTTACTGTTATTTGATGCTTTCATTAGTTAATTAATGTTATTTCTATAGAATTATTAATTATCAATGAATTAGCACACTTGGCATGACCATTTCAAGCATACGTGGAACACTTGGTAACCCAGTAACAACTAGCATTTGGTAATCCTAGTAGTGTTACACTGGTTCAGGATGTGTTCGGAGAGTGGGAACAAATGCTAGTATTAGGATTTGATTAAACATTAGAGTTATAAAAATCCATTAGTGAACTAAATCTTTTCATTTCACAAACTTAGGAGACTAGGATAGAATATATAAAAAACATAGAAAAATCATATACCTAGAGTTTACTTAACCATACAATTGTTCCTTACAAGTAAGCTTGGGAAGACCATAACTACCTAAGTCATCCTTGTTCTATGTAGGTTCATAAGCACTTAATCCTCGGAGTTCAACCAGATCGTGCATGAACACTCATATTTGTATGGTTGGGTGTAGGGGTACCTTGACACTCATCACTCATGAAGGGCCTTGTGAAGGCCACTATGCAGGGAGACACACGATGATAAAAATCCTGATGGTAGGATACTAATGACCTACAATCTTTAGAGATGCCTACCAGTTTGTCAAGTCTTATGAACATTGTCAATGTGATGGGGGGATGACCACTCCCTTGGATGGTCCTCAATAGTGGATTCAACCACTGAAGCATTTTGACATATGGGGCATTGACTTCATGGGTCCCATCACATCCATGTCTAATGGGTAGGCATATATTATAGTAGAAGTTGACTACTACACAACATTGACAGAAGAAGTAGTTGTTACTAATTATAACTCATCCACTATTGCCTAATTTATACAACAAAATATCATGAATAGGTTTGGGGTGCCACATTCACTAATTTCTGATAATGGGACTCATTTCATAGGTGCCACATTTAGAAAATCAATGAAACACTTAGGGGTAGAACATAAATTAACAACACCTTACCACCCCAAAACCAACGATCAAGCAGAGACAACCAACTGAGAGATTACAAAAATATTAACATGAACCATTAGCAAATATAGGAAGGACTAGAGTAAAAAACTTAACAATGCTCTCTGGGCTTATCATTCAACTTGGAAACTTCTTATTGGATATTCTCTCTATGAGTTAGTATACGGAAAACTCCCAATGCTCCCAATTCAATCCAAGCTCTATACACTCTCAAAAGCCTATGAATTAAACCTTGACCTAAGTCTAGCATAAAAGAAACGATTAATGAATCTAAATGTGCTAGATGAAAATTGATTAGTGGCCCTGTCCTTTAATGAGTTGAACAAGGCATTTAGTAAGCAATATCATGACCTTAGAATCAAGAAAGTAAAACTTCAACTAGGAGATAAGGTTCTTTACTAGAAACATACACGTGTACCCCAAAATACAAAATTCCAAACATTGTGGGAGGGACCTTATATAATTGATCAAACCTTTCCCTCTAGGGCCATGATAACTTACAAACTTGACAAACCAAATAAAAAGTAGTTGGTTAATATCCAACAAGTCAAACATTTCCTAGAACCAAGATAGGCCAATGTAACTACCACCTTACCGAATGGACACCCATGTTCTATTTTTTAGATCTCCTCCCTCCAACTCAATTGTGGGGAAGATGGCCATCTATGCTAACCATTACCATGGCCTCTCAGTTTTTCTAACTTTTATATTTTTCACGTTTTTGATTTTACAAATTTTTGATTTTTGAATTTTTCTAATTTTACACCATCTTTAGTACCTTTAAACATTTTTGAATATTTTACACTTCTTATATATTTTAATTTATTTTGTTTCTTTTCTCCTTTTGTTTAAGTGTGATATTTTCTCAATTTTGCTAATAAATTTGATTTATTATCACAGGACACAGTGCCGATGTTGTTGTTTACTAATGATGGTCTGTGCTTAATGTGCGATTATCACTGTTTTGTTTCTATTTTCAAATTTGGATGTTTGATAACTATGGCATGGTTTATTTTTCATAGAATTGGCAATGAGTCCACATCATCTGCCCATCCAATGAACTCTATGGTTTTTCTTGTTCTGGGAACTTGAGGTCCCTTTTTAATAAAGAAACTTTTAATCAATAGGTGACCTTGGTAGTTCCAAAATTAGGAAGGATCCAAAGGCTTGTAAAGGATTTTGATGAGTGGCGAGGTACCCCTATGCTCAACAATATGAATACGAGTGTTTCATGCACAATCTGATCAAATTCCAAGGACTAGGTGCTTATGCGTCCTTGTGGAACAAGGATGGGTTGGTTGATCATTGTCTTCCCAAGTTTACCTGTATGTCATGATTGTATGGTTAAGTAAGATTAAGGCATATGATTTTTATAGC
>MNCI01026213.1:191160-231935 GCA_015680685.1 Gnetum montanum | reverse complement strand
GCTCTCATCATACCCTCACAACTGAATGAAAACTCATCCTCAAGTTCCTTACAAAATATTGGGAAGGTATGGGATTATTGACTAATTGACAACTGATGGTGGAATGGGATGACAGACTTAATGTGCCTAGTGAACATATCAATAAGCATATGGAAACCTTAGTGTTCATGATCATTGCAGTGAACACTCGTCATAAATGACATCCAAGCCTTTATTTCGTATCTTGAAGAGAAAAAGAGAGAGAGAAAGAAGATGGAGCATGTTGCCACCAATGCCAAGATTTGACCTTCCATTGTTTATCCATAGCCATGCCACCAAACTTGCTCCTTTTATAAATGCTCCAGTTCTAGTCCATACTGAGTGCTTCCTCCAAGCCCAGTCCATTGTTTGTATGATCACCATCTGCACACAAAACATAGTCACAAATGAGAAAGGATAGATAATCCATAATGCAATTGATACCTTGCCTTGATATGAAGCGCATTGGCTAAGTTGTCGTTATGGTAGAAACTGGTTCAAAGATTTATCACTGGCAACTACCCAAGGTGTAGGGGTTAGGAAATTAGTAAAATAGAAAAAATTAAAAAATTTATGTCGGGCCCCCATGACTAAGAGCGAACCTCTGGTAGCTATAATATGGAAAAATACGAGGAATAAGAAAGATGGGAAAAATAACAACAATAACACTAATAAAATGGATGCCATGGATAAGGATGAAATAAGAAATGCTTGATTGTAGAAAATATTTAAGGAAAAGAAGTTAACAATTGGACCAAAAAATAAATGCTAGTGGGTCCTTCCCAAAGTAGGCTCATGTCTTTTATGCCCTGACAAACCCACAAACCAAAGAGTTTGTAGGCTCTAGGAATGTCATTTGGAAGCAAGAGTTAAAAACTTACCCACAAGAATTCACCAAAGAAAAATAATGCATCAACCTAGAAATGCACTAATGATAGAACCAACAATGAGGTGGAAAAATGGGAAGAAAGATGAAGATGAGAGAATGGAATGGAATCCCAAGAACAAGGTTGTGTAAAGTCCCTTGTGTATTTTATGGTTAATGTGAATAAGTAGAACTCATCCCAAATACAGACTCAAAAAAACCACATCTAGTGACCTTGCATCAACACAGTTGACCAATCCATCTACTTCAAGTAACAAGAATGCTTCCACAAAGAGCCACCACCATTCCAAGGAGAGCGAGATGGAGAAGCAGGAAGCAAGAAAGGACCTTAGTTAGAGGGAACCTTCAGGCATGGGTAACATGTCTTTCTAGTTCTATAACTAGTGCTTGTAGCTCATATTGCTTTATTATGTCAAAGGGGTGTGCTTTGAATTCTCACACTTTTTTCTTTGCATGAGAACCACACCATGAAAGTACTTATTTTTATTCACTCATCTTCTCAATTTTTTAACAATGTTAGAATGGTCAAAAACCCAACAGAAAGGATCCAAGCACCCAAGAGAATTGTTAGCACAAATGCATCCAATCCCCTTGAAGTTACATCATTTTCATCCTTTGAGTATTTCCTTGGTTTGAAAAGTACCCACCTACCAATTCATTAAAATTTTACATAGAAAAATGGGACTATACACTTCCAAGCCAAAGGAGACCATAGAGTTATATGGATGAGTGGACGACATGGACTCATTACCTATTTTACCAAAATAACCATACCTTAATATCAGCATCATAATTCAAAGGTAAAAATCAAACATTAGAAATTAATATGATATAATTCAATCCACCATCATGAGCACTCCTTGAATGATGAATAAAAGTAAATCAAGCAATTAAAAAAATAAAATATGAATGATGGCGTAATAAAAATAAGAAAAGTTGGAAAAATGTGTAAAACAAAAATGTGTGAAACAAAAATGTGTAAAAAAAATGTGTAAAAAAAATTCAAAAAAGAATCGAGGGCCTAGAACAATTAGCATAGGTGGCCATATTTCCCATGACTAAGTTGGAAGGAGGAGATCTGAAATAGTGAGTAGGGTTATTCATCAAGAGAGGTAGCATGTGTACTAGCTATCCTAAGCTCCTAGAAAGGTTTGGTTTGTTGCACATTGACAAAAAGTTTCTTATCTAGGCTCTCATGTTTGTATATTTTCATGGCCCTTAAAGGAAAAGTTGCATAAATAATATAAGGTCCTTCTCACAGTGCTTGAAATTTAGTATGTTGTGGCACACGTGTGGGATTCTAGTAGAGAACCTTATCTCCTAGCTAATATTTAACTTTCCTAATTTTTAGGTCATGACATTGTTTATTGAAGGCCTTATGAAATTCATTAGATGAAAAGGTAGCTAATTAATTTTCATCTAGCAAGTTAAGGGTTACTAACCATTGTTTCTGTGCTAGATCAAGGTCAAGGTTGAGAGCACATAATGTGGATAGTGTACAGAGCTCATTTTGAATGGGAAGCATTGGTAATTTATTGTACACTAACTCATAGGGAGAGTAGCTTGTAGGGAGTTTCCATGTGGAGTGGTATGCCCAAAGAGCATTATTCAATTTAATGCTCCAGTCTCGCCTAAACTTGCTAATGGTTCTTGTCAATATCTTCGTAATCGTTCACTTGGGGGTGGTATGGTGTAGTTAATTTATTCTCAACCCCTAAGCATTGAATTAATTTCTAAAAATTTGCACCTATGAAGTGTCTATCATTGTCTAAAATAAGTGTAGGTGGCACACCAAACCTATTTATGATTTGTTGTAAAATAAATCGTGTAGCTGTAGATGATGTATAATCTTTAATAGTAGCTGCTTCACCCATTTTATTAGGTAATCAATGGCAACCATAAAATCAATTCCCCAAATGTCGAAGGGTTTTAATAGTTGAATCCATTGTTGCAAATCCTCCATTCTAGCAGTCATTCCCCCATCATGTTGACAATGCTCACAAGATTGGATGAAATGATGGACATCCCAAAATAATGTAGGCCAATAATATCCTGCAAGCAGGATCTTGATGGTCGTTCATCTCCTAGAGTAATGACCTCCACAAGGACCCTCATGAGCATCATGGAGAACTTGCAGTTGTTCTGTATCGAGAACACACCATCAAACAAAGCCAACGGAACACACCTTGTAAAGTTTCCCATTGATCTTCATAAAGTACTTGGCTTGGTGAAGAAACTATTGTTTCTTCTTAAAGTTTAACTCTTGTGGTGTTTTTTAGGTGAGGAGATAGGTAAGAATGCTACTATACCAATTTGTCTCCGTGGGTGATTGATTATTCACTACACTAGCAAAGAAGAATTCATCAAGGAAATGATCAAAAATTGGATACTCATCGTCTTTGTTTTTCTGAGATAAATAATCGACAACTACATTCTTAGTGCCCTTGTGATCGATCATTGTTAAATCAAACTCTTATAGGATTACAAGCCATCACATGATACACAGGGTTACCATTGGCTTATCATGAGGAACCGAATTGCACTATGATCTGTATGTATATATACTTTATATCCCAATATATAGTGTCTAAACATTTCTAGTGCAAACACTATAATCGTTAATTCTTTCTCTATGGTAGTGTAGTTAAGTTGTGCACCAGTGATACTTCTACTTGCACAGTGGATGTAATAAGGATGCTTCTAGTAATCTAACTATATAAGTATAGCTCCTAAAGCATAGTTGGACATGTTAGTCATGATATGAAATGGTTTGGACAAGTCAGGATCTTGTAGAATGGGTGTTTCTACTAGCTTCTATTTCAAAGTTTGAAAAGCTAATTTCCATTCCCTAGTCCACTCAAAATGTATGTCATTTTTTGATAATTCCACCATTGGTTTGGAAACCTTTGAAAAGTTCTCAATAAATCTCCTATAGTAGCTAGTATGTCCAAGGAATGACCAAATATCTTTGATAGTTTCTAGTTGATAGGTAATTCCTTGGATATTTTGGTTTTCTCGGGGTCTACCTCGATCCCTGTGTATGAGATTTTGTGCCCTAGTACTACGCCTTCTTGGACCATCAAATGGCTTTTCTACTAGTTGAGCCTCAAATTTATTTCTACACATTTTTTAACACTTACTCCAACTGGTCCAAGGCTTGATCAAAGTTTGCTCCATAAGTGGAGAAGTTGTTCATAAAGACCTCCATACCATTTCCTATCTTCTATTGGAATATGCTTAGAACTAGTCATTCAAATGTTGTAGGGGCATTGTACAAACCAAACTAAATCTATTTGTATGAAAATGTTCCCCAAGGACTGGTGAACATTGTCTTGGCTTGGTCTTTTAGGGCTATTTGTATTTGGTTATATCTACTCTATCCATCCAGAAAACTATAATAGCGATTCCCTATGATGGTGTCTAAGACTTTGTTAACAAATGGTAATGGAAAGTGATCTTTGAATGTTGCAACATTTAATAGCCTAGAATCTATGCACATCCTCTATTTGCCTCCCTTTTTAGGCACAATAACTCAGGGGCTAACCCATTCACTATCAACAATGGTGTATATGAACCTAGCCTTGAGAAGTTGTTTGATTTCTTCCTTAACTACTTGCTTTAGCTTAGGATTTAATCACCTCTACGGTTGTCTTCGAGGCTTCATGGAGGGATCAGTGTAAATTCTATGTTGGCATATCCTAGGATCTATTCTAGTTAATTTAGGATATGAACAAGTGAAGGCTTCCAAAAATTTACTTATTACCTTTAGTAGTCCTTCTTTATGTGGAGGAGCAAGCTTAGCATTGATAATTACTAGTTTTCCATTTTTAAGGAATGTGTTTTCCATACCGGTGGGCAATGATTTCAACTCAAGGGGCTCCTACTTAAATTTCTAAGTGATTTCCAACTTCCCCCAATTGATATTTTCAAGGTTAAGACTTGGAAGTTTCCGGTGGACTTGCTCTAATGCATCTATGCTATTGATGTAAGCATAAGTCATAACCTCAGTTGGTTCCATGCATATGAGTGAACTACTTTCTTGATTAGTTGTCAATCACTGGGTGTCTTCCTTTCATGTGGCTGCTGCATATAGGCATCTTTGTATGTTAATCACTTGTGCACACTAATTTCATGCAAGCAATGCTAAACTTTGCACAAACTATGACCTTTGCATGCAATTACACCCTGTGTCATTGTATGAGATGCATAGAACCTTCTTCTTCTCGATCTTTCTGAATGTATTTTTCTTTGATATTTCTAGGGAAAGATCATGGATTTCTAGGCATACATTGATGGTGCTTAGCCATGCTCTTCCCATTATGATTAGGAATTCTCCCTTACCTTGGTTTACCTGAATCACTAGGAAGTTAGCTAGGTATGACCACCCAGAAATAGTGGTAATAATGTCTTCCACTAGTCCCAATGTTATAGTGATGGACTGGTCAACCAAATCTAGACAGATGTTGCTCTTTTTCAATGGAGGTAGCTTCCAAGCCTTGTATATTTCTTGAGAAATCAAGTTGACACTGGAACCTAAGTTCAAAAGAGCCTTGTACGGCACATTTCTAGTGATTTGTAAGTATATTAGAGGACTCCCAGGATCAGAAAATTTCCTAGGAAGGTGGCCATATTTGATCTAATTGGTGATGACATGTGTTATCATGATCGTATGCGTTGAGTGCAGTGATTAGGTTGATCGAGGCTTCAAAGATTTGATTGATATTGAGGCATCTAAGAAATCAGCTGCTTATGATTGTAAGGGCTTGGTTGGACTATTGGTTCTAAAGAAAGGTTGTTTCTTCATGTGGTTCTTCGAACCAATAGTAGGTTGAGAGCTAACAACCCTCGTGGCGTTACATTACTATGGCTGGATAGGGATTTCACCTTACATCGTGGGAGAAGGTGATAGTAGACCTATTCATGGAGGAGATGTGGCTAGATGAGAAGGATGATATGCTTGTGGAATATCACCTTTAGAAGAGGGAGCCCCATAATACTCGTAGGCTTGGTAGTGAGGTTGAGGAGTGACATGACTTGTAGAGTCACATGGGGAGATTGGCTGCTGCACGTAATATCTATATGGATCAACTTGCTAATAAGGATACTATTGCCTTAGTGGTGGCATTCTCCATGATTATGGGTGCTGCCATTATTGAAATTTCTTAATTGGTTGTGGTGGATTTCCACTGGGATAATATGTTAAAGGTTGGTGGAACTACCTGGGGTTACCTTGAGGATAAGATAACCTTCGGGGTGTTTGCATTTTGTTTAATCATGGGTTGAGTGCATACATCCTAGACTCCTGCAGATGTGAGATTATAATGCAACATCCCTTAGGATGGTCATATTGACATATCTCACATCCACTATCATTGTCTATTTTTGAATCCACAACCTCTTCAATAATGGCAACTTTGCCCTTACCCTTGCTACATGCATGTTCAGACTCTTTCTTTTTTCTTTTCTCACTACCTTGCTATCTAGACTCCTCTACTATTTTAAGAATAGTTTGAAATCTATTGTCTAGGGAATTTCACATTTGGTCTACCTTTTCCAAAACTTCTAATTTCATCTTTTATATAGGAAAATTTTTCCTATTCACCATCTCTTTGAGTGGTGACTCTTCTTCATCCTCACAAAATCTTACTCCCCTCTTCCAAAGGGAAGGATCTTGGTTATACTCTTCTGCACTTTCTCTCTTCTGTAGCTCACCTTCTTCCTTAGTAATGTGCTCCAATAGTCTTTCAATTTGATGGGACCTAAGCTCGGATAGTCTCCCTTAGTCATAAGTCCCAAGGGTTATTCTCGTTTCATGCCTAAGCCCATCCATAAGATGATGCAGTTGATCCCTTTGGGAATAACCATGGCTAGGACAACGATGTAATAGTGCATAGTATTAGCCCATGGCAGCATCCAAGGGTTCATGTCCTCCTTGTTTCTAGCCTTGGATTTGCTTTATCAAGTTAGACACTTGGGAGTACGTTTGGTACTTATCATTAAATAGTTCTAACATAGTACTCCACCTATGAATGGATTCTGGTTCTAAAGACCAGTAATAGCTTTCTACTTCTTTAACTAATGTCCATGGAAACAACTTAAGTTTTTGCCACTCGTTCTCTATGTTCTATAAGGCACACACATCATGGAATGCTTGTAAATGATTCTAAGGATTAGCATTATATCCCCATTCAAATTGTGGAATGTTGTTCATATCTAATCTCTTGATCCTACTATCTTTCTAATGCCTTGTTGGAATTCTAATAGCCTCAGTTATGTCCAACATACTTTGAGTACCCAGGAGGGGTTCATCATGATCGTCTCATCCATGGTGTCTATGATTCCTACGTTATTCCCTACTCTTTCTTCTTCTATGTCGTGACTCTCTAGAGTGCCCTTGTCCCCTTTCTTGGCTATTTCATCTATGACTTCCACTTTGCCTACGTTTATTCCCATGGTCTTTTTCTTTATGACTACATTTGGATACTAAAGGAGAGGGTGAAGGAGATGATGAAGGTGATGAAGAAGGGGAACCATCGTCATAATAATGTCTACTACCTTCTCTTCAACAATCATGGCCTCGATTGCGATTACGATCAGAATGTCCACCTTTATCATGTGTCCATGTCCCTTTTTTGAATCCTTTGTGCCCATGGGTATTAGAACCGAGGTTATGAATAGTGGAATGAAGGTTCTGATACACAACCCCTTGGACGAAGTTAAGGGGAGGAACATCATTGTGTGGACGACTGCCTGAGGTAGGTTCACCACCCTCATTTTCACTTAAGACATGTGGGGCATCTTGGAACCACTTACCCTTCAAAGACTTATGATGTCTCTTTTGTTGCAAGTCCCTTTGACATTTTGCCTCTATGAGACGTTATTTTCTCGAGTCATGGTCTTGCACAATGTATTCTGCATGTAAGTGTGGCATGCCAATTCATATGAGAGCATGAATAAGCATGCTCAGGACTGAACAATCGGGAGGTAACACTATGTTACCTTCTAAGTATCACCAACGTAGTTGTTCATCTTGATGGAGGATAAAGGTGAAGTCTGGTATATATTCATCAGGATGAATATATACCACTCAAACTTGTTGAGGGACTAGCGGATCAACGTCATGTATATTACATCACTGAATGTTTCTTATTTTAGACCTAGGCTATGAGGTGCTTTCGTATGAAGAAGGAGACATACTTGTCTGTTCAATGCATAATGTATTCTTGTTTATTATTATCTTAACCAACCCTAAGGGTTCATTCCAATGATGTGAATAATTTCCTATGTTCTAGTTAGCACACAAAAAACTAAGTCCTTGACAACAGCGCCAGTGATGAGTGGCAAGGTACCCCTACGTTCAACCATACGAATATGAGCATTTCACGCACAATCTAGTTGAATTCCAAGGACTAAGTGCTTATGTGCCCTTGTGGAACAAGGATGGGTTAGTTGATCATTGTCTTCCCAAGCTTACCTATATGTCATGATTGTATGGTTAAGTAAGCTTAAGGGATATGATTTTTATAGCTTTTATGTTTTTATGTCCTATGCTAGTAGGGAAGGAGAGAGGTAACTAAGTGAGTAATTTAACTTAACTACTGATTAACTAAGTTCTAACTAATCCTAATACCAGCATCTTTTCCCACTTTTTGTACACATCCTGAACTAGTGCAACACTGCTAGGATTACCAAATGATAATCATTACTGGGTTACCAACCATTACATACATGCTCGAAGTGGTTGTGGTTATGTAATTTAACAATTTTCTTAATTGATCAAAATGAATTTCTGTGCTAATAACATAAATGTAAAGTGCATAAAATAAAATAAATGCATAAGAAAATAAAATAAAATAAATATGTAAGAAAAAAAATCTCAAGTGTTGCAAGGATGAATCAAAGAGCTCGTATTTATTTCCAACATAATGGTGTGCTTAGGTACATCAATGCTTAAAAAAAGATCTATCCACACTTAGACCTCCTACTGTGGGCACTTGGAAAATACTCTAACTTTCAAACAGACTACAAGAGTTTCACTACTTGACTGCTAAAATACTTCTTCCCAATTATGTGCCTGAGCATTGTATTTATAGGCTTTGGAATAACTACTCTAATAATTAGAGTAATCACTCTAATAATTAGAATAACTGTTAAAGTAATTGCTAGAGTAACCACTCTAATAATTAGAGTAACTTCTAGAGTAATCTCTAGAGTAACCACTCTAATAATTAAAGTAACTGCTAGAGTAACCACTGTAATAATTAGAATAACTACTATAGTGACCACTAGAGTAACTACTCTCATCAGGTGTAACTTCAAGGGGACTCAATACTCTTTCTACTCTTCTTCTTGCTTGAGTGGTTTCGTGTTTTTTATAAACTTCTTACAATTCCATACCACCCAATTATAGGAAGAAAAATAACACCGTTGCATGGTGTGATTGCTATCATTTAAAAAAGAAGAAAAAAAAAACAAAATGATGGAAATTCAAAGCACACCCCATCGACAAGGATAAGTCCTTATATGGTGTGGTTTCCATTTCTAAAAGAAAAAAGAAAACACAATAGGAATTGAAAGCACTCCACTTGAATAAATAAAAGGGGTACAAGCACTGGTTATGGGACTTGAACGACATGCACCTATGCCTAATAATCCCCTCTAACTAAGGCCCTCTCTCTCTTACTTCCTACTTCTCCTTTCTCCTCTTTGTGAAATAGTGGTTATTTTGTGGAAGTACTCTTGTATCTTGAGTGGGTGGATCAATCTTAGAGTGGAAATGTGAAGTCACTAAAAGTGGATGGTTTTGGTTTGGACTAAGGATGGAACTTATCAAGTCATTTTAACCACAAAATTCACAAGGAACTTCTTATGACCTCAATTTGGAACTCCATTCCACCTTCTCTATCATCCATTCATGTTTCCATAATTCACCTAACTACTAGGTTCTATGTTTTTGTCTATGTCTTAGTCTAACATGTTAGGATTCTTTCTGATTAGTCCTTAAATTGTCATGATCATTAAATTGACTATGGGACCCATGGACTCGTTAGTTGAGGTTATGCAAGGGAAAAAAGGGCATGATCCTGCTACGGGGAGGACCCACTTGCATAGCTTTTGGCTTGAATAGTTAAGATTCCTTACCTTTAACATTTCTACAATCTTATATTTTGTATTTTCCATTGTGTAAATTTCATGGCACTCAATCTTTCATTGCATTCATCCATCAAATCAAAATTTCTCCATTTTTTTCAAATTTATAAACTTCAATATTCTCTTTTCATGATTTCATGCTATTCTTAGTCTTCTAAGCTTTCATTTAACCTTAATTTCATTGAAAAATTCCTTGTATTTTGAAAGTTTGATCAAAGTCAATGGTGGTAAATAGTTGCATTGATGAGACCTAATTGATGTAGCCAACCACATTGAAAAGGCCTCGTAGACACAGTGCAAAATTGCTAAATATACAACTTGATACTTTCAAATTTTTTGCAATTTTCTCATAACACATGGGGAATTTTTGCAATTTTTTAGAGCCCAAAACCTTTCAAGGCCCATAAGTTTCAAACCGTGTGTCCAAATAACTCCATTTTTTGCTCCTACACTTACAAAAGGTAAGATATTTATCGTGGAGGTTACAAACCTTAAGGTTTTCAATGAAAATTTCAAAAAAAAAAAAATTGTAACTCCCTCAAATGGTTAGTAACCTTAACAACATAAAATTATAAATTCTTTCAACAATTAACCCTTCCAACAACCTCTAAGATGATTTATCAATGATAATGCATAAATAAAAATAATAATTGAGTTAATTAAATTAACCGTAATTACAACTTAGCCAAGTGTAACTACCCTCAAGAGTTAACGTATCCCAATTGTTTTAAGGTTACACAATGATTGCTAATCCCTGGTCTTATTGTGATTATAGATGGCACCTAAAAAAATGTCCACAAGAAGGAAAACCTTTACAACCATGGGAGAAGTGACCTAGAGTTAGAAAGGGCTAGCAGGAAGAAGGCCAAGAACAACAAGAGGTTATCCATGTAATGGGATATCTTCATGTGGAGCCTGAAGTGGAATCTGTTTGAAAAATTTTAAAGGAAGAAGTGCCTACAGAATAATCTCAACAAAGAGAAGTGCCTAGACCCATGTCAAGGCTTGAGGTCACTCTAACTCAAGCTTGCCTAGACATCATCAAGTCCTGGGAAATTCAAAGATTAGTTCTTCAAGAGATAAACTTTGGGCTATTTTTGGAAAAAGATATAGAGGATGTCAAGACACAATTGTAAGCCTCTCCCATGTGGCCAGTCATCATGTCTAGTGGGGAATAACTGAAGGCCAAGGTCCATTGTAAAAATTAAGGACATTCATGTGTCCTACTTGGTGGAAGTAATTACATAGGCACTAGGGTTGCTAGACATTAGAACATAGTTGGTAGAGATATCAATAAAAGGCAATCGTAAGGCAAAAAGAAAATGGACCTAGTGATGCTACGAGGTGGACCATAAGGAGTATGGTGCACTCACACCAGTGAAGAAAATTTATTTCAAGATTATGGCCTATAACATCAATCTAATGATGAGGCCAAGCAAGATGATTACTTTTTCTGCTCAAGCATGCATTGCTCTAAGTGGGAAATTTCCCATTAATCTTCCATAGCTAATTTATTTGAAAATCAAGAAGTGGTTTAAGGAGAACAAACATGGAAGGAAGACCCTACCCTTTTCATGCCTCATCAAAAAACTTTGCAAAAGGGCAAGCATTGTTTGCTATTCTAATGATACTCTTAGGTATGCTCCATTGGCCTCATGGGTAGAAATCATGAAAGATAATATGCCAACAACCACTCAAGAAAAGGAGCTCCCGCCACCACCACCCACTTAGGAGACAACATCAAAGGCCCACGTCGTCCTTGAGCATCTACATCAAATTTGAGAATAGCTCTTGAGCGAACAAGAGCAATGATGTACTGACCTAAATCGTCAGTGTGAGGCTGGAAGGAAACTAAACACCAAAATATTGTTAGGCAAACACAGCTGACACTACCTTCACTCGAAGGCAAGCTGGAAAAGTAAACGAAGGTAGAGTACCTTGGATGGTCTGCACGAAAATCAACCAAGGACATCCCAGAGCATAAACTATGGCTTGCATTGGGGTTATTGTAACTGATGTTTTAAAATGTAAATAGAAAGTATGAAATGTAAACAGAAATGCAGGCAGAACTAGTATTGTAAATGAAATGTAAAATGAATGTAAAATGGAGTAAATAGAATAATGGCTGGAAAAACAAACTATATTGTATTACATAGAAAAGATGTGCATCGGTCAAAGTGTAGCTGCATGTGTGGATGACAGGTTAAGCGCCAAGCCCCGGGTGATGTGATGTGATGTGTCTTAGAAGTGCTTGGATGCTAAGAGTCAAGTGTGCTGAGCACCCAAGGATTGTTGGGTTGAGTTCCCTAAGTTGTCAACCTTCAAAATTGCCAACCCCGTTTATGTGAATTGACAGGGTATTTATAGGGCTGGGTCAGGCTCGGGTGCAAAATTCAAGAATGGAATCAACAGCTTGAAGATGAGATGAAAGGCAGATCAAGTGACACATGTCCAATAGACAGCTGTATGTGAGTTGGACATGTGTGGGTAAGCTATGTTCTAGACTAGGTGCATTGTATCTTATAACATGTGGCTTACTCAAACCCATAGAAGCACATACAATTTAAAACATGAGGGCTTGGCATGTCCACAAATGAAAATTTACATTGAAATGATGATGTAGAACAAGAGAAATTGGCTTTGGCTCACTTGAAGCTTCTAGATCTTTGATTTGACTACTATAGGATGTCAATTTGGGTGGTTCCGTGGCTTTTTGAGGTGTTTCTACTTGCACTCACACTGGGCATGTCCTCAGCGTGACCTTAGCCTAAGTGAGGTAAAATGAGACATTGGACACAAAATTTTGATTTCTGAAGCCTGTTCCTTGAATCTAACTATTTTCCTAAATCTTTTTAACCCTGAGAGTGATCTAAAATATGGAATTTGAACTTGAATGTATATGATTTGGAGATATTTTGGATAGGTCACATTGGACTCATGCTGCAGCGTGACTTGCAGCATGACTTCAAGAAACTTCCCAAAACTTGAAATTTTGAGCTGAAATCTGACATTCTAAATTTTGGAATTCTAAAGCTGGGACTAGAGGTTGTCGATCATGAGCTCTGAGGATGATTTTCACCCTAGAAGTTGGATCATTTCGACTTGGTTTGGAGGCTCCTAGAGTTTTTCACGCTGGACTTACGCTGCAGTGTAACCTGCAGCATGACTTGCAGTGTGACTCCAAAAAATCTTCTGAAAATCTACAATTTTTAGCTAAAATTTGACATTTTGAAGGTTGGGATCCATAGTTGTCAATAGTGGACATTGAAGATGACTTGCACCCTTGAAATCGAGTCATTTTGACTTAGTTTTAAGGCTCTGAAAGTTGGTCATGCTAGACTCACGCCATAGCGTGACTTGTAGCATGACCTGCAGCGTGAGTGAGAAAATTTGCAATCCAGCATGAGTTCTAGGACAAGCCTACATGTGTGTCCAGGACAAGCTCAAATATTTTGCCTCCAAAAGCTCAAGTGTGGGTTGTTCTTGTTTCAAAGTGTTAGGCTGAAATTAGTGGTATTTCATTGGCCCCTCTTTGTTGACGTCTAGAGGAATCCACCTGAGAGATGTCGACAAAGAAGCGCAAAACACCATGAACAAACAAGCATCAAGCATTAACCATTAGCCCTTGGCTGGATGTCATGGCACCATTTTCAAAAGTACATGGGATTGAGGGAATGTAGTTCAAGATGCAAGGGATTGTAATCGGGGGAAGTCATGAGTCGATCAGTGGTTATGATTGCTGTTGGGATTGTGGGAGAGAAATGCTCTCACGCGAATGAGCTATATCTTTGGTCCTTGTCTATAGCCAGTGTTCAGTAGACTCGGGGCCAAGAAATAGGAAGTGTGTTCTTTGGAGAAATGGGACTCATAAAGAGTGTTTACGGGGCCCATTGTAAATAGCCAAAGCCACGCAATGATGTGCAACATGATTTGTTTGAGACATGAGCGTAACTGTTTTTCAAGACAATTACCTTCTCACCTAGGGCTTGCATGAGAATAGCTAATAGTCTTTTGTTTATGATGTCAACGGGGTCATGAAGACCTTTTCTGTGCATTTTACCCTTTGTTCATTTTATTCTTTTCTTTTTGTATTTTCTTGTTTGTTTCTTCTTCTTTTTTGTTTTTGCTTTATTTTGTCTTTCTTTTACTTTTACTTTTCTTTTTCTCTTTGGTCTTTTTGAAAGAGCTTACTTTTAGTGTTGTGCTCATGTTTGAGCACTTGCATTTTATTTCATGCGTCGTACACTATGTTTTGCGTTGCAACTACTTAAAGAGTCATAGTGTGCAATAGTGTATCAAGGGTTTTGAGGTGAGTAGGAGACAATGTATCTAGGGGNTCCAAGAAGACAAGAAAAACACAAGTGAAATAGTTAACTAAGCACTTTAAACATGGGAATGGAGTCACTGTGTGCAATTTCAAAGAACATAGAATCATGAATAGCATCAACTTCATTAAGATCCATGAGAAAATTTATGCAGCAAGTCTTTGTGGAACATGAACATGAATAGCCAATTGTAGCAACACATCTTTTCAAGTTTTTCTTGGTCGTCGATGATGTCGCTAGTTTATAGTATTAGCAAACTATTATGGATTAGTTTTACATCATAACCCTTTGGATGGTGCTATTTTAGTGTCTTGACAAACAGTACATTACTAATTTATAGTCATAGTGGACTGTGAAGAGGCAAACTAGTTTATAGTCTTAGTGGACTCTGAATGCTAGTTTCATGTCATGGGGGATAGATATGGTAGTTTAGCATCGTACTGGACAGATCTCTGTGGTGTCAATTTATTGTCATGACTCTAGGATTGTTTTGTGATATCAGTTTTAAGTCATGATGTCAGGATTATTTTGTGGTATTAGTTTTTAGTCATGATGCCAGGACTATTATGTGGTATTAGTTTTACGTCATGATGCTAGGACCATTCTGTGGTATCAGTTTTAAGTCATGATGCTAGGACTTTTCTATGGTATTAGTTTTAAGTCATGATGGCAAGACTTTTCTGTGATATAAGTTTTAAGTCATGACACTAGGACCGTTCTATGGTATCAGTTTTAAGTCATGATGCCAGGACTTTTCTATGGTATCAGTTTTAAATCATGATTCCAGAACTTTTCTATGGCTCAAGTTTGTCAGACATAGCATCGTTTCAGGTAAAATGATTCGTGGGATTAGCAAACTTGTTCCCGTCCATGTTAACATGTTTGAATGCTCCATTATTGTATGCTTTTGTGAACAGGTAAGGCCCTCCCCAATTGGCTGAGAATTTTTCTGGATGTTCACGAGTGGCCTTAAGGACTAGATCTCCTTTTTTGATCGGGTGTTTATGGAGATCGTGTTTGTGCCTTTGCCTCTGTTGTTTTTGGTACAATTCTATTTGATCAATCATTCACACACATTCTTCTTCTATTGAATCAAGGTCAACAATGCGTAGTTCATTGTTTTGAATTTCATCGAGAAGGCCCAAAAGAGCTATTTCCATTGAGGGAACCTGTAATTATAAAGGTAAAATAGCTTTAGATCTGTATACAAGACTATATGGAGTTTTACCTATAGATGTTCAATGTATCATTTTGTATGTCCACAATGCATAGACTAATTGTTCATGCCATCATTTATTGCTCTGACTTAGCATCTTTTTGAGCACCATGATGACCATTTTGTTTGTAGCCTCCACTTGACCATTACTCGGTGGGTAGTAAGGTGATGAAAATGCATATTTAATACCTAGGCTTTCACAAAAGCTTTTAGTATCTACACTGCTAAACTGTGGCCCATTGTCAGTAACGATGGTCATTGGAATACCAAAACGAGTCATAATATTTTCTATTATGAAAGTGCAAATGTGTTTTGATGTGGTCTTCCTAAGGGGAATAGCTTCCACCCACTTTGCAAAATATTTAGTTGTAGTGATAATGAAGTTATGTCCTGCAGAGGATGATGGAGTTATTGGTCTAATTAAGTTTAATCCTCATTTTTGGAATTGCCATGTCATTTCTATTGTATGCAGCTCATTAGGTGGCACGTGTATTAGATTACCATGCTTTTGGAAAATGTCACATGTTCTAACCTTGGAGATGCAATCGTATTCCATATGTGGCTAGTAATAGCCTAAGCACCTAATCTTTGTTGCCATTGCTTCAAGTGCTATGTGCCCTTCAAAAATTCCTTTGTGAACTTGTTCTACTATTGTTTGACCGTCAATGCCACCAATGCACATCAGCAAAATTCCTTCATAGGATTTGCAACACAAGGTGTCTCCTATTAACGCATATTGCCAGGAACATTTCCGAACAACATCTTTTTGAGCACTTGTCAAGTGTTGTGGAGGTTTGCCTCTTAGAAAGTACCCTTTTACGTCATTATACCATTCTATCATGTGTTTTGTGTGTACCATCCGAAATTATCGGTGAGAGGCTGGAATGAACGGACACCGAGAGATCTACGGATGAAACAGTAAGACCATGCCTTGCCCTGAGGGCAAGCTGGAAATCAACAAAGGCAGAGTGCCTTGAATGGTCTGCATGTGGATCAAACTAGGACTTCCCTAAATGTACGCAATTGCGATGCATTGGGTTATACGTAAACAAATGCAAAATCAAATGTAAACAAATGGAAACGAATGTAAATTGTTTAAACAATTAAAATAGGAAAAATGTGAATTGGAAAAATAATGTAAACCATAAGAATCTAGGAAATAATGCAAATTGTTTGTATTGATAAATAATTAAAATGTGTACCGGTCAAAATGCAGTTGCGAAGTGGTCGCAAGGTAGATGTTTAGCCTCGATGGATGAGAATAGATGCTGGGAAGATGTAGGTTTTGGATTGCAGGTGTACAGCATCCAAGTCTGTATCAAGCCCAGCATATGAGATTGATGTCCAGATTTCCCAAGTCTATGAGATTCCAATTTTCTGAACCTTGATCTAGTGGAAAAATAGGGGATTTATAGTATCTTGGGCATGAGATTCAGATCTAGGAGAAGATCAGTGGATGCGGGGTGGGAAAAATTCGGATTAGGTGACAAGTGTGTGCATTGACTGGATGCACGAAATGTTACAATGTACAGTGCAGCATCCAAGATCTCTTATGCTGGCATGCATAATGCCTAGCATAAGAACTTGAAACACTGAGAAAAATGTGAAAAATAAAACAAATGTTAATGTACAAGCATGGATCTCGGTGTCTGGCCTCTGGATCTGCATGTATGGCCTCCGGATTTGCATGTGTGGCCTTCGGATCTACATGTATGACCTCTAGATTTGTAGTTCTATGCTATTTTTGTTCTACCAAAGCCTCTAGCATGCATGGATCTAGCTCTAATGTGTGTGCAGCCTATTTTGGCGTCAGCGTCCGATGTCCAGCGTATGAAAGTGTTTGCGTTGGGTTTATGCTACTAGAAGCATGCCAGCATGACTAACAACGTATGACTTGAAAATAGTTCATTTTGAACCTATTTTTAACCTATGAGACCCATTTTCAGAGTGGATCTACATGCCATGGGTCATGAGGGTTTTGTTTACAAAATTTGGGCTAATTTGGATGTCTTTTTCACCTTGTTTTGGTTGATGACGCTGGGCATTACGTTGTGTAGCGTTTGAAAAAGTAACCCCAACATCACCAAGTGAAAATACCTCATTTAAGGCCCCAATTTTGATTTTCTAGAGCCTGGGAGGTATTGGTGGCCTTGGTGATGGTCATGGGGGGTCCTTGTGCTCAATTTCAGCTTGTTTTGACTTAGTTTCGAGGCTCCAAAACTTGGTGATGCTGATCCTTACGTTGTTCAACATCTGAAAAAGCAACCCCAATGTCACCAAGCCAAAATGGCACATTTGAAGCTCAAATTTGGAGTTTCTGATGCCTATAAATAGGTACAAGTGCTACTGGTCCCTGTGGGTTTCTCCAGTGTCGAAGATGCTACCTAAAACTGCTTGTTTTAACCTGGTTTTGCTTGGTTTCGCTGTGCTTACGCTGTGTAGTGTCTGAAAACCCCAACGTCACCAAGTCAAAATGGCATATTTGAGATCCAAATTTTACTTTTCTGGAGGCTAGGAGCTACTGGGGGCCTTGGTGAAGGTCATGTGGGGTCCTTGTGCTCAATTTTAGCTTATTTTGACTTAGTTGCATGGCTCCAAAAGTTGGTGATGTTGATCCTTACTCTATGCAGCATCTGAAAAAGTAACCCAACGTCACCGAGTCAAAATGGCATATTTGAGGCCCAAATTTTGATTTTCTAGAGGCTCAAAGCTACTAGAGGCCTTGTTGAAGGTCATGTGGGGTCCTTGTGCTTAATTTCAGCCTGTTTTAACTCAGGTTCGGGTCTATAAAATTTGGTGATGCTGATCCTTACATTGTGCAACGTCTGAAAAAGTAACCCCAACGTCACCAAGTTAAAATGGCATATTTGAGGCCTAAATTTTGATTTTCTGGAGGCTAAGAGCTACTGGGGGCTTGGTGAATATCATGGGGGATCCTTGTGCTTAATTTCGGCCTGTTTTAACTCAGTTTCGGGCTCCAAAAGTTGATGACGCTGATCCTTACACTATGCAGCATCTAAAAATGTAACCCCAGTGTCATCAAGCCAAAATGACATATTTAAGGCCCAAATTTTGATTATCTAGAGGCTGGGAGTTGCTAGGGTCCTTGGTGAAGGTCATGGAGGGTCCTTGTGCTTGATTTCATCCTGTTTTAACTTAGTTTCAGGGCTCCAAAAGTTGGTGACGTTGATCCTTACGTTGTGCAACGTCTGAAAAAGTAACCCTAGTGTACTTAACCAAAACCCAACATTTTGAGCCTAAAACATTTGATTTTGGATGGTAAAAGTTGGTGTAGTCACCTGTGGGCCCCAAGGGGAACCTCGCCTGTTGAATTGTGAAGCATCGAGGGCTGTTTCGGAGGCCTCCAAGTTTGATCATGTGTACTCATGCTTGGGCAGTTGCATGACTTAACTTGAATCTTGTCTGAAAGTGCTAGGCCAAACTTTTTTGGTGTTTTCATTGTGCTAAAGGATGATCTAGGAATTTCATCAAGAGTGTTAATTATAGGTTCGGCACAACTTATTATAGAGCTAGGCAACGCATGGAACATTTCGGGTGTCATGTTTAAGGCTAGTGTAGCAAGTGCATTGGTAATTGTGTTTTTGCTTCTAGGAACATGTTGTATATCGGTTTCTACTAGTTTTCTTAGTAGATGTTTGGTTAAATCACACTATGGTTGCAAATGGAGAGCCTTACATGCGTAAACCTCAATGACTTGATTAATGACTAATTGTGAATCTCCTTGAACTACAAGTCATGAAATTTCCGAAGTCAACACTGCTTGAAGACCTCTAAGAAGACCTTCATATTCTACCACATTATTGGTACAAGGAAAGGTTAATCGATAGGCGAAGGGCTAGATTTCTCTAGATGGGTATGTCAAAATGGTCGTAGCACTCCCTCCTTGAGAGGTTGAAGCTCCATCGAAATAGAGGATTGCCTCGTAGTTGTTAGGCATGGTGTCTATACTGTTAATATTCTCATCATGGAATTCAAGGCTGACTATTGCTTGATCATGTATTAGCGAGATGGCTAATTGTGTGACTATTACTTGACCTTTTGTCGAAGATTGAGAAACATAGTGTAAGTCAAAATCCATGATCATTTCTTTCCACCTAGCTATCCTAATCAACTCGTAGATATTGTTAGTGATAGCTTGGAGTACATTATCTTTGCAAATAATGTAAACTTGATTGCAGAAGAGATAATGCCACCATTTCTTCAAGGTGAAAACAAGGGCAAGGCATGATTTCTCTACATCTTTGTATCGTTGTTCATAGGCAATTAAAGTGTGGCTTAGATAATATAGAAGGATCTCAGCTTCATCTTGATGTTTTTGACAAAGCATCAATGCAATGGAGGAATTGGAAGTTTCAAGGTAGATGTAAAAGGGTTTATCACCTTACGGGGAATAAATGGTTGGCAGTTGGGCTAACTCTTGCTTTATGTTCTCAAATGCTTCTTAACATTGTTGGGTCCATTTGAAATGCACATTTTTCTGTAATAGGTGCTGCATAGGTCTCAACTTATTTGTCAACCTCTCGATAGAGCGTCTAATGAATTGTAGCCTACCTTGAGGAACATGTAATTTGGTAAGTTTCTTTGGCGGTTGCATATTAGTTATTGCCTTAACTTTATCAGGGTCTACCTGTATTCCTGTTTTAGAGACTACGAAACCAAGCATCTTTCCTATTTTGACATCAAAGACACACTTCTTTGGATTGACTCTAAGGTCATATTTGAGACAATGTTTAAGCACTAAGTCCAGATCTTTTGCATGCTATTCTGTTATTTTAGATTTGACCGTGATATCGTCAACATAATCATTGAGCAAATTGAGCATGTAATCACTAAATGTATATGTCATTGGTCGTTGATATGTATCTCCTGCATTTTAAGGCCAAATGGCATCATTATATAACAAAATGTATGCCAGGGTGTCACGAAAGTTGTTCTGAGTTAATGTTCTAGGTTGATTTTTATTTGGTTGTATCCCTAAAATCCATCCATAAAGGATAATAGTGCATGCCCATCAGTTGTGTCAATAAGTTGATCAATGCTAGGTAATGGGAAATCGTCCTTTATAGTGGTTGTGTTGAGATCATGGAAGTCAATGCATATGCGTATACTACCATTCTTTTTGGGGACTACAACAATGTTTGATACCCAATCAGAATAGTCAATAGCCTGGATGAAACCAGCTTGATAGAGCTTTGTGATTTCAGCACCGATGGCCAATGCAACCTCGAGTCTAACCTTCCTTGATTTTTGCTTCACTGACTTAATTTTTTCATCAAGAATAATGTTGTGTTGGATTATTCGGGGATCTAGTCCTAGCATGTTAGTATATGACCATGCAAACGTTTTTATTTTATCTTTTAATACTTGAGTGATGTCACCTACAAGTTGCGAGTCTATTAAGGCACTTAATATCAATGTTCTAGTTTCGCTATTGACCGTGGTAACGGGGATTTCAACTAGAGGATCTTCAGTGATATTATCAACTTCTAGATCTAGATTTTTAGTCATATTTTTATGCTAATCTGAATTTTCTTGAGTGGAGGCTATTAAATTGGTATAGGTGCATGGATTTAAATCCAAGGATTTTGGGTTGATTGCTCTTTCTACCTCCCCATATGGTCTGTTGAGAGGATATTCTTGGTGGTCATGTCTTGCTCCTGCCAGTTTAAAATGAGAACAAAGTAAGAGACACCCTCTTGGCAAAGGAGTTACTAAATAGAAGCAAACTATGTACTGACAAAAATTCAGAGATGCAATTGTAGTCATGGTAGTTTAAGGTCATACTTGGCCACATGGCAGTTTAAGGTTGTACCAAGCCACATGTTGACTTTTCATTTGGATTGAGTATATGCACTATTTTTAAATTTTTAAATTTTTAAAATTTTAAATTTTTGACTTTTAAATTCTACATTTTTAAATTTAGATTTTTGAGTGAACAATAAGGTCATGGGGATTTTAAAGTTTTATGAATTTTATGCCATTTCCAAATGTTTATATATGTTTATTTATCTATCATTATTAANGGGGGGGGGGTAGAAAAGGAAATTTTTGAAGTAGAAGGCCTCATTTCTATTAGTGTGAGTTGCTGGAAATTTGAACAACAGTGTGACCTACCTATAGCGTGTAGCGTGAGCCAAGGCATTAGCGTCAGCGTCAGCGTAACCATAAAAGACAAGGGTAGAGGAAAGGCATGCAAGGGCAAGGGAAAGAAGTAGGAAACTCTGGCATTTGTGGAGGAGAGTGAAGAGCTCCTCCAACATCTCCCCCAAGCTAGGATTTCGACGTGGAAGAAGGCCTTGCACAGGTAAATTCTTCTCTCCCTATTTTTCTCTGATATTTTGCAAAGTGTTACCTAGGGTAGAACTTTGGCTATGATTTTGGGATTTTCTCATATTTCTGGGATTTTCATTTTTGGGCTTAAGGCAGGGACAACGTGAGCTGTGAATTTTTGATTTTTGACCAGGGAGACAGGGCATTGTGAACTATGAATTTTTGGGGCTTGGCTGCATGCAGCGTGAGCTACAAGTTTTTTTTTGTTCTTGGAGTCCTGGGCCACAGGGTTTTCAGCCTTCTTGGCAGCATGGATGTGGGCCGTAGGGTTTTGGGCCTTTCCCTTCTTGTTTCTTTGATTTTAGGGCCTCCTACAATGTGACTACCATGGGGAGGCTAGTGTGAGCTGGGGTTTCTCATTCTATCTTCTTGGCATCATGAGTATCTTGCCCTCTTTGGCAGCGTGAGTTGCAAAAGTTTTCAACATTGGAGGGTAACATAACTACAAAATTTTCACTTTCGAAGGGGTAGCATGACTGCACATTTTAGCATGACTGCACATTTTAGCATGACTGCACATTTTAGCATGATTACATATTTTTGAATTTTTGGAAAGGCAGCGTGATGGCCAAATTTTGATTTTTTGAAGGGTAGAATGACTACCGAATTTTGAATTTTTGGAAAGACCGCATGATGGCCAAATTTTGAATTTTTGGAAAAGCCCAGCGTGACTTGGTTGGGGAGCGTAGTGTGACTCAGTTGGGGAGCCAAGAGTGACTTGTTTGGAGGGCCCAACATGACTTATTTGGAGAAGGACTATTCTCTTTCTCATTTCTCCATTGGTAGCTACATGATTGCTAGGTTTTGGGCAGCGATTATAAGCACCTATCATGAGTGTTGAAGGAGGTTTACGTGACTTTGCTAGAATAACCTTCTAGTGTGAGTTGCCTTTGGGAGGTTGTGGTGTGAGTGTCAAGTTTTCCTTGCTTGAAAATGTAAAAGTGATTGTCAAGATGTTCACTAATTTCTAAATTTATATTGTTTATTATTTTTCTAAGAATGATGATTTAAACATGGATTTATGGTGAAATCGATTTCCATGTACCCCAGTAAGCCTCAAATACACTAAATAGATGTTAGTGTCCTTGTCTCATGGGGTGGAGCTAAGCATTGAAAGTATTTTTTTATGTGATTTTTTTTGGTTTATATGGTTTTTGCCTATTGTTAGCACTTAGAGTTTTCACTTACCTAATGTTTTGGTCATGTGCAGGGGACCCAAATCTTCTCTTTTGGTGGTTGATCTTGTTGGTGTACTTGCTTGGTTTGACCCTTTTGGACCGAAGCACCCCCTTATGACCTACACATCGGGCCCCATGTGATATGGTTTCACCTCGGTGTTAGTTCATTTTTACCTTCATCCTGTAATATTTTGGTATGGTTATATGATCTCACTTAAGTGAACAACTGGCTGGTTATATCATTGAGATAGTGTTGCTCGGGTCCACACAAGGCATGCTTGCCTTTGTTATTGATATTGACAAAGGAGTTTTCAAGGTTGCAGGAGGCCCTGCTGAAGGTCCTAGGTCTACACATCCCTTGACTCGTGTGTGGGAGTTGCCTACGTGTAGTCATTACAATAGTAGCAACACACTTTTCCTAGCTCTCTGTGTGCACACTCTATTCTAGAACCCACCTGGAATAGTATATAGAGTGGATAAGTGTGCTCCCTTATATTTTACTTTTACTTATGATTTCGTTTTAAATTTTATGTCATCATCTAAATGTAAATGTTGTTTTCTCATGTAGGCCCTGTTTTGATGAGCATGGGATGCATGATGATGATGGTGGTCTTTCCTTAACATGCACAACGCTAGACACATTTATGATGGGCCCCATTCTTCATGCTGCAATATTGGACTAGACAAAGATGACCCTCATTGACTTCCATAGGCAATTTTCAAGAGCCTTTGAGCATTTCCAAGCTCGAGGTTGGTTACATGAGGAATGGTCTTCCAATGGGCTGATCTTTCCTCAAAGAATCGATCCTGCACCTACCCTACCTATGACACTTACTGATGGTAAATGACCACACTCTAGACTCCATTTTCTTCTTTTTTGGCTACATTATTGTGTACCATGTTTTTGACTTTTTGTTCTATGTTTTCTTTTTATAGTAGCCATCACTCCCAAAGAAATCACTATTATAATAGGGCATATTGAGGCCACCCTCTTTATGAAATTTGGGGAGGTGAAGCAATCACATAAGTGGTTGCGAAGGGGAGCTTATAAGTTGATCATTAGTTGCCTTACCTGGGCAGGTCTAATGGACTTGTTTTCAACTTTGACTCCAAGCATTCCGGCTACTAAGATGGTCACCATTATTGATTCTTTCAATGGTGATGCTTCCTATTTTAGCATGCAGGTCCAAGGGGTCAAGGTATTTTTCCACTTGACCACTAAATTCATTTCTAACCTTTTTGGCATGCCCATTGATGGTGCCACAATGGCCATAGATAAAGAAACCAAGGAGGACCAGGTTATAAAAGAGCTAGAGGAATAGTTTGGTGTATCTCGAGGTCACAAAGGTTTTTCCATGTAAGATGACACCCAATCAGTGGAGGTGAACTTTATATATCCTCTCTTCTGGGCAAGGGCATTCCCTAAACGCTACAATTGGGCCCAGTTTCTTATGTCTGGTTTTCATGGGGAGATCATCAGGTTACTTTCAAACACCCATGCCAAATCCCATTTCATATTTTCCTTCTTTGTGGGGTATTTACATAGGTTTGCTGAGTTCTTAGTGATCTACGATGATAACCGGTATGTTTTGAAGGACTATTTACAATTGTCCTATCCTTGGGTTTGTCACCTATTTAGCACCACCAAATCCCAGGATTCACTAGAAGAAATTGAGGAATCTGTATTAGTTACTATTAGAGGTGTGGCTAGCCATTCCCATCATTCCCATGATATCCTAGGATCGGAACCACCTAGGATGTGCACATCTGTGAAAAGGGCTAAACGTTTGATTGGTGAGATCGTTGGAAAGTCTAAGATGAAGGTGAAGAGGAAAGAGCGTCAAAGGGAGCCTGCCCCAGATGTGATACCACCAAGAGTAAAGAAGATTTGTTTCGTACTACTAATGGAGGGTAAGTATCTTATTGTATTGTTGTGTATTTATTGTTATTATTATTTTTTGTTTGCTATTTTGACTTATGCATTATATACACTATGTTATACTAACTCTAAGATTCTGGAATTATCAGCGGAAGGTCGTGAGGGAGAAAGAGAGGCTTTGGCCCCAATGGCTAATCCCAAAGTGACTATCACAGGGCCTAAAGAAGAAGCGAAGGAAAGAGAAGAAACAATTGAAGAAACTCCCACCTCGCAAGAGGAAGATGTGACAAACATCATGGAGACAAAGCTTGCAGAGGCTATGGATGCACTCAGGAAACCCACTGATGAAAGAGATGTCCTTGATGGCTTCTTGGATGGATGTTTGCAACTTGGGGTTCTGCCCCAATTAAATGGCAAAGGACTTTTCGGTATGTTGCTTTCAGTGCAATCTATGTCTTTGTACCTTTTAATTTTCATGAGTTTTTCTTAATTATTTTGATTATTTTTGGAATCAAAGGTAGATGCTAAGACTTTTGAGGCACATGCATCTTGGGCAAAGGTATCAGGAACACATGTTCTAATCAAAGTGACCTCCCCAACTTGCCTTACACCAATCGACCACAAAACACCAAGTTGCTTTGGACTTGTAGGTGCTTAGTTGAGTACTTATGGGACAAGGTGCATTCATTGAAAGAATCACTAGCAAAGAAGAGAGAGAAGAATAGGGATCTCCAGTCCCGTTACGAACTTGCTACTTCCATGCTATATGGCGATAGCACTTTGCACACTTCTGAAATCACCTATGCACACTACTGGACGATTTTGAATAGCAAGGTGCAAGCTACAAGGGATTTGGCTGAGCAAAGGCCACAAATAGATTTGCTGAACAAAAAGTGTCATGATTGGAAGTCCTTTGCAGCTAAGGTACGGAAGTGGGGCTAAGACCAAAAGGACCACAAGCATCAATACAAGAAATGGTTGAAGGAAGAGTCAATTGAACATGGTCGGATGGAGATGTTCATCGATGGATTAGGCTTATGTTCTTCTTATGACAGGTTCACCGAGTGCACCGAGGTGGAAGGATCTACTGAGAGGATGATTACCATGACCGTCGGGGAGGCTTCTACAGGCATGTTCTCTCTTGAGCATCCTTCCTGAACCTTAGTGGACAAGGGTAAAACCTTGGCTGGCATTGATCTTGGCTTGGAGGAGGATTGGGAAAATATGCCTGAGGCAGAGATTCTACGGCATTTGGAGGCCAACTTAGGGCCCTCCACACTTGTGAGTGTTATTTTTTTCCTAATTTTTGTGTTTATGATTTGCCTTACTACTCTTACCTTGTTTATTTTGTTTTTCTATTTTCTACTATAGGGACATGTTAATGATGGATCTGGCCCCAGTGGAGCAAAGGCAGATGATGAAGAGATATTGGGGAGCAACCCCCTCCCTGAGTTTATTGTTAATTAGATTTTAGTTATTAGATGTCTTTTGATTTTTTTGAATGTTTGATGGAAATGTATGGTTGACAAATGTAATGACATGGACCTAGTTATGGCTTAATATGTTGAAATTTTTCTACCATATTGATGTATCATTTTTTTTATTTTATATGTTTTCTCTTTTATTTGCTTTTTTCCAATATTATCATGAACATATGCGTGTAACTAAATGTAAGATGGTGGAAAAAAAACGTAAATCAATTCTTGCAAAAGAAGAAAGCAACAATAAGACATAAATCTAGACTGCAACTTGTATCATTTAAACTCAAATTTGACATAACGTGGTGAATGTTTGTAAGCTTTGCAATGTATTGAATCCTAGTTTAAAGCCATTTCTGGCTATTCAGATCAGTTTAAAGTCATAGTGGACTATTTTTTTCTGTTGCTAAGAAAGAAAGGTTACCAATTTTATGCCATAGTGGGCCAAAAGCAATAACCATTTTAGGAAACTTTTAAAAGGAACCAGTTATTTCTGACCGTGGCTAGTTTACCATCATTATAGACATGTGGTAGTTTAATGTCTTTTCGGACATGTGGTAGTTTAACGTCATATTATACATGTGTTAGTTTAACGTCATTTGGGACATGTGGTAGTTTAACATCATTTCGGGCATGTGGTGATTTCATTCTAGTTGTTTAGTTGCCTCTTGATTTTTTGTAGCTTAACGTGTGGGGTTGGGCATGTGGGTATGATTTTATACTCATCCTCCCCTTCATCGGTGATGTCAAAGGGTAGTTTTGACCAGAAGACATTAGTAGGAATGGCTCCTATGTTTGCATCTTCTTGTGTTTATTTAATCCTAGTAGGATTGTGATTTAACGTTCGGTTCATGTCTTGATGTATGTTCATAGTTTCTTTCTTAGGCTCAACGAACTCAATTTTTGACTCTTGACCTACCTTAGGATGTGAGGAAGTGATCGATACAGTCATATCTCCATGTATGATGATTTCACCACCCTTGTAAGGTAGGTGGATCTCCTGATGGATTGGTGAGGATACAACTTTAAGTTGAGCTAGCCAGGGATGTCCTAGGGTCAAATTAGACCTAGGCATTTCATCAACCACTATGAATTCAACTGATGTGGGGAATTGGTTCCCAGCTATGAAATCTAAGGTAATCATGCCTTTCACTTCAACACGGGAACCACTAGAGGATTTCAAGAAAGAGGTTGTCATGGGCTGTATTTGTTCAATAAACCCCAGTTTTTTGATGATAAGAAAAGATATTACATTTGTGGCCACATCATCATTAACATGCACCCTACATATCTTGAAATGATCAACCTATATCATGATGAACTAGGGGTTGTGGTAACTTCTCATGTTTTCTCATCTAGCTTAATGTCCTTAGCACAAAACTCTAGGGATGTGGTCTTTGATTCCTAAAGTTGTGGGGACAATACTGCATAAATGGATGGTTCATCTATAGGAAGGTCCTCACTAATAGGGATCGAGGTCATCATCTTTACAAGAGCTTCCCGATGTACTAATAAAGTCATTACTAGGTCATACAAATTTAAAGAAGTATTCTTTCGTTTTAAGGCTTGTGTGGCCTGGGTTAATGCGCTTGCTAGGTCTTTACTATTTGGAACACCTTTATTAGTGAATACTTGGTCCATTTGACCCAGCATTTGTATTTCCGTGGAGGAATTTTTGCGTTAGTTATTAAGGGTGCTGGGTTTGGGACACAACCCATGATGTAATCCTTGTTTTGATGACTCGTACTAGGTGCATTAACAAATGGACCCATAGGAACAACGTTTAGCGGTGTAGGCTTTGGTGGTCCTAATTTGTGCCTATAGTTTTCTCTTTCCATATGCTCTTTTGTTAACCTATCAGCAAGACATTCTCGCAAAGGTCGTGAGGGAGTATAGGTTGATTGTGTGCTAGGGTGTTTTGGCACCGGGGTCACAAAAGGAATGGGTCGATTTTCAGACCGTATGGTCATCGTGGCGATAGAATGAGGTATGTGGATAACGAATTGTTTTTGTGGTGCCTAAGATGCATGTATGGTGAAAGGGGTTCAAGGAGATGTTGGGGTAGGTGTGTTTTCTGAAGGTCTACAAATCACAAAAGATTTTTGTGGGACATCTTGTCTACTCTCCACGTGGATAGTATTAATCACATATGGTGCTTCACGAGCATTGAGAGGATCCTTGTAGCCCCCCATGGGCTGGTTTTGAGGTCTTACTAGGTTTGCCTCATTGAATACTACTTCACCCCTATCAATCATGTGTTGTATATCCTATTTCAAGGTGAAATAGTAATTAGTTCCATGATCGGGTCATTGATGATACTCGCAAAACCTATCCAACCTAAAACCTCTTGGAATGGGTGGTTCATTAGCTGTTGCTAAGGATGGTTTTTGGCTAGCTCATAGAATGTATCATGTTTTTGAGATGCTAGGGGAGACATTTGTTTATGTTTTATTAGCCTAGCCTTTAGAATCTTATCGAGAAATTGTGAAGGTTTCATGGACAAAGGTGTGTATTGAGCGGGTTCTTTTCTTTTGAATGTACGGGCATGACCCATGTTGGTGTTCCTATTTGAGAAAGTTTCAGGTGTAGGGGTAGGTGTATTTCTTTCATAGCCATTTGGGATAGCTGGTTGTTTTCATTTTTGTCTTGGATGGCTAGGTCGGGTTGTCTTAGCCACTGCTGCTATCTTCATCTTGCATTTATCTTTCCTAGTATGTTGGCTCCTAAAGGTTGAGTAGGCTAGGTCATTGCTTGTTTGTGAAGCCTCTTCTATGTCTTTAATTTGCACAAATTCTTGGCTCATGGTACGGGGTTTTAAATAGTAAATTTTTGATTTAATAAAGTCATTTGCAGCCACCTTAAGGATGGTAAGTAGATATGTTTCAGGTATAGGCTTGTGAACTTAATCTAGGGTCACACTCCACCTTTGGATAAATTTTTGTGCTGGATCTAATGGTACTTATTTAATTTGAATCAAGCTATCTAATGTGGCTTCAAGTTTCATATTGTATTTGAAATGGGTAACAAACTGATGCAACAAGTCTTCTAGAGAAGATATGGAGCTATGAGGTAAAGCTCAGTACCATTCTAGGACTTTCCCAGTTAAGGACATAACAAACACACATAGAATTACATGAGGCCATGCTTGAAGCAATATACATTCTATTCAGAATGTTACTAGGTAATAATTTGGGTCTCCCGCTCCATTGTACTTAGTTAGCTGAGCTAACGAAACTTCCTTTAGCAAGGTTAGTAGTGGAACTGAGGGGTCAATTGGATCATCTTGATAGAAGTCTAGTACCTTGACTTCCTTAGTGTTCACAATTTTAAGACGTTTTAATTCTTCTACTAATGAGTGCATCATTTTTTTTTTGTATCTTCCCACTCTTGGATGGTAGGAAAACTGGTGGATTGGGTTGATGGTAACTGATAATGATTTGATTGTTGCATTTTTTGTCGAAAGATAGGTTGTTGGAATATTATTTGTTGTGGTGGGACGACATTAGGGGCTGAGACAACGGAGTGTGGTATGCTGTAATGGGTAGACAGGTTTTGCTAATCAACTAGTGGGATCCACTACCTAGTCACAGGTTGTGAAGTGACCAATGGTGCTTGCTGGATTTGCACTTGAGGTAGGTAATGGATGAATGTTGAAGATAGCATGATCAAAGGCATCCCAATCACTTAAGGTCAAGAGGTCGATCCTACATTAGTTTAGGGTGGAGGTTGTTGGGATTGTATTTGTAGAGGTATGATGGAAGTGGACACATTAGATCGAACATTGGACTTGGAGAAGATGGGAATGGGAATGGCTACTTCTTGTAGAAAAGCTGGTGGTGGAAATATAGTATCTTCTAGGAAAGGTTGAAATAATGGGTTTGTATGGGCATGGGGATTGACAGTATGGTATGAATCCCCATGTTCAAATTGGGCTGCGAAGTCGTCTTCCTCATCTCCACCCTGAAGCTCTATCGGAGGTGTCTGTAAGTCTTGGCTTCTCATCATGAGAAGCTAGGATATGAGTTTATGGTGGTGCTCAGAGAGTAGGATTATCTCAAATGCTAAGGGGATGAATTCATGACCTCCTTTGTGGATAAGTTCATAGTCTCGCTTTACTTCTCTCTCTACATGATCGATGGGTAAGTTGGCTTGGATCTTGACATAGATGAAGTTATACTATTCAGGTATAAGAGTTGCATAGGTAGGGTCTCTACCTAGTAGCCTGAGTGACTAGTGTGTAGGGCCTTGGGGGTTTATCTGTTCGATGATAGTTATGGACTCTATAGTAGTCACAGGGTTTGACGTTTTAGTTCCAAAGTCAAAGGTCGGCAATGTTACCAGGGTAATTTGTGAGGATTCCATAATAAACGTGAGTAAACTAGTCTAACCAATGTTGAATATGAGCAACTGCTACATGACCAGTGTGACCAACAGTATGACCAAACTACAGCTTGACTAGCATGACCAACAGTGTGACCCGTGATCAGACTACAATGTGAGGCAATAGAGTAACAACGTGAGTAGGCTACATCGTGAGTTCACTACAACATGAGGTATTAGGATGGATGGACAGGATGGGTAAGTCAAGCCTCCATATGTAAGCTAACTGGACAATCTGGGCTTTAGTTTCAGCATTTTTTCTATGCAGCGTTTGGACAGGTAGCATGATTAACATTTTAACAGACAACAACAAGCAAGTCAGGCCCTTCTTCTAGCTCCAATTTACTGTACTAACCTAAATCATCGGTGTAAGGCTGGAAGGAAAACAAACACTAAAAGATCATCAAGCAAACATAGCTGACCTTGCCTTCGCCTGAGGGCAAGCTAGAAAAGTAAATGAAGGCCGAGTGCCTTGGATGGTCTGCATGCAAATCAACCAAGTACTTTCTCGAGCATAAACTATGGCTTGTGCTAGGGTTATCATAACTGATGTTTTAAAATGTAAACAGCAAGTACGAAATGTAAACAGAAATGCATGTAGAACTAGTATTGTAAATGAAACGTAAAATGAACATAAAATAGAGTAAATAGAATAATGGTTGGCAAAATGAACTATATTGTATTGCTTAGAAAATATATGCACTGGTTAAAGCATAGCTGCATGTGTGGATTGCAGGTCAAGTGCCAAGCCCCAGGTGATGTGTTGTGATGTGTTTCAAAAGTGCTTGGATGCTAGGAGTCAAGTGTGCCAAGCACCTAAGGATTTCTAGTTTGAGTTTCCTAAGTTGTCAACCTTCAGAATTGCCAACCCCCATTTATGTGAATTGATAGGATATTTATAGGGCTGGGCCAGGCTTGGGTGTAGAATTCAAGAATGGAATCAATAGCTAGGAGATGAGATGAAAGGCAGATCAAGTGACATGTGTCCAATATACAACTGTATGTGAGTTGGGCGCGTGTGGGCAAGCTATGTTCTAGACCAAATGCATTGTATCTTACAACATGTGGCTTACTCAAGCCCATACAAGCACATACAATTTAGAACATGAGGGCTCAACAAGCCCACAAATGAAAATTTACATTGAAAGGATGATGTACAATAAGAGAAATTGGCTCTGGCTCACTTGAAACTTTTGGATGTTTGATTTGACTACTACAGGATGTTGATTTGGGTGGTTCCATGTATTTTTAAGGTGTGTTTACTTGCGCTCACGTTGGGCATTCATGCTGGGCATGTCTTCAATGTGACCTCAGCCTAAGTGAGGTAAAATGAGACATTTGACATAAAATTTTGATTTCTGAAGCCTGTTCCTTGAATGCAACTATTGCCCTGAATGTGTCTAATCCTAATAGTGATCTAAAATTTGGAATTTGAACTTGAATGTGTCTGATTTGGAGCTATTTTGGATAGGTCATGCTAGACTCATGCTGTAGCATGACCTGCAGCGTGACTTCAAGAAACTTCCGAAAACTTGCAATTTTGAGCTGAAATTTGACATTATGAATTTTGAAATTTTGAAGATAGGACTGGAGGTTGTCGATCATGAGCGCTAAGGATGATTTTCAACCTATAATTTGGATGGTTTCAACTCAGTTTGGAGGCTCTTGGAGTTGGTCACGCTGGACTTATGCTGCAACGTGACCTGCAACGTGACTTGTGGCATGACTCCAAAAAATCTTCTGAAAACCTACAATTTTGAGTTGAAATCTGACATTCTGATGCCTGCGATCCATAGTTGTCATTAGTGAACCCTGAAGATGACTTGCACCCTTGAAATCGAGTCATTTTTACTTAGTTTTGAGGCTCTAAAAGTTGGTCAAGTTGGACTCATGCCACAGCGTGACCTGCAGCGTGAGTGACAAAATTTGCAATCCAGCATGAGTTCCAAGACAAGCTAGCATGTGTGCCTAAGACAAGCTCAAAGTTTTTTCCTCCAAAAGATCAAGTGTGGGTAGTTCTTATTTCAAAGTGTTAGGCCAAAATTAGTGGTGTTTCAAATGAGTAGGAATGAGGGGGGTGCATCCATTTGTGTATCAACTAGCAATGAGTCACCTTAATGAGGTGGCTCAAACAATGAGTTAGATGGAGAGGGGTGATTCCATTTTCTCTGCCCAAATAATGTAGCTACCTTTAAGGTTGGATCCCAATGCTTAAGAGGTGATGGTGTGACTAGCAACATACCATCTATTCCCAAAAATCTCTAGGAATGGTACCACTTTCTCGGTGAGGTTGGAGGAAGGTGAAGAGGAAACTATCTTGGTGATGCAACACCAAGGATAATAAAAAATGGTAGAAGTAGTAGCTAAAGAACTGAATGGATCCATAGCATTTGTACCAAATGTATCTGCACATCAAGATGTGTAGATGTTCATAGGCATGATCATTGAAAAATTGAACACATCCTAGCAAGAACAACTGCTAGAATGACTGGTAGAAATTAGACAACTAATTTCAAACATCTTTGATCTTTTAAAGAACATCATTGTAAGTAATTGAAGTTGTTGAATGTAAGGGGTAGATGCATCATCTTGGAAGGGCAACTACAAATGTCCTAAGAGCAAAATCAATGCTTGGCCATGGAGGTTGCTGAACTTTGTGCTCAACTTGCAAAACAAGTAATCCTTAGCCTAGTAATGACAAGAGATGAAGCTATCAAATAGCTTCAAGAATGAATTCAAAAGGTTGAGGAGGAAGTAGTAATGGCCATTTTTAAACAATTTGTGATAGAAGCTAAAACACACTTAATTAAAAAGGACTTGAATCAGATGCACTAAGGGAATGAAGCATTGATCATGCAAAATCATCACTTGTGAAATGTTGATGCTCAAAGAGATCAAATGCAAGAGTTTATTCATCAATAGTAGGAGTAGCTTAATAGATTCAACAATAAACTAAGGAAATTGGCCATGCAGAACTACAATCTGTTAGTGGAGGAGGTATGCACCATGCAACAAAATTTTGCCATCAAGATTGTCACTTGGAAAAATGAACGTCTTAAATTTAAGAAGGTGAAAAATCACTACAGGGACCAAATTGGCTTATAAAAGTAAATTAATGAAAAAAAAATCTATATGACAAAGATAAAAGTGAATGAATCCCTCCAGCAACTCTAGCAAAAAGGAGAGATGTGGTAGCCCATCCTTGATGGGATTGATGCCTACAACAAGGTGAAGATTTTCTTGAAGGAGTTGTAGATAAAGGAAATGTGAGAGTATATAGAGTTTGCCAATATCCATTATAAAAACCTAGTAATGCTGAGAGCTAGATGGATATGGTTGAAATTGAAGAAACAAGTGGCTAGCTCATATCTACTATCTGAGGCCAAGTTCAAACACCACAAGGACACCAAGCAAAAGTTTGAGACTACTAACACTGAACTCAAAGTTCTCAAAGAGCATTTTATATATTAATGATATATAACTGAGGACCTAGCCAAATGGATGAATGACTAAAAGGAGTTGAAGAAAATAGTGAGAGTATTTGACATTGAACACAAAAATTTTGCTACTTGGTTTGTCAATTCTAAAGAGTTATTTCTAGCAATATCGTGTCCTTGGGACATGCCTGTTCCAACCCACATTGGGGAAGCTACATGGATGGTGCATGATCCTAGGAGTAACAAGGAGAAAATGAAAGCACTTTTGGATACTTTCCACCTTCCATCTAAAGTTGAAGCAACAATAGGACAACCGTAGCCACCTCAACCATCACTAGTATGTGAAGCTTGTGAAGGTCCCTTGAAGCCTGAAGAACCACCACTACTTGGGACCATTTGATCCTCTTCAACAAGCTTCATACCATCAAGAATCATGTTGTCTAATTTTTGAAGAGTTGTGTCATGGTGTTTAATTTTGTATCCTAAACACCACAATTTTTGTAATGTGTTGATTCATAAACCCAGGTACTCCATTTCTTGTCAAAGTCAATCAATTTGTTTTGTTGAAGAAAATTTAATCAATAATCCCATACCTTCCCAATTTTGTAAAAAAACTTAAGAATGAGTTTTCATTTAGTCATATTAGTATGATGAGTTGTCATTGGTTGGCTGCATCGATGAGGCCTCATTGATGTAATTGACTGTGTCTACAAGGCCTCATCGACACATCTCACCTTGCATCAATGAGGCCTCATCAACATAGTTTTTGTTCATTGCCTATAAACACATGCCTACCAATAGCATTTATGCCAATATGGATTTTAGTAGAAATGAAGCTCTTACATTTTTTGAATTCAAAAGTTAGAATTTTTCCCTTGAGTGCCTACAGCAAGAGTCATTATGTATGAGTCTTTATTTGAGCATTTTTGTACCTAAGGATGATAGTCTATGTGGCAATAAAGATGAGCTCTCTGATAAACCATGCAACACTTTGGATAGATTAGATATTTTTTTTATAAATTTACTATTTTTAATTATTTATTAAATTATTTCAATTAATTATTAATTATTCTCTAGTTCCTATGTTAGATAAGCAATTAAGCCAGATAGATTACACACATAAGTACAACTGTTTCAAGTGTAACATGTATTCGCTTGGTAATCCTAGTAGTATTATTACTTGGTATGCACAGTAGCATAGCATTTGGTCACCCAACAATGAATACGTGGGTTTAGGATGTGTACAGAAAGTGGGAATAGATATTTATGTTAAGATTAGCTAAATGATTAGTTAATTAGTTAATTTAGATTAGTTAATTAAATCCCTATTTTATTTACATTTCAAGCACTCAACTATAAAACATAAAAATAATACAAATAAAATGCCTTAGTTACACTTAACCATACCAATGAATGTCACAAGTGTAATTGAGAAGACAATGATTGACCTTAAGGCTAGATTCACTTCCTAAAGGGCTAGTGCACTGGAAATGACAAAGTCCATGAAATTCAACTAGATCGTGCATGAACACTTATGATTTGTATGATTGGGAATAGGGGTACCTCGCTACTCATCACAATGTAAGAAAAATGTTTCACAAACCTCCAATAATATCTTGCAAATCCCAAGAAACTTTGCACCTCCACTACTAATTATGGCATAGGCTAATAATGAATGACTACAATCTTTTGTATGATCTATAGAGATACTAGCTCATGATAGCACATGTCCCAAGAACTGAATATCTACCTATCAAAATAAACACTTATATGGTTGATCATATAGTTAGTACCACATGAAAGTCTATAATACCATTTGTAAGTGCTTTGCATGCAACTGCTCATTAGGAGAATATACCAAGATATCATCTATGAACACATTTAGAAACTGATCAAGGAATTTCTGCATCACACTATTCATGAGGTGCATGAAAACTACTAGTATATTTGTCAATCAAAATGGAAGCACCAAAAACTCATAATGACCATATTGTATTTTGAATGTTGTCTTTGACACATCTTGTTCACAAACTAGCACCTGATGATGCCCAAACTTGAGATCAATCTCTGAGAATACATGAGCTTCCTGAAGTTGATCAAACAAGTCATTAATGCATGGTAGAGAATATTTATTTTTCATAGTCACCTAGTTTAGTTGCCTAAAATCTATGCATAGTTACAGATCCCCATTCTTATTTTTAACAAATAGCATAGGTGCATCCCATGGTGATACACTAGGTTGAATGAGGCCTTTGTCTAGCAATTCATGTAGTAAAATCCTTAGCTCTATTAGCTCTATAGGAGACATCCTTTATGGAGCCTTTAAAATAAGCTTTGTACTAGGTTTATGTTTGACCTTGAGCTCGACCTCTCACCTCAGTGGAAAACCTAGTAATTCTAACTAGAACACATTAGAGAATTTTTAAACCATAGGAATTTGATCTATTTCCATCATATCTATTTTATAAGTTATAGTTACAAAGTATTCATGCCATTTTTGAAGCATCCTACATTACATTTGAGAGGAGACCAAATCTAGATAGGCAGTCCTTAAACAAGTTTGTACCTCAATTGGAGCACCATTGAGTGATTGTAGTTGTAGGAGATTTTGCTGATAGTCCAAACTACCATTAAATTATGAAAACCAATCCATCTCCAAATTACATCATATACCCTAAGATCCATAACATGTAAATCACTAACCCATTGCACACCTTCCCATTCTTCTAGCACACCTATACATAACTAATCAATTCAAGTTTCATGATCCCTAGTAGAAGATACTATCACCCTAGGAGAAGGAGAATGACATACAAGAGCTACATGATGTGCAATTGTAGGATCTAGAAAAGAATGGCTAGAACCTAGATCAAATAAATTTAACATAGCAAAGTCCAAAATCATACCTTCCATTTCCATCATTGTGTTTGGTTGCACATCCAATGGTTGGTCTACTAAGGCATACACTCATCCTTGAGTCTTCTAGTCCCCTCCTCCTAGTTGAGTGACTAGCATTCCACATCCATCTTGAACTAGAGTTCATTGTCCTCAACCTCTACCTCGTCCACTATCACCTACCTATTTTGGACACTCGCAAGCCTGATGCCCTGGCTTCCCACATCTAAAACAATTCTAGAAATCTCTCTATAGATGGCCTGGCTACCTACATTTATAAAAAATAATAACTTCACAACCAACTCCAATTGTAGGACCATGAGCTAGTGTTAGACACTCTCCTCCATGACGATGAGGTTTCTTAGAGGGGAAAGGCCTCTCTTTACAAGCTACATCTTCATGTTGACTCCTCTCTAGATCCATGGCTATTGCTCTAGCCTCATCATAGGATGTCAATTTGAGGGGTAAAATGTGGTTCTTCAAGGATGGTCTCAACCCTCTAACAAATCTATTTGTCCATGTCTGAGCATGTGTCTACATCTATGGTACATAACTACTAAGTTCAGAAAAATGAGCATCGTACTTTGCCATAGACAAATGACCCTAATACAAATGATAGAACTCATCCTCCTTGGCCTGAGCATATTGGGTAGACACATAATAGGCTTTGAAAGGTGTCAAAAAATCATCCCATGCCACCTCTTTGCCAATCCATACCTTGGCCTACTCTTCAGCTATCCAACTGGTAGACTGCTAAGTGAGTCTACTAAACCAATGAGCAATCCATCAAATTAAAAGCCTTTTATAACTCCTCTAACCATTCTATAGATACAATAGGATCTTCAGTGCCATCAAATTTATGAGGTCCAAATTTTTTAAACTACTTTACTAGTTTCCGATTAATAGATTACTTGTTTGATTTTTCTTGGGCCTCCACTACCACTACCACTACCACTTTCCACTTTCTTAACCATGAGAATAGGAGCATCACTAGCTACAACATGCTGCTCCAAGATCTATAACAACTGTTGTATAAGATCTGGTTGCCTATTTGTAGGATCACTACTCCTATCCATCATTAGGATCTTTTGATTTATGGGCTCCACTAGCATCATGACCACATCTACTATACATATCTGTACCATGAAATCATAAATGGATAAGTACCCCAACCATCATACAACATCAAAGTAAACTAGCTTTGATACCACAATGTAACATCTCGTTGTACTACACCTTTCTAGGGTAAGGTGATGCCTAGGATGACTAGTAATACCACAATGAAAGCTTGATAAACTAAAAAATATTAATAAGGATAAGAAATGCATTATATTATGGAAGGTCAACTTACACAAAAATTCAAAACTACATGTCTTTACAAAAACCAATAATCTATCCTACTCTCATAAGATACAAAAATACATAAACATCATCATCACATATACTAGAGTATAGAGAATTTTAGACAAGTATCAATAGTACATACTACTATACATGGGAATATACATTAATCAATCCTTGAAGATTCTCCCTCCTCTAATCTCTCTTTTTCCTACTCATTTGTGCTCTTGTGACTTCCACTTGTAATTAAATAAGGTTAGTATAAAATTGAGTGGGAAGCCTTTACACTTCCCTTGCTAGATGATCAACAACTATTGTAGGGGAGAAGAGGAGTGAGATACAAGGAAACCTGCATCAACGGTATGTCTTGTGCATGCTAAGAACAACACATACACACACACCATATTGCGCATAACACTAGACAAAGCTATTACCTATTCGTTGCATCACATTACATGCATTTCCACTATCATGCCCATGCCATCATACCTACAACCCACACAATCATAATCCAATCATAATATATATTATCAGTGTTATGACTCATAAACTGATACTATTATAATCCCATGTGGTCACTATCCACACTCACTGTAGCATGTGAAATGTTGTTGTGAGTACTCATAAATAGCCATTGTCAGTAGGTATTTTATTAGTCTTTGATTTATCCAACCGGTGCTAGGGTTCATCAACCTATGACCTGGAACCACTAGCCTTCTAGAGGACTAGCTATAGGAATGAACCCACCTATGCCACATACCAACCATAGGAACGGACACACCTATGCTCTTCCACTCTTAGGATGAGGCCTAAGATAGGAGCCTCATCAATGCATCATAGTGGGGGTCAATCCATACTACCTTCAGGGTGCCTTATCACCAACTAGTCCACACCCTCATGCTAGCACCACCTACTAATGACCATCACAAGCATTTTTGTGAAGACATGTATGCATTTTGATTAGCTTAAGCCAACACATGTCATAAGCACAACACATTCAAACAAACATAACATAACTACATATCTCCACACCTAATAGTTAGTTTCATTTCATAAGAAAATATCATGATTTGTCAAAACAACATTTTTCACCACAACCATATTTCTTGAACTACATGTAATTCTCAAAAAAGTGACCACTATAATAACCTCCAAAATGATATATGTCCAAAGAGAAAACCAATTCCATGATTAGAAAGTATTTCCTAAAATGATCCCAATGATACTAATTTTACTTAAATCACACTCCTAGAAGAAAAGTTATGTGTGTTCAAAGTTTGATTAATAAAATAATATTTAATAATATTTAATTATCACTAGGAAGGATTGAAACTCCTAAAAATGCTTGTGCCACAATATCACTAGGAAATATGCAAAATAACATGTTTAAGACCAATCTTTGAGCTATCCACCCGACATGCCTGCATTGTATGATCATACAAAAAAATAGCGAGAATGAGTAAAGATAGCCCACCATTTAAATTGTTAGGGAAGAAAGGCTAAAATAAGTAGAGAACCCTCAAAAACTAGTAGGACTCCATTTTCCTCTAAACAAGTTCTACACCCACATAGATACAACTACAACAATTCCAAATCTAGATTTAGAGCAAGCAAAAGTTGTCCACAATACCAAAATTCTAGGAAAAAGGATGAAAAATAGAAGAAAGCTAGGGAAAAACAAAGATGAAGGGACTAGAAATTATTTTTTGTTCACATGAAAACAAAAATCCAAAACTCACATGCTTAAACATGGTGTGCACAATAAAAGAAAGATGGTGGTTTTATTTTTTGTTTTTGTTTTATTAACACTTATAAGCATAATTCATGTTATCATAATGCAAAGGCCTTTTCTCTTTTGCCCATGTCACCTACATAAGTCAACGTTGCTTTATTTTATTTTACTTTTTATTTTCATAAGCTAAGATATTTTTTGTCTTCTACTACTAATACCAAGAACTTCAACCATGCATAACAAACACACAAAGACTCCAAATAAAAATCTATTTGAACCTATGAGATCCTTATAAAATGCTCTACACGTTTACATGCCAAAATCACACTCAAACATCATGAAACATAGTGTTGTAGTGAAAAACCATAAATACTAAAATTACACATAAATTTGAAAGACATACTGAATAGGTTCTCTTGTACCCCAATCCAACACCCTTGCTAACAACATCACCTATCTAACACAACACACAAGGCTAGTGTACATAATCATGTTAGTTAAGCATGTTA
>MNCI01026213.1:156696-190845 GCA_015680685.1 Gnetum montanum | reverse complement strand
TCTAGTTTAGTGAGATTTTCTAGACAAGAGGGAATAATTCCATTTAATGCATTTCTAGAAATGTCCAAATATTCTAGAGATGTAAGAGAGCATAATGATCCCAACAATTAACCTTCAAGATTATTAGTGTTGACATCCAAGTATAAAATGGGAAAAGAAAAGGTACGGGTGGAGATGAAGCCATTCAATTGATTATAATGGAGAGGCAATGCATTCAGTCTAGTGAGATTAACTAGACAAGAGGGAATAATTCCTTTTAATGCATTAAAAGAAAGATCTAGATATTCTAGAGATGTGAAAGTGAAATGACTTTGGAAGTTGTTGCCCCTGAGATTCAAGTATGAAATGGGTGAAGGTAAGGTATGGGTGGGAATAAAATTAGATATGTTGGTAGATAACACTGAGAGGTGAACTAGGGAGCTCATATTTGCAACAATGTTAAAAATTAAACTACCAAAGAAATCATTATTATCCAAAGAGAGATGAGTGAGAGATGTAAGATTTTTGAGGCAACTAGGCTTGGAAGAGGTCAGGCTAAGAATTTTAGGATGCAATTTATATAAGGAGTTGGCCTTGTTGTTGTTGTTATCTAGGGATATCGCATCTAATATCAGGTTTTTCATATTTGAAAAAGATAGCAGAGCCTTAGTGGAAAAGTTGGATGTGCCATCAGTAATAAAATGACCAATAGGACTGATATATAAAACATGAGAGAGATCCAAAACTTTCAATGTGTGAATAACATCTAATTTCCTAATTGTAATGGAATAACATCTAAGTTTGAGGGCAACCAAATGACTAACAAATTCAAAAATACCAAATGGGAGAGGCCACCCACCTTTGGAGGAATTGATATGGTCACTAAAGAAAGATCAAGTATAGAGAGTGGATAAAAATTACCACTGAGATCAAGGTAGCGAAGGTTATGCAACTTGGAAATAGTTGACAAAATCTTTGAATGTTCAACACTTGTGTCTTTGAGAAGCCAAGAGTAGCCAAGAGACAAAGTAATAACATGATTGGTAATGTTGTCTCATGAGACTCCTTTTCATTTCTAGTAATTTGGGTTGGACTCACTATTCCATGATGATAATGCTTGCCTTGTATTATTCACTACTGCTTTGAATTGTAGAAGAGTCCTTCTTTCACTTACAATGCACCACTACCACCATGGTTAGGCTTTGTAGCATATTGTACAAACATAGACTTAGATGAGAATAGTAGCATAAGTAGTAATATGTGTGCCACCCAAAGAATGGCTACATAATAATAGTCTTTGAATAAAATAACCTCATCTTTGTTAAATTTTTTAATTGTTAAACATGCTTTTTTTGTTTTTCTTAGTCTTTAGGAACCATCCTTAGGGATTTGGTTGCTATTTTCATTCTTTAGAAGTTGAATGGTCAATCATTATAGAAGTTGAAGGGTCAATCATTACAGAAGTTGAAGGGTTTACCATTACAAAGGTTGAAGGATTTGCCATTATAGAAGTTGAAGGGTTGGCCGTTACAGAAGTTGAAGAGTCAACTATTATAGAAGTTAAAGGGTCAACTATTATTGAATTTGCTTCATATTAGGATTTGGTTACTATTTTTTATTAATTTATTTGCCTATTTAAAGGGCATTATCAGTTGAATAAAAAAGTGAAATTCAGTTGCCTATGTTTGCCCCTATTTTGTTCTATTTTTTTTTTTGTTTTTTTATCTAATGCTAGCAGTGCATAACCTCAGAGGCTAACAATGGTATCAAAGCTTGGTTCAGGAGGCTAAAGAGAAAGCCTAGTTCAAGAGGCTAGAGAGAAAAGCATAGTAGTGCACCTAGTTTAGGAGGCTTGAGAGAAGAGCATAGTAGTGCATAAATGGCCTCTAAAAATTTTTGTACAACCTTCCATCCCATGTTTTGATGGACACTATGACCATTGGAGCATGTTGATGGAAAATTTCTTGAAGTCTAATAAGTATTGGCAAGTTGTTGAAGATGGTGTAGTAGCACTCGTAGCTGAGGTTGCACTCACAAATGAACAAAGGAAGGATCTAGAGGGATTGAGGTTAAAAGATTTGAAGGCAAAAAATTATTTATTATAGGAAATTGATCATTCTATATTGAAGACTATTCTTAGCAAAGAAACTTCCAAGGATATTTGGAAATCTATGAAGTAGAAATATCAGGGGTCTTTGAGAGTAAAGCATGCACATCTTCATTGTCTCATTGTCTCATTGATTTTTCTATTTTTGGCATCATTGTCTCTTTGGTTTCTAATGGCTTCATTAACTTATAACTCTACATTGAAAATGTTAATTAGGTTTCATTTTTAAAATGAAACTCATTACTTCCTTATGCTTAAATCAAAGTTTGAATATTCATGTATATTTTAGGATATTAAAAAATAAAATTAAAATCATCAGTAAATGAAAATGTTGATTATGCATAAAATTGATGTAAAATACCACATATCTTACAAGTTGAATATTAGGCTATGTAGGTGAAATTTGTTGTTTATTTGTAGATTTAGGTTGTTGATTTTTTTTCCATACCTAAATGACATCGCAGAATCTCAATTAATCACTAAATCAAAAAGCTCCAATGTATGAGAAAATTGTAGAGTTTGTAGGTAAATATTGAAATCTACAAGAAATGGTAATTTGTTAAAAATAGATCCTAATTTTAGGGAAAAGAACCAATTTATTAGAAATGTAAATTTGTGATTAAATTATATTTCTCAAAGTGTCTAATAAATTTTTTTTAAGAAAAACTGCAAAACATACCTAAATCAAATGAAAGTCCCAATTTCTAATTATTTGAAAACCCCTCAATATTCAACAAAATTTGAGAGTTTGTAGGTGAATGTATAAATATACATGTAATGGCAGATCATTAACTTAGAGATTTAAATTTAAAAATAAAAATAAAAAATGAACTGATTAGAAGTCATTAATCCCAATTTTCTTAGAGATAATCCATTTATGAAAAATGAAATCAAAGAAAACAAAAAAAAATTGAATGAGGTTTTACAAAAAGAAAAATCAAATTTTTCATGAGATTGTGAAAAGAATTTACAACTTCTAAAATCTACTACATAACATAAAATGAATTGATTGTAAAATATTCAATAGAATGTCTCTCTAAATTTTCTAAACCCAATTTTTTAGCCTATTATAGAATGAAAAAACCCAATTTATTGTAAAGTCAAAAACTTTAAAGATCTCAAAAATAATTCATAGTAAATGCAAGACATTAATGATTGAAAACAATTTTTGATAAAAATGTAAAACATTTGTGATTCAAACTCCAAATTTTTTGAAAATATAAATTTTGTATCATTGAATAAAAAAACCTAAATATAAAATTCTTGAAATTAAACCTCTTCAAATTTCCTAAACCCCAATTTTTTAGCTTATCATCAAACTAAAAAACCTAATTTATTAGAAAATCATAAACTTCTAAGATCTAAAAAAAATTCACAATAAATGCAAAATATGACTTATTGAAGGATAATTTTTCATAAAATTACAAAACATTATTGCTTCAAATTCAAAATATTTCTGATAAATTCCATATCATTGAATGACAAAGACCCAAATACAAAACTCTTGAAATTATGAAAATGATAATATACATGAATAAAATCTTGAAACTCCTAAAAAGAGTGTGTCTATAATATGAGAGAATTGCATGAAATTGTAGCAAGTAGGTTATGATTTGAACATGTCTAGAAACCATAGGCATTTATGTCCATTCTTTAAGTTGAAAATAACCTTACAAATATGATTATCTAGAAAGTCAACAAGAAGCATAACTTCTCCCTTGTTGTCAATTCATAACCACAACAGATGATTTGCCACCATGTTTTCAACTCCATTGAGATCAATCACATAAAGATCAAATTCTTGTAAGAAAACTATGCATCGTATCACATGAGGGATGACATCCAATTTATTCATGGAAAATTGGATGGCACTATGATTAGTGTGGATGAAGATTTTGCAATATAGAACATAATGCCTACATTTTTGTAGTGCAAAAACAAAAACCATCAACTCCTTTGTTGTTATGGTGTAATTTAGTTAAGATCCCACAATGCTTTGACTAGCACTGTGAATGTAGTAGGACCTCTTCTTCTCATCGAACTACATTAGGACAACACCTAATGCAAAATCAGAAGCACCTGCCATTATATAAAATAGTTGGGTCTACTTAAGAATTTGCAACATTGGAGTTTGGGTCAGCCTTTTCTTTAGATATTAGAAAGTGTTTTTACATTTTGTATTCCACAAGAACAAAACATCTTTCTTTGTCACCTTAAATAAAGACCTAGCTATTCTAGAATAAATTTTAATAATTTACAATCATAGCTGGTGTAGCCAAGGAAAGATCACACATCTTTAACTATCATGGAAATTTGTATCATGTTCTCAATAGTGTGGATGTTGTCTATTGACACAAACATCAACTATAAACGAGGTCTTATCCCTTCATATTTAAACTGTAAGTTCTAACTGACATGAAACAATAACCAAACTAACAATTCAAATTGAGAATAATGTCAAGATTAAATCTAACTAATGCTCTCTTAGTCCAATTGAGTGTTATAGTTTACAAGTAAATTACCACTAGTGCTCATGAATGTTAATGGTTCATAAATTACAAATGTTACTTTTCTTTTAGCAAAACAAAGCTAGGAAAATCAAAGTTACATGTACTAACAACTTTTTATTTTCATAAAATATTTTCTTTTTTGTCTTTCACCATAATATACTACAATACCGTTGAGCTGTAACAAATCCTCATCTATTGTAGGAAAACCCTCATTGGTGCTACACAATAATGCTCTCCTCACTATCCACCTTGCATGATCCCTATAACAAGGAGTCTCATCATCAACCATTGTCCTTACACACAACCCTACACTATGATCCCTTTGTCATCTATTGCACTCATTTCCCCTACCTCCTACCTCTACAATGGGGCAAGATTGAAAAAAATGGAAAGGACCATCACATGCTCTTCATAGATCCTACAATAGGCTATGCAGCCATAGCCGACAACCCTCACAAGTGGACTTGCCTCACCATAGTGCACTATGCCACCTTGCTATTCACATGATAGAAAATCTTAGCATTGTGCCATCACTCAAGTATGCACCAAAAAGCCCTTTGCCCCTTTTTTTCTTGCACTTCCCTATGCCTTATGCTATTTTACTACTCGAAACCCTTGCTACACACATCACAGTAAACCTTTGATGTTGTGTGTTGGTAACTTGTTTGACACCTATACCTCATACTATGTCATACTTCATACCTTTGTCACCTACGCCCTCCCTTCTCTACCTACTCTGATGAGTTTCCATGGGTAGCAGAAGCATCAACAAGGGTTGTGGTAGAAAACCCTCACTCTTACCTCTTGTGAAATGTCACCTCCTACTCTTTATTCACCCTCTTACCACTGCACATCATCCACCATGTGCACAACAAAATCTCACCTTCCTTTTGTTTGACTAGCTACTTGCTCTGTTGTGTAACTGCATTGCTCTTCCTTGCCTAAGCTATCGTAACCACTATGTTGTTCTACTATTACTTCTCTTGGTTGTAGCAATTTCTCTCTATTTCTAATAATAATAATAATAATAAACAATATAATAACAATAATATATAAGTTAATATGGATATGTTTTAACTCCATGTTTACTCTCAATTATTCTTTATAATTAATTAACTATTAACTTACTCTCAATTGTTGATTGACAAGCATATATGGAGAAAAATAATGAGGAAGCCCTAGATAAGACCTCCTCAGGAACCAAAAGATGACTAAGGATTAATCACTAGGAGGCCAACCACCAACACCAAGCTTCTTCTTCCATTCCTACTCTTGCTTCCTCCTATTGCACGCTCTCCATGCTTCCCCTTCATATACCCTGCTATTCCACCATAGCCAAAACTTTGCTCCTGGTACTACTCTAACGAGCTTGATCAAGAGTCCATTGAGGTAAAGATCTATATGAGGTTAAAGAGGCTTTCCCATGAATTTGATTATCAAAAGGATTGTGGGAAAAAGGTTAGAGCATCATTCTAGATGGAAAGGAGGCAGCTATTACCCATCAACAAGATCTAGAAGGACGAACAAGGCAATTGACTCGAGATATCCTATCATGCCATAAAAAAATCCATGAGGAGGTGCAGGACCACTAAGGCAGATAGATTACCAAATCATCCACTAAGTTCCCATTCCCTTCTTTCCCCTTGATCATGTTATTAAAGTGCTTACTTTGAATATTTTAATAACTATTTCATCTTTAATGTGTTTTTCTTCTCTTTACTTTAAGTTTTGTTCAAATTGTTATTCTATTTAAATATCAACTCCATTTCCCCTCCAAATTAAAGACTATTCCTAGGCTAGTCATGCCCATAAGCAAGGTTCCCTAGGTAATAGCCTTGTAAAATCAAGCATTTAAGGAAGTTCTTCATTAGTGCATCTTCACAACCAAATTTACACACCAACATACTTGTTGGAACTAGAAGGAGTGCCACCATTATAGTTTTTCTCAACCAATCCTCTACTATCCTTTCTTAGCTTCAATTTCCTTGATTTTCTACTCTAATCAAAAAAATTATTAAAGAAATAAAATTATCTTGTGTTATCTACTTAGTTTATGGTTGAACCTAGTGAAACTCTTGGGCCTCAATCTAGGAAAACAATAAGAAAAAATATCTTAGCTAGTCACTTTCCAAGTCACATCCCTATAAGACCTAGATCTAAGTCCTCACATTCTTCAAACATGGTAAACCATGCTACCCAACATTTGGTCAACAATCCCTTCAACTTTCAAAACTTCAACCCAATTCCAAAACCTTTTCAACATACTTCCCTTTCTTTCAATCCCTCTTTCAATGACACTCATCAACATCTTTAGAATTTTGAGATACTACTAGGCATTCACAACATAGTTCAACGTGATGTGGCCTATAGGTCTTTTCTCACTACCTTCTAAGGTACAACAACTCAATTGCTTCTAGCCCTTTCCAACTCTTCAATCTTGATCTGGAATGACTTCAAATCATGTTTTCTTTCTTAATTCAATAAGTTTACTAGGCCCCCCACTATAGCTTCTAGTAACTTTACTAGCCTGTGAAAGCTTAGTGAAGAACGTATTAGAAAGTACAATTTAAGGTTTCTCCAATAATTATCATATGTTCCTAGAGAAATGCAATCACAACCAAAAAGAATCTTAAACTTTTTTCTATTAACCATAGATCCTTTCTTCTCATATATAATCAAAGTTGATCCTAATATCATTGACTTGCAAGGAACCATGTCCAAAGTAGTCAAACTTAAACAAATCACTCTCGCAAACTCATTATAATCTCAATTTGGGACTCTTGGATTAGGTTCCAAAACCTCAATAGTCTTGAATTCTTCTCAAACTAATCCTCCAATCCTCAGCTCTCTACCAAACATTCAAAGTCCAAGTACTTCCTCTTCTTTATTTCTTCAAAACCTAGGCCTAAATGATGATCAATCAAAGGTCTTAGTTGAACTTATTATCAATCCTTCATCCATACCATCTCTTCCTAACCTTGAGACTAAAACAACCTTTAACTTACCTAAAGTTAAGGGTCAACTCCCAATGACCCAAGTATTAACCACCTTACAAAAGCTCTCTAATGAAGTAATTGAGTTGAAATCAAACAATGTTAAGATAAGAAATCAACATAACGTGGCAAATGGAAACCTAGGAGAAGTAGCTCTTAGTGAATATTGTAGGCTACATAACATAGAAAAACATTTTGAGAAGTATTGCCCTTAATTCCAAGCCTTATATGAGGATATCACATAAGAATTACAAAATAAAGAAAAGGAAAAAGCCCCATTAATGGTTCTAGAAATCCCTAGTGAAAGTAAAAATGAACTAGTAGCATCCTTTGAGCAAGTCATGATCAATGAACCTACCCCCAGAAATGCACAATTTAGAAAGATGAGTGACATCATGAATAACTATAATAATCCAAAAGGGAACACAGATGTTCCTTCTAGCAAACAAAATGACATTGATACATCTCAACACTAAACACAACCAAGAACATCATTACAAATCCACAATTGTTCCAACCAGAACCAACTTGAGCCCAAGAGTGAGATGAAAACGTATGATCTTATAGAAGAATTGAAAAGGGTTAAGACCAAAATATCCATGTATGAAATTTTACAATTTAAGGAAGCAAAAAAATATATACATGGATTGATCAATGAATTTAGAGATAAAGATAAGACCCCTCCAAATGAGAAAGTAGTTCATTTCATAGATGGTGTTGGAATCCTTAACACATCCATCCTTCACCAATAGGCTAAGAAGGACAAACCTCCACTCCTAAATACTTTACTTATAATAGGAAAGAATCTGTATAATTATATAATGGATTTAAAACCTACTGTAAATATAATGCCTCTTCAGGTATATAAAACTTTAGAAGTATAAATGATTTCCCAAACTCGGAGTGTTATCTAACTTAGAAAATCCAACATTTGTGTAGTAGGATCACATAAAGATATTGACATTTTTATAAAATAATATCCTAATTTTTCATGTTACATAGACATATTTATAGTTGATATGAAACCTACTTATGGAATGTTACTTTCACAAACCTTCAGTGCCCATTTTGGAGGTTTCTTTAAATTTGATTTCTTAGAATTCCTTCTTCCAATTAAAGGAGGATCTAAACATGTTCTAATTTCTAGAGAATCTTTTCATCATCATGTCATCTCAAGTCCTGATGAATCTCATGTTACATCAATATATCAAAGTAAAGACTTTGTGGGAATCATTAATCTTAACTTTGGTGAATACAAGCTAGATGAAAATTTAGATCCAATGAATGACTCCTTACTAGACATAAACCCCTATATTCATACTCATTCCACATTGTATTACCAAACTTATAGGAAACTTTTTAAACTTCACATTGACACACCACCTCTCCACCAGCATGACGGAAGGACTTTCCTATTTGATGATCCCCCACCAAGTGGTAAAGACAAGGATATTAGTAAAATCATCACTATAAAATCCTTAGATGATAATCCAATTTTTGATGATGAAAATTATTATATTGATTAAAGATCTTGCTTTCATAAAATAAATTGAACACATGGATACTTAGGATTGATGGAGCCTTATCAAAACAACGATGCGGTGCTGGAATTATGTTAATTCCACTTGGAGAAGCAACAAATGTTAAAGCTATTAATTTTTGAAAGTCCATTACAAACAATATGATTGAATATGAAGCCTTAATCCATGGACTAAAGTATGCTATTAACAGTGATTCACAACTTAATGTGAATCAAATTAACAACATTTATGAAGATAATGATCCTTTAACGAGAGCATATAAGAAATATGTGTTGAAATTATTCAAGGAATTTGAGCTTATCACATTAGAACATGTCAACCACATTCCTAATGCTTTAGCACAAGCCACTTGTATCCTTGATCTTCCATTTTCTTATGGAGCTTGGGATTTTGAAATCATCATAAAAAAGGTTTATCATTGCTTCATCCTTGATCATGTGTTATCCTTACAAGTGTTTGATGATGATCATCAAATCACTCATTTTCTTACTAGCCAAGGGGAGTTTTATGATCAGATTCTTGAAGCTTCACACATTTATTCAAATGACTTAATCCTTATCAATGAAGTTTCACCCAATGCAATTGCTAGGAAAGTTCAAATGGACAATGAAACTGAATTCCTACAGTAGAAAGATTTGCAAGTATTAGTAGAATCTTTAAACAAAAATCTTCTAGGTGGAGTTAAAAAGATGATTGATGACAATCCAAAATCTTGGCATGAAAAAGTAAAATGGTTTATATGGGTAGATCATATTCATTACAAAGAATCTCTCAAGATCACCCCTTATGAATTAGTTTATGGCCAAAATCCTATATTACCCATCAAGTTGCAAATCCCTACTTATGAGTTTTTTCTAGATTACCTATATCCTGATGAAAGTCTCATTACTAGATCTTATGATCTTTGGGATATTAAACTTAAATTTTTAATAGTGGAAAACATGTCAAATGATTAAACCATTACCAAAATATGGTTTGATAAAACTTTTGTCACTAAATCCTTTCTAATAGGTGATCTAGTCTTAAAAAGAGATAGAGGTTCTGGGAAAAAAGGTCCTCAAACCAAGTTTTTGCAATTTNAAAAATTTTGTCACTAAATCCTTTCTAATAGGTGATCTAGTCTTAAAAAGAGATAGAGGTTCTGGGCAAAAACGTCCTCAAACCAAGTTTTTGCAAATGTGGTTAGGACCATACCAAGTCATGGAGGTTGTAACCCCAAATGTTTACAAGATAGCTAACCTTCAAGGTAACAAATTCACTAGAAACTTCAATGTGTTTCAACTAAAAAATTTTTATAATGGAGTTCCACATGGATACCTAGTAGATTAGTAATTTAATAAATTATAGTTATAAATATATATACATATATATCCACATAGGTTGTATTAGATATCATACATAGTTGAATAAAATGCATTTCCTCTTATTGTATTTATATCATATTTTATTGTAGTATTATGCACAACATATAGCTTTAGGTCCATATCCATATAGGTATATGCCTTAAAATTAAACCTAATAGATGTTTAGATTCATGACATAGTATTTTATTAAGGGTACTTTATAGATTATGGGAATCATTGTAACTCTTTCTTTCTTCATTAATTAAATTTGAAAATGAGTTCCTTGAGGCTAAGTCATTAGGATCATATCTTACTTAGTTACCTATTACCTATATGTTATTTTATGGTACTACCCTTGAGGTTGACTTGATGCCATGGCATTGTCCTTTGGGTTACATTTGTTTAAAATGACATGTATAATTTTGAGTTACTTCCATAGTTTGATGATCTAATCCAGATTGTGATGAGATAACTTAATGTGAGGAATTCATGATGTGCTAGAAAGGATTTAAGCTAGCATCCCACTATTGGAATGCAAAGTTCATTCTTTCTCATGTTCAATCATGATTCATAGTGCTTACTCTTTGAGTTTATAATGATGGCACACAACTAGAATTCCTCCCTTTCCTTTAATAAAATAAGAATAATAGTTGGTTTTATTCTTTTGACTAAAACCCCAAAGAATCTCATGATTAAGTTTCTAATGTATGCATTGAAGAGATGCAAGATAGTACCTTGGTCTATTGATGCCTCTCAATAAAATTCATAAAGCCTTAAATTAGCTTCTTGAGGTATGTTTCTAGAGGCATGCAGTATTAGCTTCACATTTTATCCAAGAATAATTATAATCATTATGTATATACATATATTATATAGTATATATTTAGATAATAATAATAAATGTATTGGTGGAATGTTTGGTGTTTTCTTTGTTGATTACGTTGGGGCTTGATGTTGGCACTAACATTGCTTGTAAACGAGGCCTTATCCATCCATCATGAAACCATAAGTTTTAATTGATACAAAACAATAACCAAACTAATAATTCAAACTGAGAATAATGTCTAGATTAAATCTAATTAATGCTCTCTTTGTCCAATTAACTTCTATAGTTAACAAGTAAATTACTACCAGTGCTCATGAACGCTGATGATTCATAAATTACAAATGTTTCCTTGCTTTCGGTAAAACAAAGCTGGAAAAATCAAAGTTATAAGTACTATCAACCTTTTTTTTCATAACATATTTTTTAAAAAATATTTCTTTTTTTTTCTTCCACCATAATCTACTGTAATCCATCAAGTTGCAACAAATCCTCGTCTACTGCAAGAAAACCCTTATTGGTGCTACACAGCAATCCTCTCCAAAATTTCCACTTTCCATGATTTGCATAGCGAGGAGCCTCATCATCCACCATCATCCTCATGCGCAACCCTACATGGTCAATCCCCTTTTCACCTACTATGCTCATCTCCCATGCACCCTACCTCAACCATGGGGCAGAATTAAAAAATGAAAAGGACCATCATGTGCTTTGTGTAGATCCCACAATAGGCTATGCAGCCATAGCCCATACCCCCATAAGTGGACATTCCTACTGATAGTGCACCATGCTGGCTTGTTGTTCACATGATAGAAAATCTCAGTATTGTGTTGTCACTTAAGCTTACACCACAAAGACCTCTACCCCTTTCTGTCCTATATTACCCTGTGCCTTATTCTATTTTGCTACCTAAAACTGTCGTTACATGCATAATAGTAAACCTTTGATGCCACATGGTTGCAACCTATTTGACATTTTTACCTCCTACTACACCACGCTTCATACCTTCATCACCTCCGCCCTTCCTTCTTTGCCTACTCCAATGAGTTTCCTTGGCTAGCCATGGTACCAACAAGGGTTATGGTAGAAAACCCTCATTGTTACCTCCTATGCGATGTCATGGCCTACTCTCTATTTTCCCACTTACCATCGCACATCACCCACTACACACGTAGTAACATCTCGCCATTCTCATCTGTGACTAGCTGCCTACTTTATCACCTGACCATGTTGCTCTTCCTTGCCTAAGCCGTTGCAACCACTATGCTACTCTACCATTAGTTATCTTGGCTATAGTAATTTCTTTCTATATCTAATAATAATAATATTAATAATGAAAAATATAATAACAATAATATATAAGTTAATATGGATATGTTTTAACTCCATGTTTACTCTCAATTGTTATTTATAATTGATTGATTAATTTACTCTTAGTTAATTTTATAATTAATTGATTAGGAACTTACTCTTAGTTTTTGATTGGCAAGCACATATGGAGAAAAATAAGGAGGAGGAAGCCCTATATAAGGCCTCCTTAGTTATTAAGAAGATGATTAAGGAGCAGCCACTAGGAGGCCAGCCACCAACACCAAGCTTCTTTCATCCCTGCTCCTACTTCTTCCCCAATACACTCTCTCCCTTCTTCCCTTTCGTATATCCTGCTATTCCACCATAGCTAGAACTCTACTCCTACTACTACCTCTAACTAGCTTGATCAAGATTCCATTGAGGTAAAGCTCTGTAGGATGTTAGAGAGGCTCTTCCTTGAATTTGATCATGAAAAAGATTGGGAAAACATTTGGTGCAACATTCTAGACAGAAAGGATGCAGCTATTGCCCATTAGCATGATTTGGAAGGATGAACAAGGAAATTAACTCGAGCTATCCAATCATACCATGAGTATCTCCAAGAAAAGGTGTAGGATCACCAAGGTTGTTAGATTAGCAAATGATCTGCTAAGTTTCCATTCCCTTCCTTCATCTATCTTGATGTTCTCTTTTTTCATGTTATTAAAGTGCTCACTTTGAATATTTTAATAACTATTTCATATTTAATGTTTTTTTCTTCTCTTTATTTTAAGTTTTGATCAAATTTGAGTTATGTTTAAATCATTATTCTATTTAAATATTAGCTACATTTCCTCCCTTGATTGAAGACTGTTCCCAAGCTAGCCATGCCCACAAGGTACCCTAAGCAATAGCTTTGTAAAATTGAGCATTTAAGGATGTTATGCATTAGTGCATCTTCATGGAAAAATTTATGCATCAACATTATCAAGATCTACTTTAATACCCTTTCTAAGAACTTTATGGCCAAGAACAATGCCCTAACTTCAAGTTCATCTAGAAGTGATGACATAGAATTGTAAGTATGGGACATGCACAATAATTAGCAACTGGATACAAATCACAAGATGTATTGAAGATCATTTTATTACTCCTAAGACATATTTAGTCTTGAAGACATGCCAAGGGACTCTTCTTACTAGCCATCATCTCCAGGCCTTTCTTCTCAAAGTGATAATCTTGTAATATATCTTATGTTAAACTATTTGTATAGTTGTAGTCCTTCACATTTACCTTGTCTTGTGTTTAGTTTTAGTCCTTATGTCCTAAGTTTTAAAGATATGAAACTAGCTTTATTCAATTTTAAATGAATGATGAAGCATCCATCAACAATTTTCATGTTAATTATAAGTCCTCGATCTACGAAGTATTTCATGTACCCTGTGTTTGTAATCTAGCATGTTTAGTATAGATTTTTGGTCTTCTAAGATGCATCTGTGCCTCCTATGTCACACTTTAAGGTTGGATTCATAATTCCAAGATCTTTAGGACAACTAGAGCTTCATTCAAATGTCCTAGGGTACTTCTTGCATGCTCCCTCAAGTTTGTACTTGTACCTAAGATTAAAGTTAGAAAGTGCAATTTTTTGAGGGGTGGGGGAAATGCACTAACTACCTAGGGTCAACATAGGGGCACTAATGCATCCCCTTGCTAGGCCTAGTTTCTTTAACTTTACATTTTAAGTGACCAAGTTTAGTTTGGATTATGTTGATGAGCCTTCATTAATTTCTAGGCATTAGCATACCTCCTTCATTCTCATACAAAAATTATAAATACTCAATATGAGCTATCACACTAAACAAGTCATTCATAGTATTTTATTTGACTTTTGACATCTAATTTTTTGTAAAGAAAGTTTCCTCCTTTAAGTAAGTTGATTCTTTTCTTTTTCTTTTTGTGTTTTAATTTGTCACTTTCACAAGTGTAGTTAGACTTTGTCAAAATGCTACCTTGCTTACATAGCCTAGAACCATTTGGTTGATTTAGAGTCTAATGTTTGTGTAGTGAATATGTTGTTGTAGGAATCATCATAATAACGAAATTTGGCACAATCTATCATGAAATTGAGGTAGATAATTCATGGCAACCTAATGATCCAAAAACATTAAACGTTCAAATAATCTCCCTCAAATCAAAAGGGGACTTATAGTTAATGAAAATAATCAAAAAATCTAACCCATATATTTTTCCAATGTTATAGTAAATTAAAGAAAAAGAAGAAACTTTAGATGGCATTGTTATATAAGAAAAATAGATAAAATTGTATGTAGATAAATGTAGAACAAAATGTAGTGCATGGTTGGCAAGCAAAGTGAAAAAAACCTAATTCATTAAAATTTTTAAATTAAAGGTAAACACATAAGACAAAAGACAAATCTAGCAAAGATCTGGATAATGCCAAAAACAAAAGGGCTAAGAAACAAAGAGAATGTATATTACAATAGAAATAAAAATTGTGAAGAGGCATTCTAGGAAATGTACTAAGGATTGGGAACAACTAACAATGAGCTATGTTAGCCTATTCTTGCTTCGATGCATACACCTTATGCAAACTAAGCAAGAAGAATAGTAGATCCAATAGTTGATGAAGCAGAAGGATGGATTAGATCGATGTGCTAACTTTATTCTAAGCATGTGTGAGAAGAATGACATGAAAGGAATACAATGTTTTATTAGGGGAAAAGGGAAAAAATAAGAACAATTATTCTATAGAGAGGCAGTGTATTTAGAAAGGATGTTCCAAATTTCCAATCATAAGAAAGTTAACTACACTGAGGAATAGAGAAGGCTACAAACATTAAGCAAATCTCCTAGTGATTGATAACGCAAAGTGTTAACTAACTGAGAATGTTTGAAAAGGTGACCCTTTTACATTTAGGGGTATTGCCCTATTTATAGGCTACAAATGCATCATAAATCATGTATAGATGATGGTGTAGGATCCATAGAATGTTCTAGAATGTTCTAGAAGCTTTTGAATAGGATAATTGACATGTAAAACCCAAGCAAATGTCGAATGTCAAAAGTAGGATTGATGCAAGACATCAAAGAGCTATTATAGAGTTAACACCACACGTCAAAATGATTTGATGCTAAACATTGAAAAGTTGGTGTGCTACAAGAGTAAAGGTTGATGTTAGACACTGAAAGTGGCATTGGCATTAGACATTGAGTAGGTCTAACACAAACTATCAAAAGCTAACTTAACATGAAATGTCAAAAGCTAGGATTAGAATCAATGTTGAAGCTGACATCAAATATCAATATTGAATAAAGAGCCAAAACAATGCTACAATTGACACATAATGTCATTTTTGGCAAACTAGAGATATAAATCTAGAAACTACATCCCATATGACATAGGACATTGAATTTGAACTATTGATGATACCTTAAATGCTGAAAAGCCATAAAATATACCCACATCTCTGACTTATGTAGAAAAAGCCAAAATGGGTATAATAGAATAAGACTCATGGTTTTTCCTTATTTTATAGTTGATGCCTAAACACTAGAAAATATTAAACATCAGAACTAATAAACATATTTATTTAATTTCTATTGATTGAGCTATGACAATTCGCTCCCTATCCAAGGAGGTCATAAGTATAAGATATGATGTTAGGCCATCATGATTATGACTAAGAGCCATTTTCATTGTAATTTAAGTGTGGTATTACACTTGTTCCCAAGAGAAACTTGCAACATGAGCATTGTACTTGTCCATAATAGGAATCGCTGTGACATCTCGTTCTTAGATGGCGTAAAAATGAAATCGCTTAATTTATCACATTCATTATTTTCTTATGACCATTTGAATTCATAACTTAGCTTATGATCTCCATTCTTCATGATCCTAAGAAATTTTGGAAATCAAAATTTCTCTAGGTATTGGGGCATATATGGATTAAAATTTTTCTAAGTGTTAGAGTTGACATGGATTCCATATCAATTATTGTCTTGAACAATTCTACATATATTACTTACATAGAACTACATCTCAACATTAACCTAGATTCTACAAGACTCCAAATGTACATCCTAGGATCCCACAACATTACAAGATTTTAATTTAGTAATTTTTAATACTTTTTTGATTCACCAAAGATCGAGACTAAGTGTGGTCTTAAAATTATTCTATGTGGGCTCGAGCATCAATGATGAGGAGCTCCCATGGATTCAATAATCCAAGATTTCTCAAAGTTACAAATAGCAAATTTGAACAAGAAAAGAAAAATGAAATCTTTATTCTTGCTCAAATAGAGATTTAGATATGAAAGGAAGCACAATTCCTAGGGATAGATAAGAGATTCAATCAAACTCTCATGCACTCAATCAAAGAAAACACACACTTACAAGGATGATGATCAAGGCACCTTGCCAAGACTCCATTCTCTCTACTCTTCTCTCAACTCACCTCTCACTCCCTAGACTCTCCTAATAAAATTAAGAGTCCAAAAAGTCTATTTATACTTTTTTCCTCCTCTGTCTCTTCATCTTTCCTCCAATTTATCGTTCGATTTGATATCTATTAAAATCCATGTTAGACATATAAGGGAAATAGTCAATGTATATCTCAAGTGTAGAGATATTAGAGTAGATGTCTTAAGATCATGTTACACATCTAGGAGAAATAGTATATTTCTATTATGAAAATTAGATCTCTAACTATTAGGGTAGACACCTATCCTACCAAGGTAAAAATTAAAGATGCTTGTTTTGAAACCTAGAACCTCCAAACATCTCCAAATAAGCTCCCATAGCTTCCTGAACATCCTAAAGTCATGAAAATAGTCCCAAAACACTACAAAACATGTGAAAATACCCTGAGATCATCATAAAAAAAACAACACTAAAAGACAAACAAAACAACACAAAAACATCTATGCATAAACATATTAATAATTAGACATGGGTTGGGTGATGTCCTTATCATCTCTTCCACCCTTAAAAATTGAAACCTGCCCTCAAGTTGGTTGTACACTTGGGATAGCATTAAGCCCCCACAAAGCCAAATCTTTCTCATGGGTCCAAATGGAATTTTCAATCCTTCATCATCCTAATGCAGCAAGTACTCATTGACTTTTTTACCTCTTGTGTTCCTAGACTTTCTTGCTTGCAACACAATTGCATTCCTTAGTGGCTTGGTTGAATTTGAGTCTTCAAGAGAATCATTGAGGATCTCTAGACTATTTCTCAAGAATGATGCAATCACATTCCCATGGTATGGGCTCAAATCTGAAACATTAAAAACACAAGAAATAGATAAATTGTGACATCCCATTCCTAGATGTCATTAAAACATGATCATTCATTACTTAATTCATCACTCATGAGTGTCATAATGGAAATACCATAAAATAACTTGATAAATGAATAACTTGGTAACGTACTCATGCACCAAATTTAACAACAAGGAAAAATGGATCAAAATTTTTATTAATGAGATTGGCACATGTAACGCCCTCTAGATTACCTTCTCATGCCACTTAAGCCTTAGAGGTAATCTAGCACTATGACCACAATTAGGCTACTTAGTTGAAGGGATGATCAATCTCTTCTTATCCTACTTTACCTAGCTTCCATTACTTGCCAATTTAGGCTTTGACACTTAATGATGGCATACCCTCTAAACCCAGCCTTAAATGGCAGAGCTCAAACCCATTCTTGAGGGGTATCATGAATAATTGTAACTTCTCATAATGAGGCACCCCTTATTTCAAATGTTAATTACATTGTTACACTACAATTCTATCCTTAACAAGAGATGGTATGTTACACGAATCATTAGGTAAGTCAATCTCATAAGCACTTGGATTGATTTTGAACCTAATATGAAATGGACCAATTCTTCTTAACTTAAGCTTGTAGAGGTTCACATTCTTTTGCCTTTCTTTGCTCAAGTAAATCCATACATAATCACCAAACTAGAAATTAATTTTCCTCTTACCCTCATTGGCCTTAAAAAACACAATCTTTGTCTTTTTTTTCCAAGTGAGATTTAACTTGCTGATGAAATTCTCTTATTTACTCAACAATTTTTGAACTCAAAGAGGGACAATCTTCAAATTTCCTCAACTCACCAACCATTCTTCATGAAAATTCATAATTCTCCATAAAGGGACTCTTACCAATGCTAGAAGGGGAAGCATTATTATATGAGAATTTAACATGATCCAACATTTTTTCCAACCTTTGTGGCTAATCCTCAGATAAACACCTTAAGATCTTTAATAGATACCTATTCAAAATTTTAATTTGTCCATCAATTTATGATGATGGGCTATGGGAAAAGACAACTTGGTTCCAAGTAGTTTTTAAAGTGATCTCCAAAAATTACTAGTAAACTTGACATTCCTATCACTCAAAATATTTAAAGAATGTCATGTGGCCTCACAACATGCTAAAAGAATAAATGTACAACATTGGAAACATCACTAGTTTTCTTTCATGGAATAAAATGAGCCATCTTGGTAAATCTATTTACTACAACAAGTATATAAACATGACCAGATGATGTCTTAGGAATGCCATAAATAAAGTTGAAAGAAACACTTTCCCAAGGAGCATTTGGGATTGGAAAAGGTAGATATTTACCATGTACACCTTTTCCCCATTTGAAATTTTGATAAATATAACATTCTTTTGCAAATTTAATCACATCACTATACGTACCTAGGAAAAAGTAAATTTTTCTCATCAATTCCAATGTCTTGATCTTGCCCATATGTTCAACATGATAAGCTTTCCATTCTTCACATGATAAGCTTTCCATTGATCAGTCCTTCCTAATACTAGGAAAGATAAGTCTTTCCAAATTTCCTAAAATCCTTATCATTAGGATATAATAAAGCAAAAGACTCAAATCCTTAAAGTTTCACATTAGAAGAAATAATATAGACTCTAGACAAAGCATCAACCACAACATTAGACTTCCCACTTCTATGTTTCAAAACAAAATGAAATTCTTGCAATTTCTTTATCCATTTCATATGCTTGGCACTCAATTTCTTTTGAGAATTCAAAAATTGATGTGCTCTAGGATCAGTAAATAAAAGAAACTCCGATCCTAGCAAGTAACGTCTCTAATGTTTAATGACTTGAGGTATAACATATAACTCCTTTTCATACATACTATATATTTTTCTAGATTAATTTACTTTTTTGGAAAAGAATGCAATTGGCTTACCTTCTTGACAAATCATACCTCCAATAAAAAACCAACTTGCATCTACTTCCACTTCAAAAAATTTTGAGAAATTTTGAATTACCAAAATTGAGGCATTACAAAACTTGAAAGGATTTTTCTTTCTTAGTATCCCACACAAATGCCAAATTTTTCTTCAAAAAAGATAGCATAGGCCATGCAATGGAACTAAAATTCTTAATAAATCTCCTATAGAAGGAAGCCAAACCAAGAAAAGATCTCACCTCTCCCACATCCTTAGGTTAAGGCCATTCCTTAATGCCTTTATCTTACTTGGTTCTTGAGACAACATGACCTAGGTAGAAAATCTCTTCCTTCATGAAGTGGAATTTCTTAGCATTAATCACTAACTTTGCCTCTTGTAACTTGGAATAGATCATCCTCAAATGATGTAAATGGTCCTCTTTGTTAGAATTGTAAACAAGAATTTCATCAAAGAAAACCATACAACATTTACCAATAAAATCCTTTAGGACTTTATACATGAGCCTCATAAATGTGGCTAGAGCATTGGTTAGACCAAACAACATGACTAACCACTCATACAAAACATAAGGTATCTTAAACATTAATTTTCATTCATCTCCTATTATAATCATTATTTGATGATAACCACTTTTTAAATCAATTTTAGAAAAAGTCTTAGTATTGGCAAGCACATCAAGAATGTCATCCATCATAGGAATAGGAAATCAATATTTGATATTAATCCTATTAATAGCCCTAAAATCTATGCATATCCTTAATTCATCAATGTCCTTCTTGGGAAGTAACATAGCTAGTATAACACAAGGAGATATGGATTCCTTAATAAAACCATTAGATAGTAATTCATTTACTTTCTTACTCTATTCTTCCTTCTGATTTGGAGTCATGCGATAAGCTCTTTCATTTGGAATTGTATCTCTTAGTATGAAGTCTATTTGATGTTCAATGGATCTCATTGATGGAAGTCCTTCTAATTTGCCCTTGAAGACATCAACAAATTCCAATGTCAAAGGTTGTACCATTGGAGGAAGTTCATTTATATGCTCCTCTTCACTTGTTGCAAGTATTAACATGATGAAAAAATCATGCCAAGCCTCTTCATATGCTTATATGTACTCTTTCTTACTAAGTAAGATTAATGAAGCATTAATAGGGACATTTTTCTTATACTACTACTAAGTCATATGAGTGAGTTCATGTATTCCATCTTTGCTTGGAATAGACCAAAAAACATTTTCACCACTAAATGAAGTCTTATTCTCAAATTTCCAAGGTCTTCACAAAATAACATTAGCACAATCAATAGGAAGGATGTCACAATGTACCTTGTCCTTAAAAGAACTAATTTTAAAAGACAAAATACACTTCTCCTTAACTTCTTGGAAATGATCTTTAGATAGCCAATGGACCCTATAGGGCCTAGGATGTGGAAATGTATTCAAATAAAGCTTAGAAATAACCTTTGAATAAATCACATTTTATTGAGCTCCACCATCAATTAAAATGTGTCTCCATTCACCATTATCTAGACACCTAGCTCCATTTCTAAAGAACATCTTTCTTCTAGGATCTTCATTGGCGCCTAGATCTAACTCTTAATGTCCTTATGTAACTCCTCTATAATGTGTTTTTAGGTATTTTTGAGGTTCAATGTCAATCAAGTCCATGTGTCATACCCATACAACTATTGTCTTTGGAATCCTACACTATACTAAATAAGACCATTGGGCAAACAATTGCATGCAACATTGAGATAAGTAATGAAATCAGACAGAACTGCAAAGATAATAATGTTATTATGTTACCATTTTCAAATGGAGCTTTTCGATAACAAAGATGGTATCACTTCATAAAAAATGATGTAGTTATTATAATGAGACCCAAAAGGACATGATGTAATAATGGAGATGTCTCTTGAGATAACCTTTAAGAGTTTGACCAAAGGTATTTATGCTAGGGAATTAGAGGTCATGCCACCATGGATTTATGGAGCACATAAAAGTGAGTAATGGGTATTAGGTGAAGCAAAGTAGAAAGGTTATTGACTATTCCTTCTAGATTAGTATAGGCCTAACCATGGTGGTAATGGTGGGTTTCTTTTAAGGAATAGATGTCAAAGAAAGATTACCCCAAGAAATCCTTAGAGTATGCCCTATATACACTATTTTTACATTAATAAAGCATTATTTTCCATTTTTTCTACATTTTTCCTATTTCATTCTTTACATATAATCTCAAATGCTATATATATTTAACATTTTCCATGACATCTAAAAATGGAATGTCACAATTAGTATCAAAGAAAACCATGACCCATTGCCAACTAGAATCAAGAACTAACTATAATCCAATGATGAGTCTAAGTCATGATCCAAGAAGAACCATGAACCATTATCAAATGCACATAATGTTCAAGGAGAACACTATAATCAACAAGATTATTTTCCAACAACATCTATCGATACTTGTGACCAAAGTTCAAAGAGCTTTCACTATATATTAACAAGGTACATCAACTAAGAGACACTCTAGTAAGAAAAGGGTAACATAGATTTAGGCAACTCTTACTCATCTTATGAGACCTGATATGTTAGGTAGCTAAGTCATTGGCACATGATGAAGCATCATTTTATCAAGTGTATTAGTCAATTAAGATATCACAAATGCTATATCATAGATGCTACATTACGTTTACATTATGGCATACCTGTTGATACATATCAGTTGACTACTACATTGTAGAGGCTATATTGCATCTATTATAACTTAGCTATGTCAACACAACCTCATCAATGCATCCCTGTTGAAGTAGCCAAATGCATTAAACATTTGGTTAGTAGTGTAGTTAGACTCTTGTAGTTTTATTTTATAACCTTAGAAAATAGTTAATGAGTGCCTGTAGTATGGATTTAAGTTAGTTGTACCACATCTTATTCGAGTGGAATTGTACCTAAACACATTCCATGAATAGAAATAAGATCAAGATTAATTCATATTCATTACAGTACTTTGACTTAGAATAGATTTACTTTTAATATAGTTTACTTTCCATGTACTTAGTCAATATTTACATTTCAATGCATGCTAATCAATCAGTGAAATGAACACAACTAGTTTTAAACTTAAACACGTATTCACTTGGTAATCCTAGTTGTGTTATTACTTGGTTCACCTAGTAGCATAACACTTGGTAATCCTAGTAATGGGTACATGAGTTCAAGATGTGTACAACAAGCTAGAAATGGACACTCATCACCCTTAGGATAATTTAGGATTTATCTTCTTGTTATTAATTATATTAAATAATTAATTTTCATACTTTCATATAATTTAGCCTTATCTACATAACATCATAATCATATACCTCACTTTCTACTAAACCATACATGATAAAGCCACTACTAGTTCAAGTGTGAAGATAATGACCTATGATTAATGCTTAACAATCTAAATATCACACTAGTCCCATCCACAAATTTTGAGTAGATTGCACGTGAACACTTGTGATTTGTATGGTTGGCTATAGGGGATACCTACTACTCACCAATGTCATTATTTTTAGGGATGGTGTTAGTGATCTAGATTAGTTATACTCTAAACAATCATCATTAAAGCATTAATGATTTATCTTTTTGAAAACATTAATATTTTAAGTCAACATATTATTAATTCAGAACATGTCTCCTTCACATAGAGCTAATAAGCCATCATACAATGTGAACACTAGTAGGAGTAATGATAAGATCTATATTATAGAGAATTGAAGGGAATCACTGTGATCAGGAATCCCATATGCTCATTTAGACTCTTATTACATTCAAAGACTATGTTAAACTAATGTAAAAAATCCTAGAGGAGATGGAGTAAGTCCTAGAATAAAGAGGACCTCAAGGCCTAGGACCTCCTCAAAACCTAGAAGAGATGAATCAAGGGATCATAGGGGAAGATATGGAATTCATGAGAAGTCTCCCAATTCACCATCTTCCTCTTCCTCTTCAACATCTAGTTCTAGCAAAGTTGAACATACATATGAAGATAGAGCTTCACTAAGAGATCATGATAGAAATAGGAATGAAAATCCCACACAAGATACAAGGTATCATATGGAGCATAAACAATATTATCATAATTAGACAAATAAAAATAGAGATTATCACCATGATATGTCTAATGGTGATGAATCCTTATTGTCTACTAGAAGCATGATACAAATCAACAAGGTAATTAGAATACCCCACAGGCATCAAAAGGAAAGCCGCATCAAATGACTTGATATGAATAACATTCCTAAATTTGAGGGAGGCTATAATTCTGATTTACAACATCATTTACAAGAGTTTGGTCCTTATGCATAGCTCATAATGATGGTTATGGTTCATTAAGAGAATTATTTAAGTGTTTGGGTATTAATTTGATTGATTGTTCTTTAAAAATTTCAACTTTCACTTCCTATTTACCCTTAAAATACCTTTCGAGGTGTTAGAATTTTTCAAAAAATTAGCTTAGATTTTCTCCCTAGCATCCCTTCCCACAGCTAAGATGAGCACTTTGTGATCAAATAGGTTCGAAAAGCACAAAAATAAAAGCTCTAATAGTTAAGTTATATCTTGGAAAATCTAGGAGGTCAAAGCTTAGAGGAGAGAACAAAATTTGAAAAATCTCCCTTGTGTTCAAATGAAAAATGATGAAGAAATTGGTTAAGTCCCCACATATATATAGGTTTTGTACACCCCTATATTGAGGACTTGACATTGGTGCGGTCCCAATATCAAAGCCCAAAATTTTTTAGTTTTCATGAAGTTCTAAGAAGAAAAAATGATTCTTATTAATGTTTGAAAGGTGTAAAGGTTACTCAATGAGTTTAGATGATGGAGATATGCATATTTTTATCAAAATTTGTCATTGAAAGTTCATAAAGAAGGAATCTCGTGCTACAAAAGTGCATAAGATGGTAAGAATCGTAATGCATTTAGGTGAATAGAATGAATAATTTAGATGATACGGGAAGTTTTTATTGATGTTTTGGGATGTTGGAAGATTGAAGATGATGTGAAATTACTTGGTAGGTATAAGATAAAATAGTTATACAAGTGGGTCCTCCCCAAAGTAGGCTCTAACCCTTAATGCCCTTGTATAACCATACCTAGAAGTGTCCTTAGGCACTTAAGGAGTTGAATGTAACACGTGTTTAGAAAAACACACATGTTAGTACCACAAAATGGGAAAAATAATACTATGTTACTCAAAACCACAAGTTATGACAATTCAAACAGTGAGATGAGATAGACTTAGAAAGGATTGTAGAAATTGAGACGTGAGGTTTCTTACCATAGGCATAATGAATTCTTATGTTTTATTAGTGGTTAAAGGCCTTTTTTTAAGATTGAAACCAAGTCCATACCACATTCCAGTGACATCGCATTGTTTCATCTCTTGGAATTGCAATTGTAAGACTATTAATGTTGCTAGGAGTATCGTCACTTGGCATATTGTCCAAGGAAGGATTTTTATTCATGGCACTTTGTTGTTATTTTTAGATTTCTAAGAAGTTTCCTACCTTCAAGCATGGGTAACATGTCTTTCCAGTGGAACCCCTAGAAATTTATTTTATGCTCTTTTATTATTTTTGTTAAATGTGTTAACCTTTTAAGGTAGCACTTATTTTACTCTTACTTCCATTTTTCCTTAGATCTACAAGAATATAATACAACCTTAGTAACATGATAGAACTCACAATAGTAATCCAAAAGAATTCACAAATCCCCTTGATGTCATACCCTTTTCATTCCCACTTGGTTTTTCACTTTTCAGTCTAGGCATAATGATCACAAGTTTATTCTTAGTTCTATGATGGAAAAGAATGTCATTATAGCCATGGTAAGAACCTCTTATTAATGCAGTGAATGGATGGATGGTATGGGCTCATTGTTCAAATAATCAATCCATTATGACTTGATAACATAGAAAAATCTTCACCTTACTAGACTACATCTTGCCTTTATTTGTAATGTGTCTTATTAGTAATCAAAATTATTTACAAAGGATTTGAAGACAAAGAAAATGTTAAAGAATGGAAAGTGTTAAAGAACTGAAAATTGTAAAAGAATATAAAAAAGATAAGGAATGAAAAAGTGTAAAAGAATAAAAAAATGTCAAAGAATGTGTAAAATGAAAAGAATGTGAAATTACAAAAGAATTGAAGAATTGTATCAAAGAATGTAAAAGAGTGAAAATAATTATAAAACCAAAAAATTTAGAATATCACTTATTCATTCTAGAATCAAGGATAGACATCTCCCCCATGATTGAACTCATGGGTGAGTGTTTGGAAAATTCTCCCTAGATTTCCTGGTTCATACACTCTAGGTGGTTCACTTACCATCTTTATTTATTTAACTTTTCTGTTATTTTTCAATGTAATTTTGATGGTAGTGGAGTTATGATTAGCTACGTTCCTATTTTCTTTTCCTACTAATGTATGATCATAGTTTCATATTTTTATTTTTGGGTCCTTAGTTGGAGTCATTTTCTTAAATTGGGAATTAGTAAGTGGTCTATATGTTTCCATGCATATTTTAGATAATTTCTAGTTCTTAGTTATTGGCCACAAGGCATCTTATAGTTTAGTGGTCCCTGCTCTTTCTTTTGCACACATTTTCTTTTCACTATTGTTGTGGACTATTATGGTGATTATGTTGATATTCTAGTATGTTGGTCCATGATTGCACCCTTTAATTTTAGTAGTAATGCATGGAATTTGTTGTGTGTGTATGCATCCATACATGTCTTCCATAGAGATCTCAATAGATAGATCCCTCATACTTAACTTGGCATTGATTGTTCTAAGCCATGCCCTCCCCATGATTATTGGAATTTCCTTATCAACATCTTTCACATCAATTACTAGAAAGTCTGTTGGATAAGACCACCCATTGACAGTGGTCACTACATCATCTAGCTATCTTAAAGGAATAGTGAAAAATTGATATGCAAGCTCCAACTTGATGTTGCACTCTTTCAATGGTGGAAGGTTCCATGCTTGATATGTTTCGTAAGCGATCAAATTTACCTTAGAACCTGAGCCTAATAGAGATTTTCATGGTAGATTTCTAGCTACTCATAGATAAAATCAAAGAAATTCCTTGATCAATTCTCTTCTTAGGAGTGGCCCTACCTTAATCCAATTTGTAATGATTTCTATAAGCATGACAGTTTATATGTTTAGGTTTGATGATTATGGAAGCTTATTGTTGGTAGGAGGATCTAATGTAGGAGTGGTTGGTCTTGATAAAGCTATAATTCCACCAGCATTTTCTAGACTCATGCTAAAGAAAAATTGTTTCTGTGTTTGGCCCCTAGTATTACTGGTAAGATCCTCTACTTGTATATTTACTACCCTTATAGCTTTTCTCTACTATGGTTATGATGGGAATTTCCCTTGCATCGTGGGTGGTGGAACTGGTGGCAAAGGATTGGAAGGGGGATTTGTTAGGCTAGCTACTGTTAAATGTGCATAAGGACTATGATTCATCTTGGAGAAGTGGCTTTGTAGTATTCTAGTGGATAATAAGGAGAAGATGTTTACATTGATGTGTTTTTGAGAGATATTGGACACTGAATGTAATATCCATAAGAATATGGTTACCTGTATGGATATTATCACCTTATCAGTGGCATTGCCCATGTCTATAGTTACTTCCACTATTGCTAATATTACTATTGTGGTTGAGGGTAGGCTTTTCTTAGGTAATATGTTGACTGGAAAGGTTGTCTAATATTACCTTGAGGATAAGAAAGTCTTTTGGGCATCTACTTTTTAACAAAGCTTGGATTGAGTGCATATACCCTAGATTCTTGCAAGAGGGCCATAACAGGACAACATCCCTTAGGGTGTTCATACTAGCACACATTGCATCCTTTCTTTTCCTCTAAACTAGAGTCAGTGTACCTTCAACACTAGCAACCTTTCCTTTGTGCTTATAACTTTCATGTCCATGATCTCTTTTCTTCTTCCTTTCCTTACCCCTATTAAGTACTTATTTAGTCTTTTCTGACACAATCTCTAGGGCTATAGTAAATTTTTCATCCACTGAATCCTAGACTTTCTCTACCTTAACTACTATATCATCGGCTAATTTTTGAATTGGTAGAGTCTTTGGTTGAATAACATCTTCCAAGGTTTCATCATCTTTCTTGTCGCATATTTGCACATCTCTTTTTCTTATTGATGGGTCTTTATTATACTCCTTAGATGATTCACTTTTTCATAGCTCATCTTCCTCCTTTGCTACCTAGTTAATTAGCCTTTGAATGTGATGGGCGGTCATTTCTAATAACCTACCATAGGCATAGAACCCAAGAGTCTATCTAGTTTTGCTTTGCAGCCCATCTAAAATGTGCCTGAGTTATTCCCTTGATGAAAATTGATGGGTTGAACATCTATGCAACAATGAATAGTATCTACCCATTACTGCTTCAAGGGTCTCATGAGTCCCTCCCTTTCATCCCTAGATTATTTTTCTTAGGTTGGACACTCGTGGATAAGTTTGATATTTATCATTGAGTTCGAGTATGGTACTCTAGCGTTTGATTAATTTAGGTTCTAGTGACCTATAATAGCTCTTTGCCTCCTTCATAAATGTTCTGGAAAACAACTTTAATTTTTGCTAATCATTTTGATGTTTTGTAGGGTGTAAGAATTGTGGAAAGCTTGAAGGTAATGTAATGGATTAGCATTATAGCCACCTTCAAATCTTGGCATGTTGTTCATGTTTAGCCATTTGATTCGACTATCCCTCACATGCCTGGTTGGGATGGGAATAACTTCCTAAATGTTGATCATATTGTAAGTTAACATCAAGGGTTCATTATCTTGATGGGGTTCATGCACTCTATTGTAGTAGTAGCCCCTTCTATGTTCATCCCTTTTATGGTGTTTGTGATTCCTTAATTTTCATTGCTCATGTTCTTCATCTTTCAAATTAGAGTGTCCCAAATATTGGTCATGATGATCGTGGTGGTCATGAGTTCTTCTTTCTTCCCTACCATAGTCCTTGTACTTTTTCTTCTTCTTTCAATGTCTTTAGATGATTGTGAGGATGTAGATGAGACAATAGGAGAATAATGCTGACTTTTCCTCTTATGATGACTTTGATGTTCATCTTTGTGGAATCTAGTAGGAACTCTTGGCCTTGAGTCCTACTTGTATCTTGAGTGTTTTTCCTCTTGCTTGAGCTTCTCTACTAGTTCGAAGTGTGGTTGATTCTTGACAGGTTCATCCTATCGAATGATAGGTGTTTGCGATTGGAACTCATGATTATGGTGGATTTGTTCAGAAATGAACTTATCTCTATTGAGATCCTCCAACACACTAGTAGAATTGACTATTTTTCCTTTTCCTTGATCATGCCTTGCCACCATGGAAATCCTTTCTTAACTACTCATCTATAGGTTCATATGGATAGGTCATGCATTTGGTTTCATGATACCCTCCAATTGCTTCACTTAGTTTGATCCCCTTAAAAAGAAGTTTGGAGCATGAGAGGTGTCAAATGTTTCGGTGGTAGAACATTGTTTCCTTGTAGATCTATCCACCTGAGTTGCCTATCTTGATGAAAGATGAATGTGAAATTAGGATATTAAGGATTACTATGAGCATATGATATCCTTGTTTGCATTAGCATACTCTAGTCTTCTTCTTCTTCAATTTTGTCATTGCTTCTCCTTATTTCTTTGGTAGGTGATGTGATGTTCTTGTTTGAAGCCATGTTATATTTTCTAGATGTTTATTTTAAGTATGTTGTTCTTATGGTTATGGAATTTAACTTTTTTTTTTCAAATACAATGAACTTTGAGAAATCAATTACTAAGCATACATTGACTTATCCCCAACAACGACACCAATGATTAGTGGTAGAGTAATCCAACACCTAACCATACAAGATACAAGTGTTCACATGTAGCCTGATCATAATCTATCATCAAAGAAATGTGAATATTCTAGTAATTAGTTAAATTTTGTGATCATTGTCTTTCCACATGGAGCTAGTATAATTGAGGTGTATGGTTTAGCTCTTAGTGAGGCATATGATATGTTGATGTTGTAGGGACATTCTCCTAGTATTCATTGTAAAGAGTGAAAATAATTCTAAGTCTAGGTTTAACTACAATGATAAGTAATCTAATCTAGCCTATGGTGATGAGCATATAGTCTCAACCTTTCATTCACACATTGGACTTCATGCAACTACTACTAGAATTACCAAGTACATTGCTACTAGGCATACCAAGCAATAGTACTACTGGGTTACCAAGTAATCACACTTAAGTGCTCAAGATCAGTTGTACTCATTCCACTTAACAATAGTGATAGTATAGTGCATAGATAGTAAATCAGTAACTAGGGAAACAATAAATATTATACTAAGTCAAAATGATAAACATTAGTCTAAGTAAATAGTAAAGAAATTTAAGTGATGCTGTAATGATGCAAAGTAATCTCAATCTTTATTTTCAGTCATGAAACGTGTTTAAGTACATTCCACTCGAATAAAGACTCTAGGAAATCACTTAACATCACATTTCGGGCATACAATGCTAAGTGTTAAGTACTAAAATCAAGAAAACAAACTAACAAAGTTTTGCTAAGGTTGAAATAAAATTGTTGTTGTACCATGTGCCTAAGTGTTGTATTTATAGGCATACACATGTCCACAATATCATATATTCAACATTGTAGCTTGTGCCCTGATATCGAGGATTTGATATTACAGCTCCAATATTATATTTCTAATATTGTAGTTCACAAAAAATTTAATTTATCACTAATGAGAGGAGCACCTTGGTCTTTCTAGCTGAAGAAGAAAGAAGGAAGAATATTTTTGAGTCAGAAGTTCTAGACTAAGCTAAAGAAAGAAACAAGAGTCATTTTTTTATATAAGAAATATGTCCCATTAACATAGGAATAGAAAGCTAATGATGATGCACAAGGAAATGTTAGAAACAATAGCCATATTAACCAAAGACATGGAGAAAGTTGCTAATAATAGAATATCAAAGCTTTAAAAAATTTTAATACAAAATAAACCACATAAACCAGAAACATATAGACTAAAAGAAGAGCTAAAGGAAAGGAAATGAATGAGTAGCTTAAAGCCACAATTATAATAAAAGAGTTATTGCTAGATAAAAAGAGTCAGTTAGATTACAATTAGAAAAAATATTAGCTTTTGTAAGCTCAGAGTTGGAACAAGCCAAGAAATTAAAAGTTTTTTTATCGTTCCTATCTACTATGTCCAAATTTTCAAGAGCTAGTTGTTAAATTCAATGTTTAGAAGGAATGGATAAGAGAGACCCAAGTAGACATTGAAAAAGCCAAAAGAAATAAACTTGTATTTCTGCAAATTGATCAAAGAGCTCAAGATCTAGTATGGACAACAACTAAAATAAGTGAGAGACTACCACTATTTAAGAGGGATTTCCTAGATAACACAATGATGGTAGTTGCGAGAATAATGGCTAATATTAATCAAAGAAAGCTAGAGCTAGAACAAGCTTGTTCTATGACAAGAGCAGCATTGATAAGCTAACTAATTCATTAACTAAATTATGAACTAATGAAATAAAAGTAGATGAAGTCATAAAGAAGCTAGGTAAGTTAGAGCTAGATACATTGAGCCAAGTAATTAAAGTTTTGTGTAATTATAGCAAAATTTCACAGTAATTACCAATAGAGAACTAGTAGATTCAAAGAATCAATATAGATTTCAAGGTAGTTTAACAATTTTCAAATGAATTGCAACTATATAAAGAAACAATAAAATTTTTAGTCCTTGATTGGTTTTGTAACTATTGTAATTGCTAGAGCTACTATATAAGGTTCTAAGTAGATGAAAAGAAAGGAAAAAGAAGAATTTTGAGAGTGCAAAAAAGCTTGTAAGACATTCTTTGTAATAACATTCTAAATAGGTTTCAATTTTCTCTTTTAGCTTTCTTCTCGATTTGTCATTTTTCTTAGATAGCTTTCTAATTATTTAGCTAGATTTATTAATAGCTATGTTTCAATAGATAAGAATTTTGGAATGAGATATTTTCTTAAGTCACAAAGGTTTAGCTTATTTTGTCTATGTTCATTAAACAGGATAGCTTCTCTAAGTGTCAATTCTAAATGAGTTTAGCATAAAATTAGCATTGTTCTCACTATAAGTTTGAACTCTTTTTTTTAATAAACCATCTAATCTTAGGTGTTTTTCTCTATGTGACATAATTTTTGCAATAAATATCTTTTGGGAAGTGTGTTAGCAAATAGCTTAAATGTGTAGAATGGAAAATTTCATAAAATTCATTGTATACTATCATAGTTATGGTCGAATTTTGAACCCAATGATTAGGAAATTTTCATACACCTTTTATTGAAATTAAGAGGTAACTAAAAGAAAAAGCTTATTACTGGTTATTACAAATAAGGAAAATACTTGAAAATCTTAAAAAGTAACTTTAGAGTGTATAAATTAATCCATAATTAGCTCAATAAACTAGTAAAAGCTATTTGAAGGTATTCATGCCTTGGTAGAGGCAGAAACTAGTAGCCACCTAAAATGAGTAACTAAGCTATGTTGGTTAGGGTTGTTTCTTTCAACCAACACCTCCATAATTAATTTTATTTTTCTTATTAGCTTTTTGTAGATATGGAATTTCTTGAATAGAATATTAAATATTATAGAAAATAATTCAAGCCCAATAATTTAAATAGAAATTTAACATAAGCATTTTTATGATAAAATCTCACTTACTAAAATCAAAGATCCATTATCTAATCACCCTAATTAGGAAGCAAGTCTAGATAAAAAATTATGTGAAAAAGAGATTCAAAATAAAGAAGAATAAATAGTGTGAAATAGAGTTCTACAATAAACATTTGTAAGCCTTATTACAAACAAGGTTCAAAAGATTGAAAATTGTAATCACAAAACAAATACATGAAATCTTAACATAAATGATGGATTAATAATAATGGATTGTGAAGCATAGATGTTTAGGAAACAATAAATCATAGAACATAGAACATAGATATGCATGTATAAATGTGCATGAAACATCAAGTATATAAACATAAAGTCACAATGATTAGCCATCTTAACTCATGATAAATTTCATAACTAAATAGCTGAAGAAGTTGTCAGGTATCATTTGCTAAAGATGTGAAGATGCAAAGTAAATGAGTGTAAGACTCTGAAGTGAGTCAAGATCCAATTTTCTAAAAAGGTACAAAAGATCATAGTTTGAACTAAGGTTTAGATTCTTAAAAAAGAAGAGAAGATCATGAATAAAAGGAAAGCTATAAGGAAATGTGGCCAAGTCATATGTAGAGTTCATACATTAAACAATTGGCCATGAAAAATTTGGTAACTAAATAGTTGAAGGAGTCATCAAGCATCCTTTGCTAAAGAAGTAGTGGTTCAAAGTAAATAAGAGTGAGACTCTAAAGTGAGTTGAGATCCAATTTCCTATAGAGGTATAGAAGATCACAATTTAAGCTAGGATCAAAATTCTTAAATAAGAAAAGAAGATCATGAGTAAAATAGAAGTTACAAGAAAGTGTAGCGAAGTCATATGTAGAGTTTATAAATTAAATAGTTGGTGAAGAATGACTACGATTTCCATCATAATTCCAACAACCAAAAGTTATAAGTTATAAAGAAAAGTCTCATAAACAATTATAAGAAACTGTTGTTATGATGAGTTATAGTAAATAAGTAATGTTATCATAAGTTATGATAGTATTATTAGTAATAATAAAAAGTGAACTTTCTTGTAAAACAAAAAAAAATATTGATTAGGCCTGGAACTTAGAAAGAATCAATGTTATATTTTTGCCTCAAATGTTAGAATGAAAACACCTAAGATAAAATCATGGTGCTAATTCTTAAAATCTTGTAACCCAGATAACCTACATAAAATGTGTTGATGAACTTTTCAATATTATTGATAAACTCTTATGTATTTCAAATAAGTTATTTTTTCCTTACATGTTTAACCATAACTTCATTAGAACCCTTCTTAATAAACTTATAAATGAGTCACTCAAAGATTCATTTTCTGAGCTCCAAAGCCCATATTTCAAAATATTTATATTTTCTTTTAATTACGTAAATAGTTTTAATTCCTTTTGTTATGTTTTCCTTCATGCATTCATCCATAATTATTTCATTGTTCCAATCAAATATGGTTAATCGGCTACATAAGTTCCCTTTTAGCATTCATCATAAAGTTAGATCATTATTTATTTACAACATCTTCATGTGGCAGT
>MNCI01026213.1:78627-137538 GCA_015680685.1 Gnetum montanum | reverse complement strand
TTAAATTTGCAATATTGGTTATCTTGTTCAAGGTCACATTACATTGAAGTGTTTACATTAAAATCACATTACATATATTTGGATATATATGTATGAAGTAAGTTTGTAACTATAGCTTATATCCCCATATATTTTAGGAATTGTGTTTTAAATATTCCATGATATTGTAACTACATGAGACCACTTGTCCATTGTAGCTTTTTTATCTCTTTTATGGTTGCAACCACCCAAGATATTTTGTAACTTACCTAGCTTGTTGGGCAAGTAATCTCCTAGCTTGTTGGGCAAGTAATTTTCTGATTGGATAGTCCAATTACTTGGGAGAAAAGCTAGGTGAGATATTTTTGAGATATTTTTGGAAGTTGTAACTTACCCAACTACCTTAGACCCTATAAAAAGGCTTCAAGGGGGAGGGGGGGTGGGGGGGGACGTGGGGAAGGAAGAAGACTTCAAGGGAGGCATCATCATCACACTTGGAAGATTTGTAAAAAAGATGTTTTGTAAGATGGCTTGCTAGAATAAAGATTTCAGCCTCTTTGTTATGGTCCTGTGAGTTATGCATTTCATTTTTTGTTTTTTTTAAATTGCTTAGCTAGTGGTTTAGATAGTATCATCCCTGGCAAGTAATTTTGGGAATTTTAGATTGCTCTTATTGTTCTTGTTGCCTGATAGAAATTTCTGTTAAAATTTTTCCATAGAAGCGCTTGTGTTTAAAAGCCTTAAGAGCATTTTAGTAGTAAATTTCGTTATTGTGCAACGTTTGGGAACTACTATTGGGTTGTTGGAAGAGAGCCTCTGTTTGTAGTCACGCCGTGGAACAATTTAATAGTCAAGAGGGTTCAAAGAATCTTTGGTATTTTGATGGGACCAGAATAGCTTCTTTATCTTTAAAGTGATTTTCCATGTTATTTCAATCAGAAATTGTAAAGTCTTTTAAAGGTTCTGTTTAAATGCAATCGTTGACATCTATTGTCTAGCCAAAATGGAGTCTCGTATGTGGTAGTTTACGCAGCAGTTTTTGGTAGCATAGTAGGATTGTCTTGAAGATATTGCTTGTTTTGAGCCTTGGAAGTTTGAATAATTCGTAGATATTGAATTTGGAATAGCTTTATTGCGAAGTTTTTACTCGTGTCATTTTACCTTGCTTAAATATTTGAGGTCTACACAAATCTGCTTTCTTTTCTTTTTTGTCTATTTCCATTGAATCTTGCTCTATTTCTAGTTTTCTTGTGGAACTATATCTATCTCTGGGGAAAATTAGGAGTAGATTTGTGGAGTTGTGCTCAAATGTTTTTGCAAAATTTTACTTGTTACAAGCAGGTATTATAAGGACCGTGTAGACTAGGTAGTTTGAACAAAATAGGAAACTTTCAACAACTCACAGTACTTGATAAAGTTGGCTGAATCTCTTAAAGTAAGTAATTTGTATTTCACACACACGCAATCGTTACATTGCACACAACCGCACGCCGCAACAGCACACGCACATACTCACATTAACTACTGAGTTATTTGGAGGCATCTGGGCCTTGGTGTTGCCAGAGACCAGCGGGCACCTAAATCCTCTTCGAGGACACTCGTTGGCGGTCGCGTCCCAAACGGTAGCCAACAGTTTGGTTTCATTTTTTATGTCTACTACATCTTCAATATCTTTTATAGCTATGTAGTCTATTTCTCCTATTCAAAAGATTCTAGAAGTTTCTGTGGATCCCAATGCATCATTTTTTCATGATCTATGAGGCATTTCTTACTAGAAATAGGATTACACCTTAATAAAGAAAGGATTAGATGTTAGGTAAATTCCCAAGAAACAAAAAGCTTCTTCACCAAAATAGCATCTTTTCGATAATTGTCTCTGTGAGCATTAGGATCTCTAAGTTCTTTTATTCCTATTAGAGTTTCTAATCTTCTTTGCTTATCATATTGGCACTGTGTATTCCCATCATCTTATATTTTTGACACATGATGACCTTGATTAGATCTACATCTACAACTTGATCCAATTCAACCCTTTTCTTTGCTTTGCTAGCTTTCATCTACAACAGCTTCATGCCTTCAGGTTGAGATGTTCATTGGGCACATGTATTTGCAGAGAATCAAGGTAACATAGCTCCTTACCAACTATTCCTAATCCCCTTACTACATCTTAAGCATCATTACTCATTCTTTCTAGAATATCCTTTGGTTACTTGTTTAGTTGTCTTTTGATTTCTAGTATTTCTTTCTTCATTATGTAAGTGTATACATTTGAGGTACATTTCTTATTATCATTTGATCAAGATGTAAGATTTATCTTCAGTTATCTCGATCTGATTTTATTTTTTATACACATTTTCTTTTCTATTATATGTATTATTTATCTTTCCCATATATTTCATTCTACATAACAATAGCAAAATTATATCATGCATATACTATTTCTTTATCAACATCTGCTTCATTTCTAACTGCTATTCCATGTAATATTTTTTCTTAATTCTAGCTTACGTTTGATGAAAACATAGCTTAGATTATTAGTCTCTTCTAATGATCTACAATTTCCCTTTCAATTTGAAGAGATTATCTTTGAACCATTCAGTTGTAGAATTATGTTTGGCTTATTTTGCGTAAGATTGTTATAAATTCAATTACAACAGTTCTCACATCAACATCTTTTTGGCGTTAGAAGGAGGGCTAATTCATTAGAAAATAATGTCTTTAATAGGATTTTCTTACCAGTAAAACTTTTATTTCATTTTATGTATTATGTTAAAATTTTCAACATCACATCATTTCTTTTGCTACTCTTACATATTTCTTAAACTAATACTTTCTGACATTATCTTCCAAGTCTAAATTTTGTTTGTAGGGAAAACAAAGATTTGACAATAGCCCTATGCAATCATAGTGACTTCTAAAAGATAAATTCATAGCATGACATCCTATTCCAATTTTAATTTCCTTAAACTTCAAAGACGTGGAGAGTGTTGTGTCAACTTACCCTCATTTTATGGCTCCTTGAGTCTTCTTTTCTAAATTTTCTTAAGGTCTTAGGCCTTGGGTCCTCCTTGTTCTAAGTTTTATTCCATCTTTTCTAGGAGTCTCTACTAAGGCTAAATGTAGCTTTTATTGCAAAGGATCTTCAATATATAGAATAGGTGGTTGATAATTGGATTGATGATGGTGAGATCTCTCAACTTGATATTTCATATCTTCCTTCTCTTAGAGTAATATCACTTGAGATGCATATTTTCCTTTCTCTTTTTTATACCTTGCTTTCATAACAACATTTCTTCTAGCTTAGACTTTAATTGATGATAATATCTAGTTATGTTCTTAGTAACTTTATAGCCCTCATGCACATGGTCAAGACCAAATCCAAGGAGAGCTACTTGAAGCATAGATTAATCTAATCAGTCTAGCGAAAATATAAGGTTACCCTGTAAATATCTCAATTTGATTTGTTCATTTTGATGAAAAATGAAAGTGATATTAGGATAATATGGATTTGTGTGAGCATAGGAAATGTTTGTTTGCATACTTTGTATTGAATCCATGTTAAATAATGAGATGTTAACCTAGTGGTAAAGGTCTTGGCTTGGCAACCCTAGGTCACAGGTTCAACTATACTAGATAGAATTAAGTTATAAATAAAAAAAATTAGTAAAGAAAATTCTGAAGTTGATCCAATAGATCCAATGGATCTTACTTACTAGATGTAAGTAAAAAAATTCAATTTTGGTTTCATGCATCTTGAGAGGTAACCTTGAAATGCTAATACAATGAACTCAAATAAGATCAACTAACTTGTATATATTAACAACATTCCCAATAGTGGTGTCAATGATGAGTGACAAGAATCCCTAGTGCTCAACCATAAAAATCACAAGCATACACATATAACCAAATTTTAATATGTGAATGGGATATATTGTATTCTATCTTGTTAATATTAAGTTTACAATTATTGTCTTCCTATTGGAGTTATTGAGGGTTAAGTCATATAATATAACTCTAAGTAAGACATGATATATTGATGTTGATTAGCTGCTAGAGTGCTAAAGTAAGATATGGTAAGATGATTGTAGAATCTATGAATCAACGAAAATTTCTAACAATGTAAATGCAATCTCTTAAAAGCAATATAAAACAACAATGCCCAATTGAAAGTATTTGTTAGCTTGTTATAAATCTCCTTCTATTATTATTGCAAAATTTTCAATAATGGCTTATTTTCTAAAGCATATAGCTAATATTACTTTATAAGAAGTACAAAGAAATATAAAAATACTTTTTAATGTCTTTTGTTAGACAATGAGTCAACCACTTGAATTATTAGAAAAGTGAATTACACTCCATTAAGTAACGTTGTTACAATAACAAAACCCAATAACCCATGATAGATAATAAACAATTCCTCTACTTACTATAACCGCATTGAGATGATAACCAATTCCTCTGCTTACTATAATGCAAATGGGTTGAAAAGATCACTTTCACATACTTTCAACAACTACTATAACAAAAAAAAAAACAGATAAATCTAGATTATGAATGGTGAGAGACAAGAAACATTGTGAAAACATCAAGTAAAATCTTGAATATAACAGTCCAAATGAAAACTTCATTGGTTTTGAATTTTATGTGGCAATACACGCGTAGGGCACCCAAATCATACCAACTGCAATTGATGCACGCTGAGAAGCAAACTCAACGCTCATGATGACCCAGAATCAGAAAAAGAACGCCAGCAAACCCTAACAGGTTAGTAATCTTGGAAAGAACAAAATTCAACAGCCGCAAATCTTGTATCAATAATATTGACATTCTTGTATCAATAATATTGACATGCTCATTGTATCAATAATATTGACATTCATGAGATGAGCATGATAATGTGATGGAATCATAAAACTGGTGTTGTTAGTGCTTTTTCTTTTGGGAATTTGAACGTCATTGTGAGTCAGGAAAGAAGCAAAAACAGCACACTTTTGCAATGACACCGATTTTCTCCAAGAAGATTTTCTACAAGAATTTCAACTCTCTGTGGAAAAAAAGGCGTCCATGAAGTTATAATACATTAAATAAACTTTGTGGCAACAGCCAAATGATAACCGGGTAGAGGATAAAAAAATGCCTCCACCAACGTTAACCGGGTTGAGTGTCCTTGTAAATGGTTTGAAAAGATCATTTTCATGTACTTTCAAGAGCACATATAATTTAAAAAAATGGCAAAATGGCAAATAATCTAGATTATGAACGGAGAAAGACCACAGAAATATTGTGAAAAAATAAGTAAAATCTTGAACATAACAGTTATAGAATGAAAACCTTGTTGGTTTTGAATTTTACGTGACAATACACGGTTAGGGCACCCAAAGTACAACTACAATGGTTGCATGCAGAGAAGCAAAATCAACTCTGACAAAAGCCCTCAATGAGGCAAAGAAGCGCCACCAAACCCTAATGGGTCAGTAATCTTGGAAACAATGGAAAGAACATAACGCAGCAGCTGCAAATCTTGCATGAATAATATTTGCATCCATGAGATCAGCACAATTATGTAATGTAATCAAAAAACTGTGTTGTTGTTGCTCCTTTTTCTCTCAAATTGAATTCTCAGAAAAGGAGCATCAACGTCACCAGTTCTTCAATGACACCACAATGGTTTTCTGCAAGAAAAGACAAGAATTTCTACTTCTCCGAAGAAGAATAAAGGGCATACATGAAATTACGTAGGTATGTGATGCAATTGTAAAACTGGGGTTACTGTTCCTTCTTTTTCTTCTGGAATTTGAACGTGGCGTCTGAGAAAAGGAACAGTAACTCCACTTCTGCCACGGCACAACACTGGTTTTCTTCAAAGACGGCGAGAGGCATCTTTGATATGTTGCTTCGTTCTTGAATACTTTGCAACTAAACATGCTGGTTAAAGTAATGAACGGTGAATATTTCAACCAGGTAAAAGAATTTCTATAAAGATCATATGTTAGTGGTGCTTCGGTCTAATGGGCAGAACTTGAAAAAGCAACCGCAGGAATTAGAAATCATATATGTTATTTTATGATGGTGAGAACTTGTTATGGGTGTGGAATCTTACACCTTTTAACTATATATAGATTCTAACAATCTACTCAACTTAATTCATGATTTACATAAATGATAATTCTGTTGTTTTTAATTATTGAAATATATAGTCAATAAAGCTTTTAACATAATAAAAGCTCAACTAAATCTAAATGCATTTAATAAAATCTTCTAATATATTATATCTTTTATAACACAATAAAGGTTTCATGACGCACAACTTCAATTCTTTAAAATATAGATTGACTCAAGGATAGCATTATGCAAAGAGAAACAATATACACAAGGTGTTACTTTGTCTCCATATTAATATTTACAAATAATACAATTTCCTTTTTCAGACCATAAAAATTAAAAATTCGTAACAAAAGAAACACAAGTGATATTCAATCTATGTCCATGGCCACTATTTCAGTATCCACCTCCATGGCCACTATCTCACTATCCACCTCCATAGCATCTTCCACTTCATCTATGTCCATTTCAGCAATCTCTCACTCTATCTTCATCTCCATATCGATTTCCATTTCATCAACCTCCCACTCTATATCCATTTCCTCATACTCCATCTCTGCATCTAACATTTCCACATCCTCCATTTTAATTCAGTAACCTACCTGCATTTAAAAGAATATGTTGAGACAAAAAAAAATTTACCAAAAAATTACAGCCAGACGAAAAATAAAGTTACCAAGGTACAAAAAAGAAGTCAGATAAATAAAAAATCCCAAAAAAAATCAGCCTTATACGTAAGATTAATGTGTGTAAAGTACAATGGTTGCATATATTCCTCCAAACGGTTTCTTTCTAAGTTGTATCTGGGATAGGGTTTGTTACCTTGTCCAAGAGTTAGAACAAGTTCTGTCCAAGACTGAAAATCCTTTCTAAACCTGAATTTTTACTTTGGCACAGCACACAAGTTTCAGAATTTCCTGCTGTATCAAATCTCCCAGAATAGCGTCCAGAATCCCCAGCTGTGTTTCTGCCCAAAAAGAATGATGCCGGTCGTCCTCACGTCAGTCTCAGGGCCATAACACTTGTCTTATAGATTTCCGTAAAGATCTGACCAGGTTGAAGAATGGAAAGACCGAAATTGATGCTGGAAATCATGTGTACTTTCCTCTTCTCCTCCGACTACCACGGACGGACAGAAAACCAAACGAACTGAAAACTAAGTAAAGCCTTTAATTCAAATCAAAAAAATCAGAAATACTGCTATATTGTAACAGCAAGCTGAACTGAGCATCCAGACCCAATACAAATTAGAAATGCTGCTATATTGTATAAGGCAGTTGAAGAAGCAAGCCTCCGTTACAATTGTGGAAGGTATAACTAAATATGCCTCCGACGTAAACAAGGAAAGTTCCGTAAACAAGGAAACACGATTCGACTTTCTAAAGTTCTGAACACGATTCGACTTTCTAAAGCATGAATGGCGCTGTTACCCATTTTGGCATGGCTGCTGCTGGTTGCTTGTTGCAGAGATGGGCAGAGATCAACGGCTCTGACCGCGCTGTGCTGTGGTTCCAAACTGATAAATTCTTTTGTTAAAAAGAACGATAAAAACCGGGATAAGCTCTCCTCATTTTTCGGTTGAAGTCTTAGAAATAAAATATAGTTGTATGGTAATATATATCTTAGGTATAAAATATAGTTGTATGGTAATATATATCCTAAAATTAATACCGGTATAGTAAGATACGATACCTATTTTAGGAGGATAAATATTAAATTCATGTTACCTAGTCAGAATATATTTTCTTTTCATTTTTGAAAGATATTTACGGAGCTTGAAGCAAACCTATAATGTGTTGTTACAACTCTCAAGTTAAACTTGAAGTATGTATTTAGTGCTTTATTATAAAATCATTAATTAAGTATAATAAGTCATTAGTAAGTAAAACTTGATGAAATATCATTTCCTATGTAAATTCAATAATTATTATGAATATGTATTTGATTAAGTTCCTTGATGTAATTTGCATTGTTTTCTTGGCTTGTAATTACTAAGTTTTTGGTTGTTGCTCATATAACAAGAAATCTCAATGTTATGAAAAACTTCCAAAACTCCAAAATGAAATTTGGAGATTCCTATAATTAAAAAATCATAGAGAAATATAATCATACCTAATAAAAATAGATCTTCAAGTGTAATGAAATTGTGAAAATCATAGTCAATAAATGGGAAATAGATATGTGACATGATGAGAATATGCAGATTACACAAAAATAAGAAAGATAAAAATAAAATTATATATAAATCAAAATTTAGAAATGATGATTGCAATCTAACAAGAAATTATTTATATATCTAACTAGTTTAGCACTGTATTTATAATATATATCTATTATTTAGCCAAGAGAATCTTTTATATTTTTTTAATTAATGAAATCTCAAGTTATTTCACTTAAAACTTATTCTCATATTGAATAAAAAATTAAAACCAATGTACTTTATCAAAAATAATAATTCCATGAGTAAAGATCATTATAATAACTATTTATTTCTGTTGACAAAGTCTAATTGGCTAGTAATTGGCTCTATTGACTAGTAATTAGTCCTCATCGCTAAAAATATAAAATTATTAAATTATTTTACCATGCCTAAAGTCCAAATCGAGAGATGAACTTGTTCATGTAATTGGGGTATCATTAAAAGAAGGCTAAATAGCTACCATGATAATCATTGGTTTGATTGTTTTAATATGAAAATCAATTTTAAGATTTCAAAAATATTTAGCTAAACTAGTTTACTAGGGACCATCACTTACAATGATAATAGTTGTAAGACCTAGCTGGAACTTGGATAGAGCCACTCAAGGCTCAATCACATGTTATGATTTTTCAATCATGACATTTCAAAGTACTCAAATAACCATGATTTATATTATTTGTCGCATGCATTATTTTTTACTCTAGCATGGCTTTTGTACATAGTTACAACCACCTGAAAACCATGGGTAACTGAAATTAATTATCAGGGACCATGGCTTTGCAAAAGAATTAAGATAAATTATGTGGTAGTTTGGAGGTGTACGGCTTGGCCAATCAAATGGCCATGGTTAGCCATACCAACCAAAAAACCATGACATGTGACAAAGCCATTCAAAAGAAGTTATGCTTTCACTTATCCAATGCCCTTCCAGAAACCACATTTGCAAGAGAAGCATAGACCCTCTAGATTATGATTCTTTAGAGCTAAAGTAATTTATCATGTTCTTATCCTCTATTCAACAATGAAAAGTTGTATACTATGATATTAGCAGATAAATGTATTTCATGTTTGTTTGGATACACAACTTGCACATCTTTTATAAAAGAATTGAATGAGTTGTTTGTCTATATATGTACAACCTCTCTATTTACTTAGTACAAGGCAATGTTTTTTTGGATTGATACTAATTACCACTTAAATACTCTACAGATGCCTTGGAATTTTAGTTGACAATACCATGCATCACTGTTTCAGGAGAGTCACTTAAAGGAAAACCAAAAAAGACATAGAAAAAAAATAATTGAAATTGTTTAAAGAAAGTGAAAATAAATAAAGATCAAGCTCTTTATCGAGGCAAATGGTGAAAAGAACTCATGTAGCTAATCCTATTTTATTGGTACAAGACTATGATGATGATGATAATGAGTTTTATTTTAACTAGTTGTAAATGTAAATGCTTATAAGCCATTATTAATGATACATATAACCTTTCATATGATTGTACTTTATAGTGTAACATTCAGTAGTATTATATAATCATTATCTAGAGGCTCAATGCTCATCCCCCTAAGGTAAGGTTCTAGGAGGGTTGGTGGATGAGTCCAAGCCTAACTTCTTTCAAGTAGTTGTGCTTAGGCTTGATCCTAGGTATTATGACTTAAGAAACAACTACCTTACTATCATTCCAGGTTATGGACCCTCTCCAAGACATATAGTCAAATTAATTTTATAACTTAGCATTGCCCACCAAAATTAAACCCATAACTTCGAATTTCCAGATTAATATTCTTACTACTATGCTAACAACTCATCATTGCTCTTGTTGATACTTCTTATTGTTAATTCCTTTGAAGACAAAAAAAATGATGAATACCTAAATCCTTTGCTTATAACCTGGCTTTTCCCATTAGAACCACTAAGCTAACATCTCTTGTGAATGTTTTTTGGAGTAGAGGAGGTGTTAAAAAGAGATATAGAAAAAATGGATCTTTTTGTAGAACTTAAATAGAACATAATTGTGTGTTGAGCACAAGTTATATCTAAACCTTAGCTAGTTGGCTCAAATGCTTTGCATGTTAGATGTATTCGTTTGAATCCCAATTCTAGCACATTGTAAGCTAGCTTGCAAGGATATTCCAAGCATAGATAAGGCATTTTCTTTAAGACATAGTGGTATATCATGGAAAACCATATACCGATCCACATCCGTTTATGGGTCATTTCATATAACCCATCCATGTACATTCCATGATCATCTTAATCATGTGTATGTGTGTCACTGGCTCCCAACCCTACATGCTAGTAGGTGCCCGCTAGCAGGCCAAGTTGGGATTCAAAGACATGTTTAAATAATACAAAAAGTATTTTATGTGTCAACCAACCTACATAGAACTGTAGTGCACAATTGCAGTAATAATTGCAAGGATGAGTGTTCAATTTCTTACTTTTATAAATTTTGTATATATTGTCACATATACTTAGAATTCTTTTCAAACATGTACACGGTAAAGCACTTCATATGGGTATGTGTGTATGCCATGCATACCCTCATTTACCATGCATTTGCCACAAAATAGATGTGGACCATAATAGATGTGAACCAGTTTATGGTTTGTTGTATACCATATTGACATAGTCATTGTAGAACTTGTAAATCGCAAACCCAATGCCACATTTATACTTTAGAGGAGATAAGATGAAAATTTGAGAATTTCAATAAGGTGAAAGCAAACTAGTTTCAATTAAAACGTTAGGGGTAACTCCCAAAGGAAATTTATTGTACTATCCTTTTTAATAATTGTGTTTGGATTGTAATTTTATAATATGACATAAAAATAGAAAACAACTTAATTTAAGAATAATTAGTTACATCAACAAAGCAAATCCTATAACCAACACTAAAACCAACTATATATTACATCTTGTAATATGTTATGTCTTTTAAATGACAGGTAATTTTTAAAAGGATCTATTTGTGGACACGTGTTAGAAAATTCTCAACTTATTTTATGTTTTCCAAACACAAGCACAAGGGCATGAATGGGCATCAATTTCCAGCCCTGGAGGAGAGTCAATGAACTCTGTATGTGCCACAGGCCCGCTCTAACCTAGAGTCTTAACCACAAAATAAAGGAAAAAAAAAAACTCCAGCGCTAACGGTTAGGCTATATTTTAGAAACATGGAATTCATGTTTGTTTGGTGGTTTTTCTAGGTGATTCTAGAAAATGATAGGGCCACAGTGGGGACAACCGTTGGCAAACTAAGTGCCACCAATGGTGGATGGCAACATCGACAATGACACGGAAAAACATATTCCATGCATATTATGTGGTGGTGTTTCCTTACACATCATTGTCAGCATCAATCTTGGCTTTGTGAGAGACTAAGGTATGATGTTGGTGCCCGATTAGTTCTTCCCACTTCTCATCCTGAAATTTCTTCTATGGTAAGATTCTTAAAGGTGAAGATATAACAGCCTATATTTTTAGATTTTTGGTATGTATGTTCTTTTATTGAGATTGTGTTGGTAGGTTACTAAGTGTGTTACGCTTGTTGGTAGTTTATATATTTTATCATTATGTAATTAATATCTCATGAACTTTTTTTGTCTTAGGTGTTAAGTTGTAGCAAAGTCCTAAAATATATATATATAATTCTCTCCTAGTTTTTTAATTGTTTATGATTATGATATAACTAGCTCTTTTTTAAAGGTTTAAAGGTTTATAATAATTGTTAAGGGCAATACAAAATGGAGATTTCCTTCAACTTGCTGGTGTTCATTGTTAACCACATTTTAAAGCTTTTGGAAATCAAAAGGAGGAATTTCATTGATGATGTAAATTATTAACTTAAATAACTTTGCCCACTAGCGTGGCAATACAATGTTAAGTCATAAAAACTCAAGGTCTCACCACAATTTCCTCGAAAGGGCACATTTTAGTCGTATGTTTCGAATTTTAATATTTTCTTTTTGTTTGAATTTTAAAATTAAAGTAAATATATCATCAAACTCTGTGAACACATGGTACATTACATGCTATTTAAAAAATTTATTTTTAACAAGATTATTTAGAGGTTGGATGTGTGAGATAGGTAATTTTGTTTTGGCCGAGATTTTGGACAAGATGCAAACTACCAATTTGGCTAAATAATATTTTGTCAATAATAACCATCAAGAGAGGTTATAGGTAATGTTAAATAATATTCCACACATCAAGCTACACAGAGAGCTTATCTTTAACATTATCCATAATATTAACATATTTTTTCCAAACAATCTATGGCTTCTATGTTTACATCTTCTTATTGCAATGCACAGGGAATAAAATTCCATAGTTCCAAAGTAGTATGTATAGAAACAAAAATCCATGAAAATTCAAATATTTTTCAACACAATATTTAGTACCAAACTTGAAATTAGTTAATTCAATGTACAAGAAATAAAGTTTGAAAGTCATAGGAATATGTATGGAAACAATTAGTGAAAATTCAAAATATTTTACATCGTAACATTTAGTACCAAACTTGGAATTAGTTATCCTTCTTATCATGAAATCATAGTGATATGAAAATAAATAGACTTTAGTAAAATTTCAACTTGGATAATTTTTAGTATAATAGATGAACTAAATTATAAATCTTCCATGCTAAGTCTTCTTCCATTCTTGTTGGAGTGGTTGGTCAACATTGGAGTGCATGGAGTGTTGAAATCTTACTTTTGTGGCTTCCATGCTGGGGGCATGTAGTTTCTACACTAGGGGGAAAAGTTTCCAAGTTGAGGGGAAAACTCCTACTCCTCCACATTGGGGGTAATTGAGATTTACCCTCCCTAAAGTTATTCTAGCATAGAAAAATGTATACCCCCCATAAAACCCATCAAATTGCCATTTTTGGCATTTTAAAAAGGTAATTTTGATCCCCACCACACCCCCACATGATCCCCACACACCCCTACCTCCCAACGCAAATATAGACAGTAGGTGGCTTTTTTTCACTTAGGAAATGAGGCTTTGACCACTTATGAGGCATTTTTTAGCCCCAAAAGTATGAAATATGTGAAATTGTCCTTCATGGGTTACAATCTTCACATTTACAATGAAGTTTTACCTTAGGTTTTATGGGCTGAAAGCTACATGATGAAAATTGGCTTCAAGATGCATATTTTTTGTGGTGTTTCAATGGTCCCTCATTGTTGGTGTTTGAAGGATTTACTTGAGAGGCATCGATAGGAATACAAAACACCAGTGCATATTATAATGCTACAATGCATACAGGCCATATGGGATGATAAAACCAAGCAATCCAAGTTACTAATGCTACCAGTTTAAGGCCATAGCAAGCCATGGTACTAGTTTAAGATCACAACAAATTTTTGAAAATAGGCTCACTTGCCAATGATTTGTTGACTACATGTATTATCACTTTAGATAGGAATGATTAGCCAAGTTGGCCAACTCATTCCCTTCCATGTTAGCTATCATAAATGCTCCATTACCATTGGGCTTGGTCACAAGGAAGAGTCCTTCCCAGTTGGTTGAGAATTTGTCCGCATACTCATGGACAATTTTAAGGACTAGGTCATCCTTCTTGATCTTACACATTATCAATTTATTATGATGCTACCACTTCTACCTCTCTTGATAGTATCCGATGTGAGCAACTGCTTACATATGTTACTCCTTCATTGAGTCTAGGGCTATTGTCTGTAACTCTTTGTTTAGTTGCCATGTAATAGGTTGTTCTATATGCCCATAATGCATGAACAAGACACTCATGCCATTTGTGCTTGTTGTTGTTGAGAATATTTTACAGTATGTTGATGATGGCCTTGTTGCTTGCTTTTGCTTGTCCATTGGCTTAAGGATAATAAGGCATTGAGAAAGAATGCTTAATGCCTAGGTCATGGCAGAAATCTTTTGTTTCTTATATGCTAAATTATAGTCCATTATCTGTAACTATGATCATGGTATGCCAAAGCAAGCTATAATGTTATTTGGAATGAATTTGCAGACCTACATAGATATAGTCTGCCTTAGGGGAATAGCCTCAATCCACTTCGTAAAGTATTTAGTTGTAATGATGATGAAGCTATGTCTTGCAGAAGACTTAGGCATTATGGATCCAATGATATCCAACCCCCATTGTTGAAATGGACATGTTATTTGAGTGGTATGCAACTCAGTTGGTGGTACATGTATAAGGTTGCTATATCATTGGCATGTTTCACACTACTTAACCTTCTACATGTAATGATTTTTCATATGTAGCCAATAGTAGCCTAACCATCTAATCTTAGTGGTCATAGCTCTTGGTCCTATATTTCCTCCACAAGCATCATTGTGAAACTCCTCTAAGATTGTTCTAGCTTCAGTTTTACCTTATCACTTTAGGAGTATTCCATCGTAGGATTTTCAACATAATGTGTTATCACCTATGATGAAATATTACTTTCATCACTTCCATATGGCATCCTTTTGACTAGTACTTAGGCTTTTGAGGATTTTCCAAGCATAAGGTAAAATTTGATACCATCATACCATTCTATGGAAGGAGCAATATAAATGATGGCAATAAAGGTATGCTCAGTGTTCTATGTGACACGAGTAGCACAATCCATGGTTAGAGTGGACAACTCACTAAACTCTAACATCACACTAAGGGATAATGTTGTGATTGTGTTAGCTATGACATTCTCATTTCGGGTTATGTATTGGATATTAATGTCTGTGAATTATTGTAACAATTGTTTTCCTAGGTCATAGTTTGATTGTAATTGTTTGGCTTTACATGCATAGAGTTTGCTTACTTGGTTAAACATGAGTTGTGAATCACCTTTGGTTGTTAAGTGTCTAATTCCTAAGTCACAAGCTACCATCATCCCTCTAATCAAACCCTTGTACTCCGTTATGTTGTTGGTACATGGGAACCCAAAACAATAGGTGAAGGGTTGAATCTCACTAGATGGGAATGTTATGATGGTAGCAACACTATCCCCATGGGCAATTGAAGCTTCATTAAAGTGCATGCCCAACTCATAACCCTTGGGTACTTGGATAACTGTGTTAATATGGTCATCAGGGAATTTGGGATCTATGGTTGCTTGGTCATCAATAGGTGAAACTGTGAGTTGTATAGCTATAGCTTGACCTTTCGTTGAGGACTGAAAGATGTAATGAAGGTCAAAACATATGATTATGGATTTTCATCGGACTATACAACTACTTTCATAAATGTTGATCATTACGAATCTAAGTGTGTTGTCCTTGCAAATGATGTTGACTTGGCTTCTAAAGAGCTACTATCTACACTTCTTCAAAGACAAGACCAGTGCTAGACAATACTTCTCCACTTTAGTGTGTTAGGTCTTGTAAATAACTAATACATGGCTAAGGTAGTATACATATATTTCTGCTTCATCATCGCATTTTTGAAAAGTAGAGAGGTAATGGATATATCTAAGATAGCAAGGTAGATGTAGAATAGTTTACCCTCTTATGGAGGATAGATTGTCAGTAGTCATACCAACTCTTGCTTAAGGTTTTCAAATGTCTCTTGGCATTAAGTCATTCACTCATGGTGAACCCCTTTCTTAAGTAAGTGTTGTATGAGTTGTCACTTATCCGTAAGTCTAGTAATAAACCTACAAATAAACTATAACCTATCTTGTAATCCTCAAAGCTCCTTAAGGTTGGTAGGTTCTAATAATTTGGATATAACCTTAAACTTATCAAGATCAACATGTATCATTGCTTTAGATACTACAAAGCCAAGCATCTTACCAATCTTGACATCAAAGACACATTTCTTGGGATTTAGCCTAAGCTCATATTTGAGGCATCATTTAAGCATAAGGTCTATGTCATTAGCATGATCATTGACCACTTTGGACTTAATGGCTATATCATCTAAATAATTATTAAGTAATCCTAACATGTAATCGTTGAATATAAAGGTCATGGCTCATTGATAGGTCGCTCTAGCTTTTTGAAGGTCAAATGATATCATAGTATAGCAAAGGCTAACCCATGGGACCATAAAGGTCATGCTCAGTTGGTGCTCTATGTTGATCCTAATTTGGTTATATCCCAAGAATCCATCCATAAAGGAAAAAAAGGCATGTCCAACCATAGTATCGATAAGTTAATCAATACTAGGTAAAGGGAAGTCATCCTTAATGGTCACTTTATTTAGGCCTCGAAAATAAATGCAAATACGGATACTCCTATTTTTCTTAGGGACTACCACTATGTTGAACATCCATTCCACGTAGTCAACAACCCTAATGAAACTAGCTTGCTAGAGCTTTGAGATCTCATCATGAACTTCCAAGGCCAAATTAGGTCTAATTTTGTGCACTTTCTGCTTAACTGATCTAATACTAGGATCTAGTATGATGTTATGCTAGACTAAACATGGGTCTAGGCCTAGCATGTCTTCATATGACCAAGAAAATGCCTTAATCTTGCTTTGTAGGACCTTGGTGATGTCTTGCGCATATTGAGGTTCCAACGAGAAACTTAGTTTAAAGGTTTTCTCCTCACCACTCTATGTTGTGATAGGAACCTCAACTAGAGAGTCTTTGGTTATGTTACCTACCTCTAGGGCAAGGGTTTTGACTAGGTTTTTAGTTCATTCTAGAGGTTTCTCTATTAAGGATATGTGGTATGCAAGACTCTTAGGCTTAAGATCTAGTCAATTAGGGTTGATACACTATTCAACATCATCATGAAGTCCATGTAGACACAAAGGTAAACTAATTTGCTCCCAGGTACTCATACTTTGATCCTAGATATCAACCAAAAGCATATTAAGTGGCTCTTGGCTAAAGGTAAATAAATAATGCTAAAATGCTATGAAATTCTACAAATATAATAAATCTAATGTAAAAAAGGCTATCCAAGGTCATCAATGAGATAGGGACAATTCAATAAATTATCATAAAGGTCAAACAAGGGGAAATATAAAAAACAAGGCTAAAAATCGTCACCTAAGATTACAATTTCACTAGTTTTAGGCCTTAGTGGGCCATGATGCCAGTTTAGAGTCTTGGTGGACTATGATGCCAGTTTAAAGCATTAGTAGGCCATGATCACATGGTGTCAAACAATGGTCAAGAAAGGTCAAATCCCACTATTTGATACCATTAGAAGGCCAAAGAAGGTAAATAAGGCTATAATAAGACAAATAAAGAACATATAAGGTTGTATAAAGGCTATAGAAGGTCAACAAAATCAAAAATGCAACACAAGTCCAAAGCAAGCCAAAAAACTATGTAATAAGGTAAAATATTAAGCAAAATAGGCTGCATATGGTGAAATTTGGCTAATGTAGGTCAAAAAGGTTAGGTTTTGCTAGTTTTAGGCCTTAGTTGGCCATGATTTAAGGATACAAGAGTATTAAGTGAGTTTGGACATCAGTCTAAGATATTTCTAAGCAATTTTGATCAAAAAATCAAGTGTTTTAAGGCTTCCATGCTAGGCTCCCCTTATTTCCATGTTGGTCAACATGGAAGAAGGGACCCTTAGCATGGAAACTAGAGAAAGTGGATTTTGGAGCACCTAAAGGTATAAAATTGAAGTTTTAGGACCTTCCCAAGGAAGTGTAGGACCAAATCTATCAAAATTGGGCACTTAGGAGGTCTGTAAAGGTCAAAAAGTACATTTTGAAGCCTTCCCTCCTTGTTTCCACACTAGCTAGCATGGAGAACCAAGTTTTAAGCAAAAATAGGGTCAAACATGATTAAACAAGTAGCTGGAACCTAGATTAGGGAGTTGTGCATTCCCTAGCTTCATTGAGGCAATTTGAGGTAGTTTTGGATGTCAAAACATGTTGAAGTGGATTTTCCCTTTTTAGCCATGTTGAGCATAGTATCCTTAGCATGGAAATATGGGAGAAATGCTTTTTGTGAATTCAAGGTGATTCAGAAGCACATTGATGAGGTTCCTAGGCCTCTAAGTCTATAGATCATTATTCTACAACTTTCTAGCTAATTTTGGATATGTTTGAAGGATGTTCTAGGGCATCTAAGGTCTTCCCCATTTATTTCCACACTAGGGAAGTTACTCTAGCATGGAATATTAGAGGGAATTGATTTTAGAGATCAAAACAAGGTCAAACAAGCAAAATCTTAAGGCTATGAGGTCTTGGGCTTCTCTAGCATAAATATTTGGCGTCCAAGAGTGTTCTCTTACCATCAAAAGTGGAAAACCACATTTCCTCCCTTGCAAGTCACAATCAACTATGCATGTCAACTTCCGAAGTTGCGAGGTCCAAGGGTTAGGGTTCCATGTCAAAATATGATAATTTTAAGTACTTCTAAGTGTTCTTTCAACTTCCTCCCCTTTTCCACACTGGGGTTAGGAAGTTCAAAATGGAAGACTTGGAGGAACCATTTTTGGCCATTTGGCATAAATTTTTCAGTGTTTGAGGGCTCCAATAGTTGCTAGCATGGTTCTAGAGTGCATGTAAGGTCATTTGATGTTATTCTAAGGTGATTATGAGCTCCAAATTAGTCCCCCCCCTCCTCCTCAGTTTCCATGCTCTGAAACCTAGAGGAAGGAATTCCAAACATGGAAGAACCATACATCCTAGATCTAGGCTACTTTTGGCCTCAATCAATCATGCATGTGTGCCTCCAAGGTTGCTGGGGTTGAGGACTAGGGTTTGAGGTCAAGTTTGGCCATTTTGTAGGTTTCCTAGATGGTTTTTGAGGTTGCAGGATGTTTGACTGAGGTGTCTAGAGAACATTTTGGAGTTTCCCCAAAGTTCCCCCATTTTCTTCCATGTTGCCCAACATGGAAGAGGGAGTCCTCACCATGGAGGAACTAGGAGGCACTACTTTTTGCTAAGTTTTGACATTTTTGGCTATGCATGTAGGCTTCTAAGGTTGCTAGTATTGATTGCTGATACTTGATGTCAAATTTGATCGTTCCAGGGGTTATTAGATAGTTTTTGGGCTTTCACACCTTTTTCCATGTTGGGGCCTTCATGATCAATGTTGAATATTGGGGGGAAGGATTTTTGGCTTTTTTTTGACAATTTTGACTATGCATGAGTGTCTATAGGATTGCTAGTATTTTCTATGAATTTCTAAGATAAAAATTCAATTATTTTGAGGGATGTGAGAATGTTTTATAGCTCCCCTCCACACCTCCCACCCCACCGCACACACCCCCCCCCCCCCCCCCCCTCCTTTCTATCCACACTAGGGATAGTATGCTTATTGTGGATGGAATCCTCCTCAACATGGAGAATCCAAGGAAGGCAATTTTTGGTTGTTTTAGGTTACTTCCAAAAGGTCTAGGTTGCTTCTATAAGTCAAACTATAGGTAAATTTCAAGAGTTTTGATTTCCTCCATTGCATCCATGCTTGGGAAAGAATGCTCAACATGGAGGAGGTCCTCCCTAGTGTGGAAGAACCTTAGGGGATTGATTTTTATTGATTTTTGGCATTCTAGTGGCATCTAGAAAGGCTATGATGCTTCTGGTGTTAGTCCATGACATTTTGCTATTGTTTTCTTGTTTTTGAAACTCCTCACTAACCCTCCTACTTTTCATAGTGGGTAGCATGGAAAAGGTCTCCTTCAGTGTGAAAGAATCATGAAGGTTAGATCTAGGCTAGTTTGACACCCAATTGACCATGCATGTCAACCTTTGGGGTTGCCAGTGTCAACGATCAATTCTAGGTGCCAAGACTCAATAGTTTGGAGGCTTCTCCCCCCCACCCTTTGTTCCACACTAGGCATGATGACCCTAGCATGGATGAGAGGGGGATGGTAGTACTATATCATATTTGACTACTTTTTGGGCATTTGAATGCTCTAGAGGATTCCAAAAAGGTTTAGGGATCATTGGGCTTTGAGCAATGGTCACTAAGTAGTCAATTTAGGTCATTTTTTGCTTCCCCCCACCCATACATGCTGGGGATGAGATGATCATTATGGACAAAGCCTCCCCTAGCATGAAAACATCAAATCCCAAAGTTTTGACTAGTTTTAACTAGGTTTCGTGAGGTTTTGGGGTTGCTGGTAGTGTTTAGAGGGGTTCTAGGTCATGTTGGCCTACATTGGGGGCTGATCATAGGTTAGATGGATGTTGGGGGGATGGAATTAGTGTTACCCCCTTCTTCCATGTTGGGAAATTTTTTCTTAGTGTGGAAACCCAAATTGTTCAGATTTGTTAATGTCCAACCCTCTTTTGGGAGCCTGCGTCTAAAAAGGTCAGTTGTAGCTACTAAAAATGGTAAGATAGTTATATTTTAATGGTTTCCTAAAATGGGAGGCATGTATCCATGCTGGGCATAACAACCCATCCATGGATGCATGGGAGTTAAGGTTTGGTTATGTTCTAAGTGTCAAAAGTGGCAAGATCTTAGCGTTGATGTAGTTTTTTGGCTAAGAGGGAAGGTGTATGGTGGGGCCCAAAACCCAAAAATTTAAAATTTTGAATTTTAGTGCACTTTTTCCCCTTTGCACTTTAGTGGACTTGGATTTATCATGCACTAAATGGGAAATTAGGGTTTAGAAGTTGGCGTTTTAGGTTTTGATGTGGTTTTTATTGTGAAATTTCACAAGTTTCAATCACAATTATCATTCTACACCAACAACACATTGGAGGAGAGCTCTAGCAAAGAATTTTGTTGCTAAGAGCACCAATCTTTAGTGTGGAAGCCTCCCATCTTCCTTACAGTTAGCATTGATCTCCCATTCTTTCATAGATTCAAACCATTCCCAACGTTGAGCCTACCATGGGGCCAAAGTAGTGTGGGGGAAAGAGTTAGAATCCTAGGATTCAGAAGGAAGACAAGCATGAAAGGGACCTATAAGGATTGCCTAGGCCTATCTTCATCTAGGCCTCATCCATTGCTACTCTTAGGTAGGAATTTCTACACATTTTTGCTTTCATTTCTAGCTATTTTTCATGTTTTTCTTGTGTTTTTCTTGCCATGCGTGGGCCCATTTATTTTAGATCTACATTGACAGAAAGGGTAAAACAAAATTCTAATGAAATATCCCCTCGTATTTTGGTTGTTCCTACATGGATCTATGGTCATTTCATTGTTTTGGCTTTAGTAGATTCAATTTTTGAAATTAGGATTGCTGTTTTTATGCATTTTTTCCCAAAATTTTGGGGTAGGGCCATTTTCTCATCTAGGAAAAAGTATTTGTCAAAATTAAATTTTGACAAAATACTACCCCATTATTTTGGTGTTTTTTCTAATGGGTATGAGTTATTTCGGCTGTTTTGGCTATTTCTTTAAGGCTATGTTAAGTTGGATTTTACCTTTTTAGCTTTTTACAAGAAAAAAGTGAGCAATGTTGTGTATTTTTTCTTAGGAAAATGACTTGATATTTTTGAAATTTAATGTTATGGGTATATAGCCCTACATTTAATATTTCCAATAGCTTTTATCTCATTCGATTGGGCTTTGAAACGATTAAGTTATGGCTATTTTCCTTTAAAAAGTGAGGTTAGGTTTTTATGTTGTTTTTAGATTTTCTTGTAAATTCATGAATTTTTTCTAAGCAAATAGCAAGGGTTTTGGCTGTTTTTTGGTTATGGATAGGTAGATCTTGGCTTTGGCTTTCCCATGGAGGTAGAATCACTCTAATTGGATTTAAAATGAATTTTCTCCTAAACCTATGTCAAAAGGAGGATGTTGTTGTTTTTAGATTTTTTTCCAAGTTGGTGAATTTGTTTTGCATAAATGAAAAGGGTTTTGAATTTTTATCAAACATGGGCGTGTAGGTCTTAATTTATTCTTTCAAATGGTGGTAGAATCACTTTATTTGAAGCTCAAAAGAATATTTGGCAAATGTTTTACCAACCCTGCGTGAAAGGGGATTTATGGTAACAGCTACGGATTATTGGTAATTTGTTTATGTTCCATGTAAAAACACTTATGTATTTCAAGTTGTAACAGTCATGGCTACAAAGCTTATGATTTCATGATTCCTTCCATGGTAAAATCACTGAAATTAGAGCTCATATGAATTTTTAATGAATTTGTTTTGCTAAATTGTGTGAATAAGGTTAAATTCTGGATGGATGTGATTGATATGTGTAGTTTTTCTTGTCATATTAATGTAAAACTTATGTTTTAAGTTTGTTTTTAAAGAAAAGTAATGACTTTACTATCTCTAGAAAGAAATTTTTTTACTGTAGCTATATATGCTTTTTCCAAATTTTAATGCTTTTTCTAAATTTATGCATGGTTTAAACTAAGGCTTAATTTTGGCTATGAAATTTTGGCTATAATATTTTAGGCTATGAAGTAAAAAGCTATTTATGGGATTTCTAAAGTCAACTTAGATAGACACCTTAGAGCTTTTTATATAGGCTAATTTTACCTTTGACTAGGATGGTTTTTCTAAATTTGTTCAAAAATTCCAATTGGTCATAATGTAAGGTTATGCAAGGTTGTAATAATGCTTTCTTGTGGAATTTCTTAAGCGAATTTAAATAAACACCTTAGAGCTTTTTACAGAGGCTAATTTCACTTCTAACTAGTATGTTTTTTCTAAATTTGTTAAGAAATTTCAATCAATCATAATGTTTTTGTTTTGGCCATGTAGGGTTTATTTGAAGCCCATTCTCATCATCGTGGAGTTGGTGAGCATTCTATGCTACATTGGTCGTCCCAAGACTAATACCCCTCTTTCCAATATGCCTTTGTGAAAGATATCACTGTGGTTCCAACCTAGGACAAGTTAATTCCTTGCCTACATTCTTCAAAACTTTAGTGTGATGTTATGGTCACACTTGTCTACTAATGTGGCTAAGGCCATAGTGGAGACTTTGTTGTCTCAAGCATCTAGCTTGATTATCAAGTTTATCATTGACAATCCTCCTCCTAGAAAATCAAGGGGATCATTCGACACCATTCACCCACGTTACCTTATAGAGATTTGGATGATGTCAAAGTATAGGCAGTACAATGTTGACAATACTTTGATGGTGGTGCATACAATCATGAATGGTATGTCTCCATGGGATTCTGATATAAGATAGAAAACAAAGGAGAAAATAGAGCAAGATATATGCTAAGTGTAAAATTTCCTTTGGATATTTTATAAAGTGCTAAATTCATGTTCCATCTTCTTTTCGAAACTTAATTTTAGTGGAATAAGCATTAACTCTTTAAATAATCATATATATTTTTTATTTTTATATACCAATGTACTTGTTAATTAGGTAAGTCATAGTGCATAAGCTTTTAAATGCTACTCAAAATCCTTATAAGAATGCAAAAGAGAATACAGTGTTTGTGATTAAGCCCAGGAAAGAGACACAATAGTGCATATCCCTTTATACTTGCATAAGCATTTGTGATTAAGCATTCAAGGCTACGAGATATTTGTAAGGGAAGGTTATATCAAAATATTTATAAAAGAAAGTTTTCCACATATTCATTTCTAGAATGCATGGCTTCTACGATTATTTTGTATTATGATTTAGTTTATTATTATTATTATTTTAACGTATTAGTTTGGACCTTAGTTAGGAAGATTAAAATTCTTCAAAAAAGGTTGAACATGCCCAAACAATTCCTGCCACATAATTCAAAGTTGAAGCTCATCAATGAAATAATGGCAAAAAAGACATCAAGTTAATGAAATAGTCCAATCGTCAAAGGCACGTTCCCTGCAACACACACCACATCTTGGCATCGGGCAGTACCAGCAATTCATATCCATGACCACGTCCTGGGATCCAATCCCTGCCGGGATATCTCAATTGCACGGAAGCACAGAAGAAGCAGAGTCAGAAGCGGCAGTGGCCATGGCGATTACCACAATCAACAAGTGCAGCAGTAGCAGCATTATTTCTGGGACACTATGCCTGGCTCCTGCTCGACGCTGCGGCCGAATAACTGCCTCATCGGTAATTTTCATAATCGCTGAAATGAGGAATTCAATTTATTTTCTTCATAAAACACAAACAGGTGATGTTAAAAAGTTCTAACAGGGGAAAGAATCTTCGGTCGGATTTTAAATCATGCCTCCAATTTACTGGCCTGTAATTTTTTATAAAGGTCGAGATCGTTCTAGAAATTTAGTGCATCGAATTCTGTTTTAGCTCTTCCATTTACAACATTCCTCTGTATGGATTGAAGCTGTAATCCCTGTTATGCAAATTTGGCTTGGAAATTGACTGATTTTTACGCATGCCATAGGAAATGTCATTTTGACAAAATATGTATTTAGACGACTCTTACTCAGTTTGCCAAAAAACCAATAATATAACGCGACTACACTATTGTAACTAATTGAATTTTACTTTGCATTGGCATCCAATAACATAACCAAGACGGTTTAACTCTGATGTGCTTGGTGTATCATGAATACTAGGATATAGTGTGATTAAATGCTGATTACAAGCTCATACCGCTATGAATGAGGTATTCCCCTGATTCTACTGGCCAACTGAGTTATAGCTGTCATACATTACACTGAAATACATATGATATAAATGAGCTTCTTGAATCAGGACAGACACTTTATCCTAACAAGGACCACCAGAACGAAGAAATCAGTACAATAGATAATTCTATCAATCGCTGCAAAGCACCGGGTTCTCACTGCATGGAATGATAATAAAATCATCACAATTGCAGACCCAAATCCAAAACCCAATCCACATGCTAACCAATAACCAATATCGTAGATAATGCAGATCATCTTTGGAATGCATTACTTTTACGCCAAGGCTGTTAGACTTCTTTTTCATCTGAACATGGTTTATTAATCTGAAATCCACAGAGACCTGGGTTATTACCAAAAGAAGATGCTGGATACGTTTCAAAGTGGGCTTCATCTGGGATCTTTCCTGTAAGGTGGTTGTGAGAGAGATTCAAAACACCCAGCATGGACAGCCGTATCAAGTCTGCTGGAATTTCTCCACTAAGAAAATTGTTTCCATTCAAGTGGTTGTATGACATGTTCAGCAATCCTATTTCATCTGGAATTTCACCGGTGAATGGATTGTTGGAAACGTCTATGCATCTCATTAGAGATACAACATTTTCACTGTAGTCATAATATATTCCTTTATTGTCCATCTTTAGCTCTGATGTTGCATTAAACTGGTAACAACGATCACCAAGACAAAGTTTCTTCAGAATTCAAATCCTCAGAATTTCCTTGAGACGCCATAGTTGTTAAGTTTCCAAAGCCTAGTGGAAGAAAGCCTAAAAGCTTATTGGATGATACATCCAATATCTGAAGATCTTGGAGCATAAGCAATTCTTGAGTTAGTTTTCCATGAAAATTGTTTGACCTCAAAATTAGTATCTTCAGTTCCTCTAGCTTTCCAGTCCACTTAGGAGCAGATCCATGCATCTTGTTATTTCCTGTATCTATTATCCATAAGCATGAACACTTTAAAAGATTTGGAATTGCACCACTGAAATGGTTACCGCCAAGGTTAAGGACCTGAAGACGGCAATCATTGGACAAGCTTTCTAGAGGAGTTAGCTGTCCGTGCAATTTATTTTGGCTCAAATCCAGCTCCAGCTCCATTGGATTCAGCTTCATTATCTCAACCCATGGTACCATTCCGATTATATTTCAGAGATATGATTGGATTCAGCCATGCACATTCAAGAATCTTAAAGGACAAAAGAGACCCATTGAAGTTATGGGATAGACGGATTTCAATTAGACGAGGAAAGGATGAAGGCAGTAAATCATACAACTTGTTTTTTAGGCCGCATAGATTTCTAATATCTGAAGGCATGGTGCCGGTGAAGTTGTTAAAAGATAAATCTAATTCTGTTAGATTCTCGAATTTCCATATCCAGGATGGGATATGGGATACTGCCAACAAGATTGTTATCCGATAATGCAAGATATTCTAAAAACGGATGATGTCTAACGAAAGAAGGAAATGCACCCTTCATGTTGCAGGAGTTCAAATGAAGGGTTCTTAATTGCATCAAGGATGACCAACTTTGGCTGGATTTTACTGTCAGCATATTATGAGAAAGACTTCATTTTGTTAGGTCCGTACAATTATTAAGCAGGGAAAGGGAAAATGTTCCCTTCAGAAGATTTGAAGGGAAGTCCACGTTTATTAAGCTTGTAAGCAAGGAAATGGAGGACTGAATAGATCCTTTAAATTGATTATCATGCAGAAGCAGGGTAGGGTATTAAGTCTGGTGAGATTTCCTATACAAGAGGGAATGGTGCCTTCAAATGCATTGGTGGACGTGAGAGAGCATAGTGACGTTTGTAGATTACCACTGACATTATTGTTACTAAGTATGAAAGCGATGGAGGGAAGTTCACGTTGGCAGGGGTAGGGGTAGGGGTAGGGGTAGGGGTACAATGGAAAGCAAATGGGTCGGTGTATTTGGCGGACAGGTAAACCAGGGAGGTGAGATTTGCAAAAATATTAAAAAGAGTATTATAACTAGTAAATTCACTGTCATCGTGAGATAAGTAAGATTCAGGAGGCAAGCCGGCAAAGCTTCATTGAGATAAATGTCACTCATGTAAGCCTTACATTCTATATAAGGGTTACCATGTCACTTGCCGCATTTTTTGGGTTGGTACCACAATCCCTTATTCATATACTTACAACGATTTTCTTTCATGATCTTTACGTTCAGAAGACTTGTCACCAATAGCACAACCCCTATTCATACAATTAATAACAATTTTGCACTTTTAAAGTAGGGGTTACATTGTCACTTATTGCATATGATCCACTTTTAAAGCTAGTAGCACAACCCCTATCCACACAGTACGTTAAGGACAAGAAGATAAATATGACACACTATGAAAAAGTGGTTCAAGCACAAGACTCCTCTAGGAAGAGGAATAAAGAATCAAGCCCACAACCTTCGAATCAAGAGACGAGTGTCCTAACTACTTGCCCTACACCCTTGGTGCAAAATATTCAAATCAAGCATCTTTCAAAATGATTACAGCTATTATAGAATATTCAAATTGACACATACCTTGAAATCAAATGTTATGATATCTATGAATTTAGTTGATTTGTTACAAATTTCTATTTGATATATTTTTAATGGTGTTTTTTATATTATCAGTTTCTTGCTTTTGTTTACTCAGAATCAAAGCCTGACACTTAACATGGATATGGTCTCACTATGGTAAGAAGAATTCTAAATCTGCATTTCTTCTTTACTTTCACGTATGTGCAAAAATTTATAATAGAATATTTGGGATTTCTGCATCGTAAATGGAGTTCATTAAGCCAAGTCAACAGTGGCTTAAATTTTTAAAGTTCTTGATAATTCTACAATTTCTTCCCATATAGGCCACACACATGATGGTTGATTTCATCATTTTTTGGTGATCTTCATCATCAAAGGGACTAAAATTTGATAAAAAATTTGGGAAATCAAAAGGTAAAAGCAATTAGCTTGATTACTGAAGTGTGGGCAATAAAAAGCTAACCAAATCATGTGATTGCATGAAGTTGTATATCTTAAGCGATGGTTTCAACTCTCCACATTCAAGGTTTGTGAGTTGATTTTAAAAAATTCTATTTTTTTTGCTTGACAAAATGAAAAATGTTTGCTTCTTCCCATACAAAATTACCAGCCAAACTTGACCTCAACCTGTAAATACCTTAGATTAGTTACAAACTTGGTTGACTTGATCCCATAAACACTTAAATTAGGTACGAACTTATTTATTTGTCCATTTTACTTCATCTGAACTTACGCGGAGAAACCCCGTTCCAGTGTTCTTTGTAGGGCCCTTCACATCATGTGAATTGTAAAGCAAGTCATTAATGACATGTACTTTCAAAAGTTAAGTTTGACTACCTTACCAAATAGTTTGCCCGTTTTTTCCTTTTTGATCATATTCATTGATGACGTATCTTTGGGAAATAAGATGATCAATGAAATGTGCACTTTTCAAAGTTACAACAATGTTGCAAAGTTGGAAATTGACTTCATATCATCAACTTGTGGGAGAAGGAGGTCGTCTATTAGCATGAGTTTTAATACCATTGATACCATGTTCTAGATGTTCTAAACCCTTGCCTTACTAATTACATGTAGTAGATTCGTTGAGCAAGGTGTCATTTATGGAGAAGAGTTTCTCAGTCACATGATAAACCCAAGGGTTCACCCCTCTTTGCTATGTATTTTTCTTAAGCCTTACGGTGAGGTTCATCATTTAAGCAATTCAAATTTTTATTAGTATAAAGCATTTAAAATTTTTACTAGTATATCAATAATTTTGAGGTGTTTTCACCATTTTTTTTAGTGTTAATAGGAAGGCTTGATTTTCTTATTTATTTATTTATTTCATTTGGCCATTCTCACATTAGTCTTAACTTTGGCAAAGTGAACTGTTTTAATTTTATTATCGTTAAATATCATTTTATGTCAGGTTTATTTTTCTTAAAGTCTAAGTTAAATATTCTGTCTTTTATATCTATTTTTATTGTCATTTCATTTTAGTTTTTACAATTTAAGTTATTGTCCTATTTTCTTTTATTTTACATAAATTGTGACTATAAAAGTTTATCAATATTTATATTTTACTATCTGTTTGTTTTATGAGTGATGAGACTTTCCATGACTCATTTCTAAGGAGACGTCTCACCCCAATCCAAACCAACCAACTACCTATCAATTTAACCAAAAAATAGAAATAGCTTGTTATTTTATTGCTTATATACACAAGAAAACTAAAACTAAGATGGCAACTGATGAGTGGCGAGGTACCTCTACACTGAACCATACTAATACGAGCGTTCATGCACAATCAGGTCGAACTCCATGGACAGGCTAGTTGTGGTATCTAGATAGTTACACGTTGATCGCAGTTCACTATCTTTAAACCTGGACTAGTATTTGCTTTGTCACATATGGTTTAGTCCAGAGTGAGGTGTATGATGTGATCCTAAACTAGTGGTACTCCTAGAGCCAATGGAAAATAATCTTGATTAAACTAATAAGCAATAGAAAATGAAGTCTAAGCTAGCCTAAGTGCGATGAGCATCCATTCCTTAATCATCCGTACACATCTTGGACCTCGTGCATGAGTACTACTGGGATTACCAAGCATAGATCTTAGGTATGCTACTGGGTTACCAAGTAGTCACACTTAAATGCTCGATATTAAGTCGTACTCATTCCGTAGTTAACAATAAGAATAGTAAATGATGGTAAAGAAATATTAACTACGAAAAAAATAAATAACAATAATAATTAAATAATTAAAACTAAGTAAATGCTGCAATGATGAAGTAATCTTTATCTTTATTGTTGATCATGTGCGTGTCCAAGTATGTCACACTCGAATAAAGGTTCTGTACAATTACAAGAATCACACTGCGAGCATGCACTTGGGAGAATAATTTAACTCCTATAGAAACAAATTGCAAGAGCTTCGCTACAATTAACCCAAAATATGTCTAAGTGTGGTGGGTGCACGCTTATTTATAGCTAAAAATAGACTTTGCGTAAACGAGGCTGCGTCAATGCATGGGTGGATGCATCAATGGGGCCCTGTATACACAGCCTACTTCCATATATGCGACCTAGTTAATGCAGCCCCAATATCAAGAGTCTAATATTGGGACTCATCAGATAACAAGGCTCCAATATCTAGACCCATCAGATAAAAGGGCTTCGATAACTGGGCTCTAATAGACCATGACTCATCATACGTCCACGACTGAATAACAACTCGTCCTTGAGTCAAAGAAAGTGAGGAACAAGTTCAATTGATTACATAGTGGATATGTATGGGATTATTGACTGACTAGGAATTTATTCATGCCACAATGGAGGATTAAACAAAATTTGGAAACAGACACAAAATACAAAACTTGTGGAACTCATGGGGTTCTTGGTAGTGGTGGCTCCTTCATGGGTGCCTTTCCTTTGTTCCGTGCTAGGCTTCTAAGATTAATACCATTGAAGAAGTGCTTGACATTTTTTCTCTTCTATCTACGAATTATAAGCCATCTATACCAATATTCCAATGTTTGATGGAGTCGACACTTTCCATGGACACAGCAGCTGCAAGAACACTTGATTGTCCTGGACATGCATGCCACAAATAGTCGTCGTTCCTCTTCATAGGCTCGGGCCCTAACCTCTCCTCCTTTTACTTGGATCAATTATGCCGTAACAGGAGTTCCATGATGGATGTTGAATGATTATGCCTTCTACTTTGCATGTTCTGCATGAGGTCCTTGGCCTCTACGTCCCCCAGGTTGCTCGGTTGCACCTTGAGAAGGTCCTCCTTGTTGTCTTCTTTTAGGGGCCATCTATAATCATACAAAGATCAGTTGTTAGTAAGGTTATTGAAAAAAGGTTCAATGATTTCATACCTTACTCATTGTCTTTAATAAATGTTGAATTCTTTGCTTAGTATGATTTTAGAGCTAGAAATTTTTTCGAGGAAGTGGCCCTAAAAGTTTAATGTCGGACTTGGTTTGTTTAGGTGACACATAAAAGGACCTAGTTTTGAGAAACGTTTGATAAAATGATGACAAAGGAAAGAAAAGATTTGACAATAAAATACTAGGAGGGTATAAGATGATGTGGTGGTGTGCAACAAGTACAAATTACAAAAGTCACGCATGTGGGTCCTCCCCAAAGTAGGTTCCAACCTATAATGCCCTTGCGTAACCACACCTTAAAATGTCCATAGGCACTAGAAGGGTAAAATGTAATCTATGCCGATGGAACAAAACACACACATGTTAATACCACCATGATGAGATATGAATTCAATGCTATACAAGACACAAGTCATAATTACATGAACAACAAGATGAGATGAATTGTAGAAGGGATTGCATAGATTGGAACATGAGGTAACTGACCTAGGGCACAATGAAGTCTTAGTGTAAGGCATGATTAATGTGTCATTAACCTGTCACTCAAAAATCAGGACCAAGTCTATTCCTCTGATCAGTGACATTGCATTATTTTTTTCCAATGATAGCCAACAATAAGAGCACCATGATAGCAAGGTGTACGATCACTTGGCATTTTTTTCAAGGGAGGAGTGATTCGAAATTGCTTTGCAGCACTTTGATCTTAATCTTTTCATTTTTTTTATTCTCTTTTTTTTTTGTGTAGCTGCTTTGGCACACTCTTCTTACTCTTTTTTTTGAATGTTTAATCTAGAGAAGCTGCCTACCTTTAGGCATGGGTGCATGTCTTTCCAGTGGGACCCCCTAGAATAACATTGAGTTTCCTTGATTGAGTGTCTTTTGATTACTCTTACTCCCAGTTTTCATTAGATCTACAAGGATCTTAGTACAACCAAACTACATGATAGCACCTACAGATGTCACCAAGGAGAATCCACAAGTCCCCTTGATGTCACACCCTGGCCATTCCCTCTTAGTCCATCCTTCTTCGTTCTAGGCATAATGAGCGCAAAATTACTTTAAGTTTTAATGATGTCAAGAATATCATTGTACCCAGAGTAGAACCTCTTATTAATAGAATGGTTGGGTGGATGTGATGGGCTCGCTGTTCAAATAATTAGTCACCTGAGACTTGATAGCATAGAATAACACCTCAACCAATGAGTCACATGAGTGTTTTATTCGTAGATGAGATTACTCATAAAAAGATAAAAAAATAAATTAAAAGGTGAAAAACTGAAAAACAAAAATTTGAAAAATTAAAGAAATAAAAAAACATTTATTAATTTTGTATTGTTAGAATGGAGGATACCCCCTGATGAGTCATGAAATTGCAAATTGCTGACAGCTGCAATAACACACCCACGTTATCTCATGGGCTATGATATCGCGTACGTGATATCACATCCTACCCTCTGCAATGTCTATAAATAAGAGGTGGATCTCTCTCATTTTACATCCTAGTTTAGTTCCTTAGCAAAACTCTAGTAGTTTGATCCCTCCAGAGATAGAATATTTTCCAGTGTTTGCCCGCAGTGTGGTGATTGTAATTGTACAGCATCCTTTATTCAAGTGTAACGTACTTGGACATGCACATGATTGGAAATAAAGATCGAGATTACTTCATCATTGCAGCATTCACTTTGTTTATTTATTTATTTAATTGTTATTTACTACTTTCCTAATTAGTCTCTCTTACCCTTAGTAATGCGGAATGAGTACGACTTGATTACGAGCATTTAAGTGTGACTACTTGGTAACCTAGTGGCGTACCTAGGATCTGCGCTTGGTAATCCCAGTGGTAGTCGTGCATGAAGTCCAAGATGTGTACGGATAATCAAGGAATGGCTGCTTATCGCACTTAGGATAAATTAGATTCTCTTACCCTTTTCCTCCTAGCTTAGCTTAGTTAATATTATTTACCACTGCCTTCAAGAGTAGCATTAGGTTAGAACATATCATACACCTCACTCTGGACTAAACCATATGTGACAAATATAATACTAGTCCAGGTGGGAAGACAACGAACTGCAACCTAAGGTTAACGATCTAGGTGCCACAACTAGTCCATCTACGGAGTTCGACCGGATCATGTGTGAAAATGCTTGTATTCGTATGGTTGAGTGTAGGGGTATCTCGTCACTCATCATTGGTGCCGTTTCCAGGAATGGTGCTAGTTATCTAGATTAGTTATATCATACAAGGTCGTTGTAAAGAACTTAACGATATATCTTTCAAAAAAAAAATAATATAATTATTAAAAGTCACATGTAATTCACACACAACTTCACAATGCCTCTCCTACAAGATAATAATAATGCGACACTTAGTGAGGAAGTTCATTGGAGAACCAATGAACCATATGACGATGAAGATTAGAGTATACAAGCTAAAGTGGGGGTTTCTTATAAACATGAACAAAAGCAATGTCATCCCAACACACAAAGACATAACTTACCTTATGATGATGAACCCCCACTGGCCACTAGAAGCCTAACACAAATACAAGAGGTTGTTTGAATCTCATGTAGGCATCATAAAGAGAGCCGACTACCCAGGCTTGATTTAAACCAGTTTTCTACATTTTTAAGAGGCTATGACTTAGATCCACATCAACATTTACAAGCCTTCTACGATGCCTGCACAGGGAATAACATTGATAATAGGTGGCACAAACTTAAGCTCTTTCCCATGACACTCATTGGAAAATAAAAAGTATGGTATAGATCGTTAAAACCAAATTAAATACGACGCTGGTCAACAATGGTAGAAGGCTTTAACAAAAAATATCAAACCTACACAAGAGTATTAGCCTTGAGGAAAAAAATCCAAGGATGGAAACAAGCATAGCATGAACCGTTGGACATGGCCTTAGAGAGATATTATGCACTATTAAACAATTGTCCAAGCCATGGGTTTTCCGAGGAAAGGCTAATGTACCATATTATTGATGGGCTACGTAATGAAACAAGAGAGACCTTAGGAGTATATGCCCAAGGTCAACTATACGAACTACGAACCCATCAAATCCAAGAGCTTATTAAGTGGGTAGCAAAAGAAGAAGGAGAGTTAGCTAGATGGGAGAGTATTGAAAAACATCAATGGAACCAAAATATTAACTCAACAAAGGTCCATGATCATAAAAAGGGGAGATCAACCAATCTCAAGGTGGAAACATCATCTTTTCCAATACAATAATCATTAGAAGAAGTTGAGGCAAAGATCAATAAGATGTTGGAATGGATGTATCAAAAGTGTCAAGAATTCATCAACACCATTGGAGATAGAGTTTTGACAATTCAAGAAGAAGGATGAAATAGTAGACAATCGGAAAGAAGGGATAAAGAAAATAAGAGCTCAACTGCCAATCATACGTATGAATGCAACATATGCTTGTACAATCACCCCAAGGGCCAATGCCCAATATTGTTACATTTACAAGAGCATTGGGGAAATACGCTACATCTAGAGTTCGTATAGAGATACTGTGTTCGATCACAGTGGAAACAATCCCAGTCGTGGGAGAAACCATCCCTACACTGGAGGCACCCTTCATATTATCCAAATCCAAATTCTTATCAAGTTTAACATCCTGTTTCTCCAACTGAGCCAACATACTTTATCTTACCACAACCATTCTTCTCAATACTATCAACCCATGCCTCCAACACAACCACCACCTTGTGCACCTTATACTCCTCCTAACTTTCAACATTCTCATCCTTTCCCTCCTTTCACAGTGCCACCAACTGTTCCTAAGGTGCCTACACCATAGCAACAACCCATAAACATCACTTGTGCTAATACTACCAACAGTAGTGAGAAACCTCCTCAACATCCAAAGTGCCCCTTCTTTAAACACAGCCGTAAGAAGGGACAACATAATTCAGAGGCCATTGCATCTTCCAACTTAGCACAAGTCCCACATTGTGGTGCACCCTTACCTTTGAATCCAACACCTCCTGTAACTTTATCAGGGCCACCAACTAACACTCCAACAACAATATGTCCCAATGAACACAAAAATGGAGAGCGACAACCCAATCCTTGCATACCATCTAACGGTCCTAAATATCATAGTGGTTCAACTCGTTATCTGGGAACTACATCGTATAAATTGCCCCACTATGCTTCTTATAATCAAGTGTGTGAACCTCGATGGGGTAAATATGACCAAGCCAGAATATTTCCAACATGCAAGGATCCTCATCTTCCATTTATTAACCCTTGCCATCCTCAACCGATTAGTTATGGGGGATATCCCCCATTCTATTAACAAGCAGGATTAATAAATATTTTTCATTTTCTTTAATTTTTCAAATTTTTGTTTTCTAGTTTTTCATATTTCAACTTTTTGTTTTATCTTAAAATATTTTTGTGTTTTTTTCTTTTTACGTTTTTGTAAGTAATCTGGTCTATGAATTTTTCTCCACAAGGTTGACACTCTTGCATAGATTTGATATCTTTCGTTGAAGAGTTATACCATTGTAGGCCAATGTTGAATTAAATTCAATTTTAAAGACATATACCACACTTTTGCTTGGCCCACAAGTATCATAGGGAAGAGCTTAAGCCTTTGCCATTCATTCTCAATGTTATTCCATACATAGACATAATGGAAGGCTTGTAAATGATGTTGTGGATCTAAATCATAGCCTCTTGAGAACTTAGGAAAGTTGTTTAAATCAAGCATGGGTAGACAACTTTCCTTGCAATGCTTGTAGAATATCTAAATGGCCTTTGTTATATGCATTAGGCTCTTAGTGGCTACTAGGGGTTCATCGTCACTAAACAAGTTGTGAGTTCATGAGTTGGGACAATGTTGCCTATGTTCATGTTGGCATTCTTGATTTTTCCTGTAAGTTCAATTTTTATTTGTATGTCAAACCCTTAAGGAATAGTCAGCTGCATCATGCCTCGACATTGAAAGAGTAGAGGAAGAGAGGGAATTGGAAGACTCATCATGACTTTTGTAAGTCTTCCAATCATCCCTTGATGTACTCTTGCTAACCATTGAGAAGGTCCTAGGCCTTATGAGCCTCCTCATTCTAGGGGATGTCCCATCTTCACTAGAGGTGTTTGGGTTGGATGACAAAAGTCCTTGAGTAACATTGGGGTGTCTATGAGCATATGAAACTCCTGCATAAAATTGAGTACTCCAAACTTATTCTTCATCACAAATTTTGTTGGTTCTCCAATGAATTGCCTCACTAGTTGTTACGTTATCGCAATCTTGTGAAAGAGACATTGTTGTGAATTGTGTGTGACCTAATTGAATTTAATTTCTTTTTCTAAAAGATATATTGTTAATATCCTATTACAATGATCTTGTATAATATAACTGATCTAGAAAAGTAGCACCATCCTTGGCAATGGTGATAATGATGAGTGGTGAGGTACCCTTACAGTCAACCATATGAATACGAGCATGTACGTGTGATCTAGTCGAACTCTGTAGATGAACTAGTTGTGGCACTTAGATAGTTATACATTGATCATAGTTTAGTATCTTCTCACATGAACTAGTATTTACTTTATCACGTATGGTTTAGTCCAAAGTGAGGTGTATGATGTAGTTTCTACTACTATGCTACTCTTGAGGACAATAAGAAATAACTTAATTAAGCTAATGAGCAATAGAAAATAAGATCTAAGCTAGCCTAAGTGCAATGAGAATCCATCCTTAATCATATGTATGCATCTTGGACTTCGTATACTACTTCTGGGATTGCCAAGCACACATTACTCAAAGAACTGCTTAATATGCTAGTAGGTTATCATGTAACTACACTTAAATGTTCATGATTAAAGTGTACTCATTCTACATTAACAACAAGAGTATTAGATAATAATAAAAGAAATATTAACTAAGAAAACAACAATAAATAATAAATGAATAATTAAAATAAGTAAAAGCTAAGTGAATGTTGCAATGATGGAGTAACCTCAATCTTTATTGCCATTGTGTATTTGTCCAAGTATGTCACACTTGGCAATAAAGATCGAGGTTACTCCATCATTGCAACATTCATTTAGCTTTTACTTATTTTAATTATTCATTTATCATTTATTGTTGTTTTCTTAGTTAATATTTCTTTTATTATTATCTAATACTCTTGTTGTTAATGTAGAATGAGTACACTTAAATCATGAACATTTAAGTGTAGCTACATGATAACCTACTAGCGTATTGAGCAGTGCTTCGAGTAATGTGTGCTTGGTAATCCCAGAAGTAGTACACAAAGTCCAAGATGCATACAGATGATTATGGATGGATGCTCATTACACTTAGGCTAGCTTAGATCGAGGTTACCATTGCTCATTAGCTTAATTAAGTTATTTCTTATTGTCCTCAAGAGTAGAATAGTAGTAGAAACTACATCATACACCTCACTTTGGACTAAACCATACGTGACAAAGTAAATACTAGTTCATGTGGGAAGATACTAAACTATGATCAATGTATAACTATCCAAGTGCCACAACTAGTTCATCTATAAAGTTCGACCAGATCACACATACATGCTCGTATTCATATGTTTGAGTGTAGGGGTACCTTGCCACTCATCATTATCACCATTGCCAGGGATGGTGCTACTTATCTAGATCAGTTATATTATACAAGATCGTTGTAATAGGATATTAACAATATATCTTTTAGAAAAAGAAATTAAATTCAATTAGGTCACACACAATTCACAACAATGGCATTATTGTTGTTAATAATGGTGGTTTGCACATAATGTTTTGTTTGCTAATGTCTGATTCCTATTTTTGAATTTTTGTACCAATGGCTAAGTCATGGTTTCTATTTCATGGAATAAGCAGTGAGTCCATGACATCCACCCATTCACAAACTCTATAAGTTTCCTTTTTTTGGAAAATTTGAGGTCCCTTTCATTAAATCAACTTTTAATAAATTTGAAACATTAGTAGTTCTAGACTTGGGAAGGATTCAAAGGTTTGCACAAGGTGTGACTTCAAGGGGATCAATACTCTTTGTACTCTTCTACTTGGGTTCTTGAGTATCTTTAGGGACTTCTTACCATTTCATGTTGACTAATAACAAGAAGTCAAATAAAGTCTTTGCATGGTGTGGTTCTTATTCAAGAAAAAAAAGAGAAAAGAAAAAAAATAAAAAAAAAACATGATGGGAATTCAAAGCACACTCCTTAGATAAATAAATGTGCTACAAGTACTAGTTATGTAACTAAAAATATGTGTTACCAATGTATAAAGGTCCCCTCTAACTAAGGCCCTCTTTCACTTCCTACTTCTTTTTTCTTCCCTTTCTATAATAGTGATTGTTCTATGTGAGCACTCTTATGTCTCAAGGGGGTGGATTAGTCTTGAAGTGACGATGCAAAGTCACTGAAAGAGGTTGGTTTTGGGCTAGACTAAGGATGGATCTTCTCAAGTCATTTTTAAATACAAAATCCACAAGGAACTTCTTATGACCTTAATTTGGAATTCCATTCCACCTTCTCCATCATCCATCTATACTATTTGTAACTCATCTCATTGCCAGTGTCCATGTTCTTGATTCGATGTCTTGGTCTGGTGTACTTGAATTCTTAGGCTAAATCTTTTGGGTTTTGGTCCTTAACTTTTATCAACCATTAATCACTTATGGGCCCCATGGACTCCTTAGGCTGAGGTTATGTAAGGGCAGACAAGGCATGTGCCTACTATGGGAAGGATCCACTCACATCTCTCTTGGTTGAGTTCATTAAGCACCTTATCCTTAGGCATTCTTGTGATTTGAATCTTTTGTACACCCATCTTTTGAATCAAACCATGTGCTCCTTTACATATTTTGTTCAATAAACACATTCTCCATAAAATTTTTAAAATTTTGAGCTTTTAAATATCCTCTTCAATGATTTCATCATATTCTTGGCCATTCTGGAACTCCAAGGATCCTAAATTCATTGAAAAATTCCTTGTATTTTTTATGATATTCAAAATTGAAAATTTTCCCTATAGGCTTCATATACGAGGCCCCGTCGATGAAGCAGATGTGTATACAAGGCCCCATATAAGCGGTCCCATCAACATAGCAGAAAAATAATATATATATGCACAACCCCACTTTGGAATTTTCACATTTTCTCACAAATGGCTAGGGAGTTTTTCAAATTTTCAGAGCCCAGAACCTTCCAGAGCCCATAACTTCCTAACCATTTATCTAAATCAATCCGTTCTTCAACCGTGCAGCTACTAGAAGTAAGCTCTTAGTCATGGGGGACATAAATGTGCCATTTTTTCAAGAAATGTTTTCACCATTTTTCTAACTTCCACAAAAGTTTAACTAAAATATCAACTATTAAACACCAAATTATAAGACTTAAACCTTTCTAGAAAGCTCTAATGACATTTACAATAAGTAATTAGTAAAATAATTATAAAATAATCATTTTTCCATGGTCCAAACTTAGCCAAAGTGTAACTAACTAATGAGAGAAGGTATTCAAAAATTTAAAGCTACACATTATATCTACTAATCCATGGATGTGTTGTGACTGTAGATGGCATGAAAAGGTAAACACGTGTAGGAAGTAAGACCACCTCAACCAAGGGAGAAATGGGCTAGAATAGGAAGAGACCAAGAACAAGCCTAGGAAGAACTACTTGCAACCCACATCATAGGTCCTCTTAAGGAAGGAGCCAAGGTGAAATCTATTCGATAGATTCCAGAACCAGTAGCAACAATAGAAGATTCCCACTAGGATGATGCACTAGCTCAATAAGAAAATCTTGAGGTGACCTTGATGAAAGCTTACCTAAACCAAATCAAATTAAGGGAGGTCCAAGAAATAGTGCTCCAAGAGTTAAACTTTGGCCCTTTCCTGAAGTAAGCACGTAAAGAAGTATAGGACCAACTAAAGGCCTCTCCCATATGGCCAATCATTACTTTCACTAGGGAGTGGTTCATGGGAGAGACATTTCTATTCTGGAATAATAGGTAGGCTAGTTCAATGGTCAAAATCAAGGACATATTAGTGTCCTACTTAGTACAAGCCATTGCCAAAGTGCTTGGGTTGCTAGAAACACAAGTGAATCTCATTGAGATTCCAATGTAGGCGGGCCCAAGAATCAAGAAAGAATGGATTCAACTATGCTATGGTATTGATTGCAAGGAGTTTGGTGCACTCACATCGATAGAAAGGATCCACTACAAGATTGCAACCTTCCACCTCAATCCCAGGGTGAGGCCAAGTAAAATCACTACCTTTTCTACATGTTCATGCACTGCTATGCATGGGAGATTTCTTGTCAACCTTTCATAGTTGATCTATCTAAAGATGGAGAAGTGATTTAAAGAAAATGAATGTGGAAGGAAGGCACCCCCTTCCCATGCCTCAACAAAAAAATTTATCAGATGGGAGGAATAACTTGTTATATAAATGATGCTGTTAGGTATGCCCTGATCACTAATTGGATGAAAATGATGAAAGATAAAATGACTACAGTAATAATTCAAGAAGAGTATCAATAGCTACCACCTTCACCTACCACTCAAACAACTATGTTGGACACCATTACAATAGCTCAATGGTTTTGCAAATACTAAGAATGTCTCTTGAGTGAATAAGATCAATGAGCAGGCATAAGTGGCAAGGACCCATCTATGTACTAACTAGTAATGTGTCACCTAAATGAGGTGGCCCAAAAAATCAACCTAATGGGAGGAGGTGGATCCATTTTCTTAGCCCAATGAATGTAGTTGTCTGTGAGATTGAATCTTAGCACTAGAAAGCTCATAGTATCTCTTGTAGAATAGTAGCCACTCCTAGAAATTTTCAAAAATGAGGAAACCTTGTTGGTATGCTTAGAGGAAGGAGAGGGGGCAATTGTACTAGTGATGTAGCACCAAGGGTAAGAGACAAAATTAGAGGTGATTGTTGATAGAATTTTCTAAATACTTAATGCACCTATGGTGTCTGTACTAGACATCACTACATTCAAAGATGTGCAGATATTCACAAGGACCACAAGAAGTAGAATAAATGTAGCATAGCATGAAGAATTTTTGGACTGACTGGTGGGAACTGAGCATCCTCTTTTGGATGTCTTTGATCTTCTAGAAAATATCATTGTAATCTAGTCAGAGTTGCTAAAGGCAAGGGGCAACAACATCATCTTGGAGGGGCAACTCAAAATAGCCAAGGAGCTAAAAAAACACTTACCTACTGAAGTTGTTGAATTAAGATCCCAAATTGCTAATCTTACATTCCTCAACTCAGCATTGAGAAAAGATGAAGCTCTTGAACAACTTCACACTAGAATAAAAGGGGTTGAAAGTGTGATGGAAATGATGGTGTTTAATCGATCCTTGGTAGAAGCTACATAGCATAAAATCTAGAAGGCCTTGGATCAGACCCACTAGAAGAATGTATAATTGATCATAGAGAATCATTGCTTATGGATTGTTGATAAGCACAAACAACAATTAACCGACTTCATCCATCAATAGCAAGAGCAACTAGCTAGAGGAAACATAGAGCTAAGGAGATTCACAGCAAAAAATAGAAACCTCTCCATGTAGGAGGCCTACCCCATTCACCAGAAGACTACAATAGAGGTAGCTTCCTAGAAATTAGAGGCTCTCAAATTTGAGAGAGTCAAGGATCATTACAAAGATAAGGTTGATCTATAGAAAGAAGTGAATGAAAAACACATCTAGTTGGCAAAGGTAAAAGTAAATGAAACCCTCTAGCAACTCCATCAGGGAAGAGAAACTTGGCAACCTATCATTGATGGGATAGATGCCTATAATAAGGTAGAAATCTACATGAAGGAGTTGCAAATTAAGGAGATGATAGAATACATGGAGCTTGCCAATCTGCAATATGTGAGTCTATCTATGTTGATTGCCTGATGGATATGGTTAGAGCTAAAGAAGTTGGTGGCTAGCTCATACTTGTTGTATGAGGTTGAGTTCAAGTATCATAAAGACACCAAGTAAAAGCTTATAGTGGCAAATGGTAAAGTTGAAGTTCTCAAGGGTAAATACACTAATCAAAGATTTGTTGCCAAGAACCTGGCCAGAAGGATGAATGACCACTAGGAACTACAAAATGCAATAAAGGTATTTTATGTTAAACATAAATAGTTCACTACCTCATCTATCAATGTGAAGGAGTTGTTCCCAGTAATGCCCTATCTGTGGGATATCCCTAATCTAGCCCACATTGGTAATGCTGCGTGGACTATGAATGATTGCCAAAGTAAGAAGGAGAAGATGAAGGCATTACTAGATGCCTTTCACCTTCCACTAGAAGTTGTACCTATAGAAAGACAGTCATAGCCACCTCAACTACCACACATGCTTGAAGCCAATGAAGATACTTCAGACCCTTAGGATACTTCACCGCTTAGGACTGTCTAATATTCTTCACTACCTTTATGCCATCAGAGGATGTGCTATCTAGTTTTGTATAGTCATGTCATGATGTCCAATTTTGTATCATGAACACAAAAATTTTTGTGATATGTTAATTTGTACACTCAGGCAGTCAGTTTTGTTAAGAGAGTTTGTTATGTCAAGAGTAAATTAATAATCCCATACCTTTTCAATTTTGACATAAGGACAAGTTTTCATTCAATCATGGGGGTATGATGAGTGTCAAAGTGTCATGTGGACAGGTCCCCATTGGTGTGGCCTTGTTTACATGCTGTTGTCGCATCGATGGAGTTGTGTTGATGTAGTGTTTGCTATGTTTATAGGACCTCATTGACATAGCCTAGTAATAAAAATTGTAACTGCAAGTTTATAGTTGTGTTTATGAGTAAGAAGAAATTCATAGTCGTAGCAAAGCTCTTGTAAATTTTCTGTTTGAGAGTTAGAATATTTCTCTAAGTGCCCATAACAAGAGTCGAAAAGTGTATGAATCTTTATTCGAGAACTATTTTAGCTAAACCATACTAGTATGTATGATAATAAAGACGAGCATTTTGATCAAACTTTGTAGCACTTAAATAGATTAATGATTTATTTATGCATTTATTTTTCTCATTAATGATGCAGTTAAGCTAAATTAGACTTTAAGTGATTAGTTAATTAATTAAGCTAAAGAGATTAATCACATTAGTACGATCACTTCAAGTGCAAACATGTATTTTCTTGGTAATACTAGTAGCGTTATTGCTTGGTGCATCCAATAGTATAGTGCTTGGTAACCCCAGTAGTGGGTATGTGGGTTCAAGATTTGTATGGAAAGTGGGACTAGATTCTTATGTTAGGTTTAGTTAGAGATGATTTAATTAGTTAAATTAAATTGGTTATGAAATTACATCATCTCTCTCTTTAAGTGTCAAGGAACATAAAACATAAAATAATAAAAATAATATGCCTCAATTACACTTAACCATACCTTTGTACATCACAAATGTAATTGGGAAGACAATGAATGACTATTAGAGGAGGGTTCACTTCCTAGAAGACAAGTGTATTGGAAGACATAGAGTCCATAGAATTTGACCAGATCGCATGTTGATGAATGGTGAGGTACCCCTACACTCAACCATACGAATACGAGCATTCACACATGATTTGGTTGAACTCCATAGATGGACTAGTTGTGGTTTTTAGATAGTAACACATTGATCGCAGTTCTGTATTTTCCCACCTGGACTAGTATTTTCTTTGTCATGTATGGTTTAGTCCAAAGTGAGGTGTATGATGTGGTCCTAACTAATGCTACTCCCAGAGACAATGGAAACAACTTTGTTTAAGCTAATAGAGAATGGGAGAGAGAATCTAAGCTAGCCTAAGTATGATGAGCATTCATCCATAATCATCTGTACACATCTTGGACCTCGTGTACTACTGTTGGGATTACCAAGCGCATGTCCTAGGTATGCTACTAGGATACTGAGTAGTCACACTTAAATGCTCATGATTAAGTCATACTCATTCTATGTTAATAGCATTAAATGTAAATGACATGAAAGTAAATATTAACTAAAGAAAATAGTAAATAACAATTAAAGTAATTAAGAGTTAAGTGGATGCTGCAATGATGAAGTAATCTCAATATTTATTATTGATCATGTGCATGTCCAAGTACGTCACACTCAAATAAAGGTTCCATACAATTACAATCATCACACTGTGGGCATGTATTTTGGAAGGAAAAGAATTAAACTAAAGATGACTCTACTTCTACCTACTAACTAACTTCTAACTACCTCCTTTCCTGTGCACCCAATTGTGTATTTATAGGCCTACACAGGAATCATGATATCATGTATCTAATATTGTTATTTAGGTTGCGATATCATGTACCTAATATCATGGATCTGATATCCCAGGTCCGATATCAGAGCTTGACAATTCATGGTTCATAATACACCCACAACTGAATGAAAACTCGTCCTCAAGTTGAACAAAATGAGAACAAGCCTAATTGATTACACAATGGATAGGTATGGGATTATTGATTAACTAGTAATTTATTCATGCTACAGTGGAGAATTAAATAGAACAAAATTGGGACACAAACACAAAATTACAAAATTACAAATTTTTTTTGGAACTCATGTGGTTCCATGTGGCGGTGGTTCCTCCATGGGTTGCTTCCCCTTATCTTGTGATCAAGGTTTTGGAATTTGATGGATCTAAAGGAGTTCTTGGATCTTTTCCTCTTTAGTTTAGGGGTCCTATGCTATCAATGTTGATGCTCTAATGTTTAATGGAGTTAGCACCTCCCATGGACATGGTAGTTATGGGAACATTTGATTTGCTTTGACATACCAGGCCATAAATAGTCGTCGTTCCTTCTCGTAGGCTTTGGCTTTATCCTTGTATTCTTGGTATTCTATAAGCCATCAAGCTAAGTCTACTACAAAATATTTTTGTCCCTGGTAGCTAGTTTTGACCATCTCTAACTCAGAATTTTCCACTTCTAACTTCTATAGCCTCTTCTTATGCTCAAGAAATTCTATCACATATTTTGCATAGGTGGTAGCTACCTACTTCTCCAACTCTATTCTTGGGTTTCCTACTATTAACATGGCTAAATTAGCATACTATAGGTTTGCCAATTCCATGTACTCTGTAAGATCTTATATCTCTAGGTCCTAGCTTTTGAGCTCTACTTGGTGGATGAATGCATAGGTATCCAGTATGTCCTGCCAATCAACATGTTGAGAAATGAAGGTGTTAATGTGGGCCTTGGCCATATGGATCTCTTTTTTAATGACTTACTTATACATCCCCACCTGATCTCTAAAATGTTTTTTAGCTTTTCATGTCGCTTGGCCTCATTTTTCCATGCACTTATTTCAATGGCCATCTTTTGATGAATTGCACGTACCTTCTTCATTGAGAGGGTTTGATTCTCTTTGTCTAAGTAACTCATGTCCTGGTTAACCCTAACTAATTGTTCTTGTAACTACTAAAACATTTCTTCGAGAACATTTTTTTGTTTCTCCATAGTGGTCAACCAAAGATTATTTGTCGAAAACTATTTATTCTATTCTTGCAAGGCCTTGAGTGCTTTGGCATGTGCATATGTCTATGCTTGTGCCTTGGAAGCATCCCAATCAGCCTTCTCTTTCTCCTCTATCACTCTTTTATTATTTGCTAAAAATTTATTAAGTTTCTCCATCTAGAAGGACTCTAGCTAGTCTATAGGGATGAATTGAGATGGATCCCGTTGTGTAGCTTGTACGATGACGAGCCTCTCTTGGAGTCTTTCCAACTTTGCCTCTGCATGCTCAACCCTAATCTCTACCATGACCAATTTTCCTTTGGTGGAGATGAGGTCTAATTAAGTTTCTGTGACATCTTGGGGGATGTCAAACAAGGACATCATCACTTGTCCTGTTTGTAGCAACTGATCAAGAACATCCTCATGCTCCATAGGAGTCATCGAGGGACTAACCAAAGTTTGAGCATCATGTGCTCCTATGAAATCCACTAGTGACATAACAAGGATATTGAAGGACTCTTTTATGTGGTCCGTGACCACTTTTATGGCTCCTACTACATCTTGGTGCTACATGACCATGACTATGGCACCTTCACCCATTTCTAATTGCATCTGAAAGAATGTAGCATTTCCCAAGATCTATTGTGATCAATGTGTCTAGCCTCCTCCTATTTGGATGGACACCCCATGCATGATCTATGGAAACTATGGATCATACGATGTCATCGATGACATAGAAGAGATTGGCATCATCGCAACTTCCCTAGCTAACTATGTCAGCGATGGACCTAAGATTGTTCATTGACAGTCAATAATCTTGTGGCAGTGGTAGCGGTTGGTCCTGCTGGCATATGTTGGGCCTTGCTTCTTACTGTTAATCAGTCCTTGTGCTTGGGAGTTGGCTATGCCCTAGATTTTAAGTTGCAGTGGGCACCATCGTCTGTTCTTATTCTAGCTCCAGTGTCTCACCAGAACTTTTCCTTGGGGCTGATGGGTTCAGTAATTTAGCAAATGAAGCATTTTTGGCTCTCCTGGGGACATCATTGGTGTACCTTAAGATTCCAACAAATCGACATAGCTTCCTGATGAGGCAAGAAAAGGGCAATGCAAACTTCCTTGTCTTGCATTCCTTAAACCATCTTAAAATCTCCGTGACATATAGATGGAGGAGGTTGGCATTAACCTTGTCCATCAATCTCACACTTCCTCTTGCCGCATACATTAAGATTTTGTTTAATCCTTTCATGGGAAAGATGTGATAAGTACTGATTTTGAAATAAATCCTTCCTTCTAGGGTCAACTCTCCATATGCCTTATCTTCCTTGCCATATTCCCTTTTCAATCAAATTTTTCATGCATTAGCATTAGAGCGAGTGGGTAGGTGAGCAACTTTTAGCCCTGTATTTGAAAGGTTTAACATTTTTGAAATGGCCTTGGTAGAAAAATCTACAGATACACCACCAATATCAACTATGGTCCCTTCTTCTTTACTATGCCAAAATGGGTACGTTTCTCCTAAGCACCAAGCACCACTTTCAGAGAGGATTGGCCATAATGGGGATCCTTTGAGTTGGTCCCTAACTACCGTAGGAGTGAAAGGTCCAAAGTTCAATTCCATGATCATAGCTATTCACATGGACCTTTCATGAATTGCTTGAACACACTCCGGGGCAACATGAGATGTTGTCCTTGTTTAGGTGCTCTAGTGGCTCCTCCTTCTTTCTATCTCGATTACACAATAATAGCAGGCTCTTGGTGGATGTTGAATGATTATGCCTCCTATTCTACATGTTATTTAGAAGATGCCTAGCCTTTGCCTCTCCTTGGTCATTTGGATGCACCTTGAGAGAGTCCTCCTTATTGTCCATGCTTAGGGGCCATCTACAATCACATGGGGTTGTACATTAGTAAGGTTTCTTACAAAGTCTGATTTATACCTTACTTCTTGTCTTTAATGAATTCATTTCTTATTTAGTATAATCCAGAGTTAGGAAAATGTCCCATAAAAGTTTTGATATGGGGCCCACTTTGATTAGCTAGCTCCAAAATTTAATTCTCATGGTATGGGTGGAGAAATAAAATTGATTTTGTCAACACATTTAACATTTTTATGTCATTTATCCTTTATGTTATCCTTTAGGGGATGATGAATTTCAAGAAATTTATGCACAACTTGGAGCATACCCTTCCCCTAGGACTAAGCTGAACACTCCGGGTTCAAATAGGTTCAATCAAAATGGGATTCAGAGTGTTAACAAGCAAGTTATGGCTATTGAAACGATAGGTGCACAAGTTAGAAAGTTCGTAGAAATTTTTTTTAAAAAAACTCCCCTCATATGAACAGTGTAAAATGATGTTGACATGCATGAGGGATCCATATATATAGTTTTTATTGATGCAATATCACGTACCCGATAGTGTGGACATGATATCGAGTACTCGATATCGCGTAAAACCCAATATTAGGTACCCAATATCATGGCCTATTGAAAATAGGATACTTAGTAAAATTAATGAATTTCTAAATATCCAAGGCCAAGAATGAAGAATTTGAAGTTAATTTGAGAGGTTTAGGATAACATTGAATAGATTGGAAGGCACAAAAGTTATAATGGGGTAGAATCTGGCAATAAAATTCATGAATAGGATATAGGAATGTTTGAATTAGAGGAATGATAAAGGAAAGAATAATATTGAAAATATAGTATTCAGAGGTTATAAAATGATGTGATGATGATTCACTCATTGCACATAATTTGGAAATACATAATAAATTAGGATCCACTCATTGCAACTATTTAGCCTCCACTCATCACAATAGGACAACTATTTATGCAATGAGTGGATCATTGCATAGATAAAATATAGTATAGGATCCACTCATTGCAATACTAAATAGTTGAGCATGGTTAGAATTAATAAATGGAGGGTTGGGATCCATGCATGTTGAAAATATTGGGGATCAATCATATCCAAACCACTAGGTGTCTTTTGATGTGGTGGTTGGAACGTACCTAGAGTGGGGTTCACACACTTGATTATAGTAAGCATAGTGGGGCAATTTACAAGATGTAGTTAATTGATAAAGAGTTGACCCACTATGGTACCCATGACCATAAGATTGTATTCAAGGATCAACATGTCTCCCTACGTGGCTATATTCATTGGGCCACATGGTTGTTCAAGTTTTGATTGGTGGCCATGATAAGATAACACGAGGCATTAGGATCATGAAGAAAGATGCACCACGGTGTTAAACTTGTGCTAAGTTGGAGGATGTAGTGGTTTTAGAACTGTGGTGTCCCTTTCTATGATCATGTCTAAAGAAGGGACACCTTTGATGTTGTGGAGGATTTCCACTACGGTTGATAGTAGCAGCACAAGTAACATTCATGGGTCAATACTATGGTGCAAACATTTTAGGTACAATTGGTGGTAATGTAGAAGGAGGTGAAGGATGAGAATATTGAAATTGAGAAGTGTAAGACACATAAGGGGGTGATTTTGTTAGAGAGGATGTGGCTTGATAGTATTTAGGAGAATGATAATAATGTGGTGAGAGAGAGGATGTTGACCCAATTGGGGAAATAGGATGCTAAACCTAATAGGTGCTTGGGTTTGGATGGTATGAAGTGTGTGACTAGTTTGAGGGTGACCTCCCCCATGACTGGGATTTTTTCCACTGTGATTGAACATAGTATTTTTGTACAAACTCTACATGTAACATTCTTCCCAATGCTCATGTAAATATGACAATATTGGGCATTGGCCTTTGGGATGATTATACAGGAAAATGTCTCATTGATACATATGCTTAGAAGTTGAGTTCTTATCCTTATTCTCTTCAAACCTTCTTTTTGATTGTCTAGTGGTGTTCTATCCTATTTCTTGCTTTTCCATGGTCCTACCTATAATAGTGTTGGCATATAATCCACATTTTTCAGGTATCCATGTTATCATCTTATTGATGTTTTCCTCAATTTCATCTAGTGATTGTAGTACTCACAAAGATGGTTCCACCTCCTTGAGATGAGTTGATTTCTCCTCTTCCTAGTTATGGATCTTTGTTAAATTGAGGTTTTGGTCCCATTGAGATTTTTCAACATTCTCTCATTTAGCCATTTCTCCTTCTTCTTTTGCTACCTACTTAATAAGCTCTTGGAATTGGTGGGTCTGTAGTTCATATAGTTAACCTAGGGCACACATCCCTAAGGATTTCCTTGTTTCATTACGGAGCCCATTCATAATGTGATACATTAGCCTTTCCTCAAAGAATCCATGGCTTGGGTGGTTGTTTAACAATGCATAATATCTTTCTAAGGCCATGTCCAAGGGTTTGTGTTATGCTTTCTTCCATTCTTGGATTTTTTTTCTTCAAGGCTAACACTCTTGAATAGGTTTGATATATTTCATTAAATAGTTCTACCATTGTTGGTGAATGTATAATTGATTTTGGTCTTAAGGACCTATACCATACTTTTGCTTGGCCAATGAGTGTTGTAGGAAAGAGCTTAAGTTTTTGCCACCCATTATCAATATTTTTCCATACACAAGCATCATGAAAGGCTTGTAAATGATGTTGTAGATCTAAATCATAGCCTCCTAAAAACTTGGGAAAGTTGTTTAAATCAAGCCTGGGTAGACGGATTTCTTTGCGATGCCTACAGGATATTTGAACAACCTCTTCTATATGAATTAGGCTCTTTATGGCTAGTCGGGGTTCATCGTCACTAGGTAGGTTATGAATTTGTGAGTTGGAATGATGTTGTCTTCATTTATGTACATAGGGGACCCCTGCATCAAATTAAGAACTCCAAACTTCGTCTTCATATTAAATAAAGAAAATAGTAAATAAAAATAAAAGTAATTAAGAGTTAAGTGGATACTGCAATGACGAAGTAATCTCAGGTCATTATTGTCGGTCATGTGCACGTCCAAGTATGTCACACTCAAATAAATGTTTCATAAAATTACAATCATCACACTATGGGCATGCACTGAGGAAGGGAAAGAATTGAACTAAAGATGACTCTACTTCCACTTACTGACTAACTTCTAAATGCCTCCTTTCTCGTGCATCCAAATGTGTATTTATAGGCTTGTACAGGAATCACGATATCATGTATCTGATATTGTTATTTAGGTTGCAATATCGCGTACCCAATATCAGGGATTCAATATCACAAGTCCGATATCGGAGCCTAACAATTCATGGTTCATCACACGTGAACACTTTTTGCTTCGTATGGTTGAGCATAGGGGTATGTCTTTGCCTCTCATCAACTAGGTATTGGATAACATCTCTAGCTAAAATTTCTACAGTCTTCTTGATGAGTAATCTAGTTATAATTAGATCAACATTATGCTAGAGGATCAAATGAAAACTACCTTTATTTGTTTGTGGAGAACTTTTGTCTTCAAGTGCATGCCCTTTGAATTATGCAATGCACTATCCACATTCCAACAACTAGTGAGGTTTGTGTTCTAGGATTGCCTCATCAAGAGGATGGAAGTCTTCATGTATTACTTTTTCAATTATGAAAAATCATTCAAAGAAGCCTTATATTGGCTCAAAGCTATCTTTTATTGCTATAGCCAAGTGAACTTGAAGCTAAAATGGATGAAGAGCTAGTTGATGATGATCAAGGGTGTTGTTCTTGGCGATAAAGTTTCTAGAAATGAGATTAAAGGATATCTTAACAAGATCCACAATATTGAGAAAATGATGAAAATTTTGATGATAGTTAAAGAGGTTTGATCTTTCCTTAGCCACACTAGCTATTATCATTGTTGTATTAAAGATTATTCAAAAATAGGGAGGCCTTTATATGAGCTCACAAAGAAAGACATTCTATTCTTATGGAAAAAGGAATGTCAAAATACCTTCTAATGACTAAGGAAAAGACTAACCCAAACTCTAGTGTTGCAGAGTTCTAACTAGACTCAATCATTTCATATAATGACAAATGCTTTTGATTTTACATTGGGTGTTGTCCTAATGCAATTCAATGAGAAGAAGAGATCCTACTACATCCACTATGCTTGTTGAAGCATTGTAGGATCTCAACTAAATTACATCACCATGGAAATGGAGTTAATGATTATCATTTTTGTAGTACAAAAGTTTAGGCATTATGTTTTGAGGTACAAAATCTTCATTCACACTAATCATAGCACCATCTGGTTTCTCATGAATAAACCATATGTAACTTCTTGTGTGATAGGATGCCTATTTCTGTTACAAGAATTTGATATTTATATGATTGATCAAAAGGGAGCCAAAAATGTGATGGTAGATCATTTGTTGTGGTAACAAATTATCAATAAGGGAGAAGATATACTTCTCAATGACCTTTTAGATGATCACATTTGTAAGGTCATTTCCAACTTAAAGAGTGAACATGAATGCTTATAGTTCATGGACATTCTTAACTACCTAGTGGCTTAAAATATCCCTTCTAGGTGGGACAAATGAAAGTTTTAAAGATTCTAGCACTAGGTAAAGCCTTACCTAGATATCAAAGATCATCTCTACAAGAAATGTTTTAATGATATCATGAGGTGGTGTATTCTAGAAGAAAGCCAAGGTGTCATCTTGACTCTTATGCATCATGGTGTGTGTGGGGGGCACTACACTAGAAATAGGACTGAAATGAAGCTACTTCTCATCAACTATTTTTGGTCGATAATGTTCTATGATGCTTAATAACTTGTGCATTGTTGTAATAAGTGTTAACATGAGGGACATATGTCCTCACATATGGAGGGACCATAGTAGTGGATCCAATCACTAGAGCCCTTTGATGTGTGGGAGATTGACTTCATTTTCTCTAACTCTTTAACCTCCAATGACAAGGCATAATCATTGTATGTGTAGATTACTACCCAGAGTGGTCAGAAGTTGCTACCATTAAGGATTTCTTATCTATGACTACACTGAGCTTCCTTCAAGAATTCATTAGAATCTTGTAGAGCTAGCCATAAATTGTAGTAAACTTCCCCTTATCATTCACAGGCTAGTGGCTAGGGAAAATTTACAAATCATGAAATTGTTAAAATACTTAAGAAAATGGTTATTATGCATAGAAGAGAGTGAATCAAAATACATTATATACTGAATTCAATGATAATTGTATGATTGGACCTTCCATGAGTCAATGAGACAATTTAAAAATTTATAGAGAAGAGCATAGCTTCCATGCGATGTTTTACTTTACACCCAATTTTTATTGTAGAGTACTAATTTCTATTTTCTAGTAAACACATTCATATCTTCATGTGATCATCTGAAGCATAGATTTTTCTATGTGGATTCAAAATTCTATGCCATGAAGCACACAATTTTAACAGCATATCATAATAACACCTTAGCTTCAATGAATTATATTTGACATTTTGCATTTTAGTTTCATATTTGCAATACCATGAAAACATGACAACCATTTCCTTTTGTGATCTTCACGTTGGAAAGACTAGTTGTGCTTTTAACTTAAGGGTTATGTTGAATATTAAAATCAACATATTTAAAAATTATGGTAGTAACATACATTAAAATTAAATGTTATTATAGTTATAGATTTCACTCATATAATTTTTTACAAATCTTACCTATACTATTTGATATTTTTTTTGTAAAGATGTATTTAATACTCATAGCATATGCATTTTACAATGTAATATATTCAAAGGATCCATAGAGAAATAAAATTTTAATTTTGGCCAAAAGGCAAACTACCAATGGCATTCTATCAAATCCTATTTTGTCAATTTGGAGTTCTACGAGACATTCTTCATTACATTCTATTTAGTACACATGGGATTCACTCAACTTAAGGCCTTTATGTCATGCATATAATATGTTAACACTACCAACTTAGAACATGGAAGACACTTGACTTCTTAAGGCCTTTATGTCATACATATAATACGTCCACACTATGAACTTAACATAGGAGACCTACTTAGCTTCATAAGGTCTTAATGTCATGCATATAATATGTTAATGTTGCTAAGTCAACACATGGGACCTATTCATTTTTGCTAAGAGGCCAACTACCAATGGCATTCTGTCACACCCTATTTTGACAACATGGAGTTTTACAATGCATTGTTTAGGACATTTTGTTTAGTAATCATGGGACCCACAAAAAGGTGATGATCTATTGTAAAAAAGGTGATGATCTAAGGTAGAAAATATTTTAGGAGGTTCTTATGAATATCAGGTAAGATAAAATTCTTAATGTTGATTGTGAATTTTTTTGTTCTAGAATGAATCTTTCTTCCACAACAAATGGTCTAGATGGTTTTGAATATGTTATGCATTTATATGACATGAAAGATAAAGTACACATGCATAATCTGCAATGTTGTTTTGGCTCCTTTATCATTTTGAACATTCGACATCAGTTCCAAATTCGATCTTGATCCAACTTCAACTCTTTGACAATTGGTGTCAAATTTTACTTTTGACATCTTGCATCAACATCTTGACATTCAATGTTGAACATTTTTTCAATGTTCAATGTCAATATTTGTACAAATTTTTAATGTTTTAAGTCAAATCCTTAACATCCAATGTCAATCTCATTTTTAATGTGTGATGTTCGCTTTTGCCCCTAGCTTTCGACATCCCACATTAAGACTTTTGACATCCAGTGTCAAATTTTCTCTCTACATAGTTTCTCCTATATAGAAGTTTCTATAAACTTTTGAAAGATTTTGTGGGCTCTGCTACATCATTCCTACAGGGTCTACAAGGCATTTTCTGGCTTATAAATAGGTGGACACCTCCAAACATAAAGGATTGCTTTTCAATTCTTTTTGGTTGGCCTTTTGTGCATTTGATTAACTTTTCTGATGCTCAAGAGCTTCCAGCACTTTGTTTTCTAAGAGATATGCTATTAGGCAATTTTATCTCTCTTTCTCTCTCTCTTCCCCTTTTTTTCCCTACTAACATATTGTATTCCCTTTGTGCTATCCTCCTCACATGTGAAGATCTGCTAAGAATTAGATCAACACAATGATATGATCTCCCCTCTACAATTCTCAAATATTGAATATGTATTTTTCCTTACTAGATCTACATTAGTGCATTTTTTGGAGCAAGAACAGGGTAACACAACTTATCATCAGATAGTTCTAATGTCTAGCACATATCCTAGAACATTTTCTCACAAGTTTAATTGCCTGTCTTGTAATCTAGGATTGACTATTTTAGGCCTTTTACCTCTAGTTTCATCCAAATTTGTCCTAGATTTGTTTTGAAGGTTTTTTTTCTTAGATCGTATATGTTAGTTAATAGATCTACCTTTTCATGTGCTATTTCTCTCAACATTTTTTAATGCCAACTACACTGTTCATTATGTTGCATTTTCCTTTCAATTACATATCTTCTGCTCATTTTCTACTAGCTATTCCATGCATATAAGATGATGCTTTTGCTTGATACCCATTGATGTTGGCAAAAAATCTAGCTCAAATTGTATCCATATTAAGAACAATTGAACTAATTTAGAACTGTTTGGTCATTGTGTTTTCTTGGTAACTTCCTTTTAAAATATCCTTTAGCAAGTTATATACTTTCTTATCATGTAATAGATATTGAGTTTTGTTTAGTAAACTTGAGTTAGTTTGGGTTCCATTTAGAATAATTAATTTTTTCATAGTTACTTTTAGAACTTATTTCTTAGAAAATTTATTTTTTCATGGAGTTACATATAGAAATTTTATTTTTTGGTTGTTTCTAGGAAATTTATTTATATTTCACTCGACATATTAAGCACTCAAAGATTGCCTAAAGAAGATATTTTTAGAAAATTTATTCTTGTTCTAAAATTTTTATTTAGAAAATTTATTTCCATAGTAGGATTTAGCTTTTTTTAGAAAATTTATCTTTGAAATTTTAATTTTGGTATTTTAGGGATGCCAAGGTTCATGGATTTTCTTTTAGAAATTTTTTTTTTGTGGGAGTTACTTTTGGTAGAATGTTGTTTTCAATGGTTGTTTTTAGAAAATTTATTTATCTTAGCATGGTCAATATTGCTTTAAGAAATTTATTTTAGATGAGAAGTTCTTTTAGAAAATTTATTTTTATTGTAGAATTACTTTTGTAAAGTTTGAAAATCAATTTGTTTTAGTAAAGTTACTTTTGGTAGAACGTTTTTTTCTTTAGTTGTTTTTAGAAAATTTATTTATTTCAGCATCACAAAGATTGCTTCAAGTAGTTTATTTTAGTTGAATTATATCTACTTTACTTTTAAAAACTTTATTTCATTGTTAAGATGAGTAAGTTAATTTAAGAACATTTATTTATTCTAGAGTTGACATACTATATGTGTGACATTAAGGTCTTAAGAAGTTGAGTGAGTCCCATGTGTTGAGTTAGGAGTGACATATTATATGCATGACATTAACACCTTAAGAAGTTGAGTGGGTTCCATGTGATTAGTTGGCAACATTGACATATTATATGCATGATATTGAGATGTCAAGAAGTTGAGTGGGTCTCATGTACTAAGTTGGTGGCATCGTAGAACTCCACGTTAACAAAATAGGATGTGATAGAATGCCATCGGTAGTTGTCCTTTGGCCAAAACTAAGGCAAAAAAAATATTTTCAATATTTATTTACATGTATTTCTAGCCATTACCTAAAAATATCTAGGAAAAAGGAAAATCTCATTAAAAAATCCAGGCAACATTATCTACATCTATAGTTGTTTCACTTGCACACTACATGCATGTGACCTTCAAAAGAAAAAGAAAAGGAACATATTTAGTTAAACCAAGGGCTTGATCCTGGTTTGCATCAAAATAATAAAGAAGTGGATGTAGTAGATAATGCTATCAAATGATCCAAAACAATTTTTTCCAAATGTAGTGAATGACATGAGATTTGTATATGGAATTGGAACATTGATTGCTTTGGTTGCTTACTTGAAGAGGTGTGTATTAGAGCAAGGAAATATATAAAGAATTTTTGACAAAATTTTTCCATGTGATTGTGATTTGAGTAGCAAGGATCAACGAGCAATAACTTCTAAGAGTTTCCATAATTAATTAATTAATGATTTCCATGAATACGATGACTCTTCATAGAATCTCCACAATGTTAGCTTAAGAAGAATCAACAACAAAGAAAAGTAAATCATGAACCTTTCAAAGAGTCTTCCATGTCATAACACAATTCAGCCAAGCCAACATTCCGCTGCACTTGGAATTTTAGAGATGTTTTCCAAGAATAGAGTGTGCTTGTTTCTCTTCATTTTTGGAAAGCCAAAATTTCTAGCTATTAATTTGGAAAGAAAGCTAGAAAATTTAGCTATTTATGTTTGGAAAGTTAAAAATCCTAATTATATATATAGGTGTAATGTGCCTTCCTTTGGTGGAGAATGAGTGTATCATTGTGAAACCTTAAAAATCAATAAAAATCCTAGTGTGGCCATGGACATAGGCAAAGTTAAGCTAAACCATGTAAAATCTTTCTTGTTTTGTGTGTTTGTTTCTAATCTTTTATTCCTTTTTCTCTTGTTTCAATTTATAAAAACTGGTATCGGAGCTAGGTTCTTGGTGAAGGATAGTGGATGTGATGGAGGAAGGAAAGATTAAGATTGACAAGTTTGATGGCAAAGATTCTAGATTTTGAAAGATGCAGTTTGAAGATTATATGTACCAAAAGAAACTACATGAACCCTTGTCTAGGAAGAAACTAGAAATCATGAGACATGATGATTGTGATCTCTTAGATCACTAGGCACTTGATGTGATTAGATTAACTTTGGCAGAAAACATCACATTCAACACTATTAATGAGAAAACCACACCAAGTTTGATGAAGACATTGTCAAGCATGCATGAAAAGTTGTCTACTTCAAACAAGGTAAATTTGATGCATACGTTGCTCAATCTGAAGATGGATGAAGGTGCATCAGTCACAAATCACATCAATGAATTCAATATGATTATTAGTTAATTGTGTTTGGTGGAGATTACCTTTGATGATGAAATCAAGGCATTGATTTTGCTATCATCCTTTTAGAGAGTTGGTCTGCAATAGTGATTACAGTGAGTAGCTCATTAGATAATTCAAAATTAAAATTAAATGATGTTTGAGACTTGATTCTTAGTGAGGAGGTTTGTAGAAAGATGTCATGTGAATCCTCAAGATCTACTTTGAATATAGAAAGTAGAGGTAGGAGCAATCAATGTGATCAAAACCATGGTAATGGTAGATCAAAGTTGAGAGGTAGAGGAAAATCTAAAAATCACAAGGAAGCTATCTATTAGAATTGTGATAAAAAGGATCACTTTAGAAATCAATGCAAGGCACAAAAGAAGAAGAAGAATCGAAATCAAGATGATGAATAAGTAAATGCAACTAAGGAGATTACTATTGATGCTTTGATGTGCTGCATGGACAATCCTATTGAATCTTGGATTTTGGATTTGAGTGCTTCATTCCAATCCACTCCATGAAAGGAATTGTTATATAATTATGCTATAGGAAACTTTGGAAAGGTTTATCTTGCAAATGATGAAACTTTGGATATTGTGGGGAAGGATGAAGTTCAAATAAAGACCACCCAAGGGATGCAATGGAAATTGCAATATGTCAGACATGTTCTTGGACTTAAGAAAAATCTAATTTCCATGAATTAGATATAAAAAAACATTTAGAGGTAGGTCATGAAAGATAACCAAGGGAAACTTGGTTATTGCACAAGGCAATAAGGTGGGAACATTGTCCATGATTGTAGTAAAGAAAGATAGAGTGGTAGTTGCTAACTGTGATGTTGATTCAATCTTATGGAACCAAAGACTTAGGCACATGAGTGTAAAAGGTATGAAGTTGTTAGTTTCTAAGGGAAATTTACAAATTTGAAGTCTATTGATATTAGCTTAAGTGAATATTGTGTCCATGGAAAGAAAAAAAGGTTACTTTCTCAAAGATAGGGAGGACATCAAAGATTGAAAAGATTGAATTAATGCATTCAAATGTATGGGGGCCAACTCTAGTAAAGTCTCTCAGAGGCTTGAGCTATTATGTCATCTTCATTGATGATTCCACTAAAAAGGTATGGGTTTATTTTCTCAAAAATAAATTTGATGTGTTTGCTACATTTAAAAGGTGGAAAGTTGAAGTAGAAAACTAGTCTAGTTTGAAGATGAAATGTCTAAATTCAGATAATCAAGGAGAATATGATAGCAAAGAATTCAATAATTTATGTTCAAAAATGGGATTAGGATGGTCAAGATAGTTCCAAGAATGCCAAAGCAAAATAATGTCACCGAATGGATGAACAAAACCTTGAATGAAAGAGCTAGGAGAATGAGAATACACTCTGGGCTATCAAAGCAATTAGGGGTGGATGCAATTAACACAGTAGCCTACCTCATTAATTGGTGTCTGATGAGACGCGACTTGCATGTGCCGCGATCTCGCATCCCATGCGATATCGTGTCTTACCCTGCTATATCGCGTACGCGATATCGCGTACGTGATATCGCGTCCCACCGCCATATCTATAAATAAGAGGCGGAACTCCCTTCATTTCCCAATCCTGGCTAGTGTAGCGAAGCTCTGGCAGATTGATCACTCTAGAGTTAGAATTTTTCCCATGTGCCCGCAGTAGGAGTCCTAGAGTGAACGGCTCTTTATTCGAGCAACTTGTAAACCTGAACCCAAGTTGTGTACGGCAATAAAGATGAACTTGATTGGATAAACCTTGCAGCACATGGTTTCATTTGTTATTTATTTACTGCTTTCCTAGTGCGTTCAAGTACGACTTGATTACGAGCATCTACGGACGTGTACGG
>MNCI01026213.1:58218-72595 GCA_015680685.1 Gnetum montanum | reverse complement strand
AAGTGGGAACGGATGCTGACGCTAGTTAATTTAGACTTAGGACATTAGTTAGAGTTAGTTAGTTTCTCAACCCTTTCCCCTGATAGCATAGAAGATAAACTGAAAAATACCAAAAAAATCACATACCTCAGACTTGCTTAACCATACACCGTGACACTTACAAGCGAGCCTGGGAAGACAACGAACGATTAACCCCAAGTGTTTTCTGTGGTGTTAAGGCATTTAGTCTGCAGAGTTCGACCAGATCACGCGTGCATGCTCGTATTCGTATGGTTGAGTGTAGGGGTACCTCACCACTCATCAGTGTCCTTCAGTTCCATTAGGGTTTAGAATACCAGAGGAGGTATGGACTAGGAAGGAGGTAAATCTTTCACATGTGAGAATTTTTGGCTGTGTCTCATATGTGCATGTTGATTCAAATGCTAGAGATAAGCTTGATCCTAAAGCTAGAATGTGTTTTTTCATTAGTCATGAATTTGATGATTTTGGTTATTGATTTCAGGATAGTCAAAATAAGACGATCATAAGGCATAGGGATGTTGCTTTTAATGAAAATGTGATGTTTAAGGACAAGATTGTAATAGAATCAAAGTGTTCAAGGGAATAGATAAAAGAACATGACAAGATTGAATTGGAGGGAATTTTAGAAAATGGTGTGGCTAGAAGAGTGCAAGCTAGTCTTGAAAATGGAAGTGTACAAGCAAAACCAGTTAACCCTTAGCCTTCATTGAGAAGATCAGATAGAGTGATTAGACCTCCAAAATGGTATTCTCCTTCTTTACATTATTTACTTTTGATTGCTGCTAGGGAGTTGGAGCATTTTGATGAAGCAATGTAGGTGAATGATTCAGTCAAGAGGAAGTTAGCCATGAAAGATGAGATGAATTCCCTTGAGAAGAATGAAACATGGACATTGACTAAGTTGCCAGAGGGGAAGAAATCCCTATAGAACAAGTGGGTGTATAGGGTCAAAGATGAGCATGATGGTAGCAAGAGATACGAGGCTAGATTAGTAGTTAAGAGCTTTCAACAAAAGAAAGGGATTGACTATGATGAGATATTTTCTCCTGTAGTCAAGTTGACTATTATCAGATTGGTGGTAAGTATTATGGCTATAGAAAATATATACTTTGAATAGTTAGATGTGAAGACTACATTTCTACATGGTGACCTTGAACAAGACATTTACATCGCACAACCAAAAGCCTTCCAAGTTTTAGGAAAGGAAAATTTGGTGTGTAAATTGAAGAAAAGTTTGTATGGGTGATGCATGGTGAGGTACCCCTACACTCAACCATAGAAATATGAGTGTTCATGCATGATAAAATCAAAATATACAGATGAGCTAGTTGTGGTATCTAGATAGTTATATGTTGATCGTAGTTCGTTGTCTTCCCACCTGGACTAGTATTTGCTTTATCATGTATAGTAAAGTCCAAAGTGAGGTGTATGATGTGGTCCTAAACTAGTGCTACTCCTAGAGGCAATAGAAAATAACTTTGATTAAGCTAAGAGTAAATGGAAGAGAGAAAATCTAAGCTAGCTTAAGTGCGATGAGCATCCGTCCTTAATCATTTGTACACATCTTGGACCTCATGTACTACTACTGGGATTACCAAGCACATGCCCTAGGTATGCTACTAGGATATCAAGTAGTCACACTTAAATGCTTTTGATTAAGTCATACTCATTCTACATTTAATAATAGGGACAATAAAGGAGGGTAAGAAAATATTAATTAAGAAGACAATAAATAATAATAAGAATTAAGCAATTAAAGATAAGTGAATGCTACAATGATGAAGTAATCTTAATCTTTACTGTTGATCATGTGCGTGTCCAAGTACGTCACACTCGAATAAAGGTTCTGTACAATTACAATCATCACATTGAGAGCATACATTGGGGAAAGAGTTGAGATGAACTAAAAAGTGATAGAAAGACTTTACTTCTACACTTACAGAACTTCCCCTTTCCTGTGCATCTAAATGTGGTATTTATAGGCTTACATAGGAATCATGATATCATGTATTTGATATCATTATCTAGGCTACAATATTGCATACTTGATATCGAGGGTCTGATATTAAGGATCTAATATCAAGGGTCTAATATCAGCACTTGATTATCAATGGTCTGATATTAGCACTTGGTTATCAACGGTCCGCTATTAGCACTTGACAAACCATGATTCACCATACCCCCATGACTAAATAACAACTTGTCCTTGAGTCAAAGCAAGTGAGAAACAAGTTCATTTAATTACAATTAGGGGATAGGTATGAGATGATTGAATGGCCATGGAATGTTTAATACCACAATATGGGACTAAAAAAATTTGGACACAAACACAAAAGATAATATTTGTGGAACTCATGGGGTTCTCAGTGGTGGTAGCTCCTCCATGGATGCCTTTCTTTCTTTTGCACTCCAGGCTTCTGAGATTGATACTATTGAAGAAGCGCCTGAATTTTCTCCTCTTCTATCAAAGGATTATGAGCCATCCATGCTAATGTTCCAATGTTTGATTGGCCTTGACACTTCCCATCGACACAACAGTTGTGGGAACACTTGATTGGCCTTGACACTTCCCATGGACATAGCAGTTGTGGGAACACTTGATTAGCCTTGACATGCCATGCCACAAATAGGTGTTGTTCCTCTTCATAGGATTAAGTCCTGACCTTTGCACCTTTTTCTTGGCTAGATTGTGTAGTGACAAGTGTTCCTTGATGGATTGTGCCTCCTACTCTGCATGAGGTCTTTGGCCTCTGCCTCCCCCTGAGCATTCAATTGCACCTTGAGAAGGTCCTTCTTGTTGTCCTCTTTTAGGGGCCATCCATAATCACACAAATATTAATTATTAGTAAGGTTATTGAAAGAAGTTCAATTATTTCATACCTTACTCATTGCCTTTAATAAATGTTGAATTCTTTGCTTAGTGTGATTTTAGAGTTAGAAAGTTTTTCAAGGAAGTTTCCCTAAAAGATTAATGTCAGACCTGATTTATCTAGGTGACACATGATGTAATGATTTTGAGGAATGTTTGATAAAATGATGATAAAGGAAAGAATATATTTGACAATGAAGTACTTGGAAATTATAAAATGATGTGGTGGTGTGCAACAAGTACAAATTACAAAAGTCACACAAATGGGTCCTCCCCAAAGCAGGTTCCTACCTATCATGCCCTTATGTAACTATACCCAAAAAATGTCCATAGGCAGTAAAAGAATTAAATGCAATCCACCCTAGGGCAAAAAAAACACATACATGTAAATACCACTATGATGAGGTATGAATTCTATGCTACACAAGAAACAAGTCAAAAATACAGGAACAACAAGATGAGGAAAATTGTAGAAGGGATTGCAGAGATCGGTACATGAGGCAATTGGAATAGGGCATAATGAATCCTAAGTGTAGGGCATGATTAATGTGTCATTAGCCCATCACTCTAAAATCAAGACCAAGTCCATTCCTTTGATCAGTGACATCACATTATTTCATCCAATGATGGGTAACCATAAGAGCATCATGAAAGCAAAACATACAATCACTTGGCATTTTGTCCAAGGGAGGAGTGATTTGGAATCTATGGCACACACACACTTTTTTCTCTATTTTTTTGTTTTTTCTCTTTATCTTTTCTTATGTTGTTCATCTACTTTTTTTTTTCTCTTTCTAGCCACTTTGGCACTTTGTCCTTTCCAACAATGAACCAGAGAAGCCACCAACCTTCAGGCATGGGTGCATGTCTTTCCAGTGGGACCCCTAGAATGGCATTGAGTTTCTATTGAGTGGCCTTATTACTCTTACTTCCATTTTTCATTAGATCTACAAGGATCTTAGTACAACCAGGCTGTATGATAGCACCTTACAAATGTCACTAAAGAGAATCCACAAGTTCCTTTGATGTCACACCCTGGCCATTCCCTCCTAGTCCATCATTTGTTTCTCTAGGCATAATGAGCACAAAATTACTTTTAAGTTTCATGATGACAAGAATATCATCGTACCCAGAGTAGAGTCTCTTATTGATAGAATGGTGGGGTGGATGTGGTGAGCTCGCTATCCAAATAATTAGTTACGTGAGACTTGATAGCATAGAACAACACCTCAACCAACGAGTTACATGAGTGCTTTATTCATAGATGAGATTACACATAAAAAGATAAAAAGATAAAACAATAAATGAAAAGATGAAACAACAAATAAAAAGATAAAACAACAATTTGAAAAATGAAAAACTAGAAAACAAAAAATTATAAAACTAAAGAAAAGAAAAACATTTATTAATTTTTCTTGTTAGAAAGGAGGATACCCCCCATAACTAAATAGTTGAGCATGTCTAGAATTAATAAATGGAAAATTAGGATCCTTACATGTTGAAAATATTGGGACTTGATCATACATACCCCATTGGATGTCTTTTGTTGTGGTGCTTGGAATGTACCCAATTTGAGGTTCACACACTTGATTAGAGTTGACATAGTGGGGCAAGTTATAAGATGTGGTTAATTGATAAGTAGTTGACCCACTATGGCACCCGTGACCATAAAATGGTATGCAAGGATTGATACGTCTCTCTACGTGGCTATATTCATTGGGCCACATGGTTGTTAGAGTATCGATTGGTGGTCTTGATAAGGTAACACGAGGCATTGGGTTCAAGGAGAGAGATGCACCACAATGTTGAACTTGTGCTAAGTTGGAGGATGCAGTGGTCTCGGAACTATGCTACCCCTTCCTACAGTCATGTCTAAAGAAGGGATGCCTTCAATGTTGTGAAGATTTCCCATTGCAGTTGATAGTAGTAGCAAAAGTAACATTCGTGAGTCAATGTTGTGGTGGAAATCCTTAGGGTACAATTGGTGGCAATGTAGAAGGAGGTGAAAAATGAGAATATTAAGGTTGAGGAGAAGCATAAGGTACCTGAGGTGGTGGTCCTATTGGCGAGGATATGGGTTGATAGTATTTAGGAGAATGATAATAATGTGGCAAGATAGAGGATGTTGACCTAGTTGGGGAAACAAGATGCTAAACCTGATAGGCACTTGGGTTCAGAAGATATGAAGGGTGTAACTAGTTTGAGGGTGGCCTCCCCCATGATTGGGATTGTTGCCACTATAATTGAACACAATATTTTGTACGAACTTTGGATGTAACATTCTTCCCCCATTCTCATGTAAAATGTGACAAGATTGGGCATTGATCCTTGAGGTGATGATATAGGCAAATGTTACATTGATGTGTATAATTAGCAATTAAGTTCTGATCCTTGTTCTCTTCAACCCTTCTTTTTGATAGTCTAGTGGTGTTTTGTCCTGTTTCTTGGTTCATCATAGTTCAACCTCTAATAGTGTTGGCATATTCTCCACATTTTTCATGTATCCATTCCATCATCCTATTGTTCTTTGCCTCAATTTCATCTAGTGATTGTCGTACTGGCAAAGATGGTTCCACCTCCTTGAGGTGAGTTGATTTCTCCTCTTCCTGATTATAGACCTTTGTTAAATTGAGATTTTTGTCCTGTTGAGATTTTTTAACATTCTCCCATTTAGCCATTTCTCCTTCTTCTTTTGCTACCCGCTTGATAAGCTCTTGGAATTGGTGGGTTTGTAGCTCGTATAGTTGACCTGGGGCATACATCCTTAGGGTTTTTCTTGTTTCATTATGGAGCCCATCTATGATATGGTACATTAGCCTTTCCTCGGAGAACCCATGGCTTGGATAGTTGTTTAACAATACATAATATCTTTCTAAGACCATGTCCAAAGGTTCGTGTTGTGTTTGTTTCCACTCTTGGAGTTTTTTCCTCAAGGCTAACACTCTTGCGTAGGTTTGATATCTTTCATTGAAGAGTTCTACCATTGTTGGCCAACATCGAATTGATTTTGTTCTTAAGGACCTGTACCATACTTTTGCTTTGCCAATGAGTGTTGTAGGAAAGAGCTTAAGTTTTTGTCACCCATTATCAATATTAATCCATATACAGGCATCATGGAATGCTTGTAAATGATGTTGCAGATCTAAATCATAGCCTCCTAAAAATTTGGGAAAGTTGTTTAAATCAAGCCTAAGTAGATGGATTTCTTTACGATGCCTGGGGGATATTTGAACAGCCTCTTGTATATGCATTAGACTCTTAGTGGCCAGCAAAGGTTCATTGTCACTAGGTAGGTTATGAATTTGTGAGTTGGGATGACATTGTCTTTGTTTATATACATAGGAGACCCCAACATCAGATTGAGTACTCCAAACTTCATCTTCATCATCATATAATTCATTGGTTCTTCAATGAATGGCCTTGCTTGTTGTTGCATTATCATAATCTTGCAAGAGAGACATTGTTGTGAACTTGTGTGTGACTTAGTTGAAATTAAGTTCTTTTCTAGGAGATACATCATGAATGCTTTGTTACAAAAATCTTGTATGATGTAACTAATCTAAATAACTAGCATCGTCCCTAGCAACGGTGCCAATGATGAGTGGTGAGGTACCCTTACACTCAACCATACAAATATGAGCATTCATGCATGATCCAGTCAAACTCCAAAGACAGGCTAGTTGTGGTATTTAGATAGTTACACATTCATCACAATTCGCTATCTTCCCACCTAGACTAGTATTTTCTTTGTCATGTATGGTTTAGTCCAAAGTGAGGTGTATGATGTGGTCCTAAACTAGTGCTACTCCTGGATGCAATGGAAAATAACTTTGATTAAGCTAAGAGGGAATGGGAGAGAGAAAATCTAATGTAGCCTAAGTATGATGAACATTCTTCCCTAATCATCCATACACATCTTGGACCTCATGTATTACTGCTGGGATTACCAAGCCCATGTCCTAGGTATGCTACTGGGATACCAGGTAGTCACACTTAAATGCTCGTGATTAAGTCATACTCATTCCGTGTTTAATAACAAGGATAGTAAAGGAGGGTAAGGAAATATTAATTAAGAAGATAATAAATAACAATAACAATTAAGCAATTAAAACTAAGTGAATGTTGCAACGATGAAGTAATCTCGATCTTTATTGTCAGTCATGTGTGTGTCCAAATACATCACACTCGAATAAAGGTTTCGTACAATTACAATCATCACACTGCAGGCATGCACTGGAGAAAGAGTTGAGATAAACTAAAAAATGACAAAAAGACTCTACTTCTATACTTACTTGACTTCCCCTTTCCTGTGCACCTAAATGTGGTATTTATAGACTTACATAGGAACCACGATATTGTGTATTTGATATCGTTATCTAGGTTGCGATATCGCGTACTCGATATCAAGGGTTCGATATCAGCACCTAGTTATCAAGGGTCTGATATCAACACCTAACAAACCATGATTTATCAATGGGTTAAAGTAGGCTCCTAGGCAATGGTACAAGAAGTTTGATGGATTCATGTGTGACAATGGCTTTGTTAGAAGCGAGATGGATCATGGATGTTATTTCAAGAATTTTGAGGATTGTTATATCATATTGTTGTTATATGTTCATGATATGCTAGTTGTAAGGTCTAATATGAAGGATATTAACAAGTTGAAGCAGTAATTGGAAAAAAATTGAGATGAAAGACTTGGGGGCCAAGTAAGCAGATACTTGGGATGAGAATATCCAAAGATAGATTAGAGGGACTTCTAAAGCTATCTCAAGAAAAGTACATAGAAAAGTTGCTAAACTGGTTTATCTTTAAGATGCCAAGATTATAAATGCTCTTATGGGAAACCATTTTCATCTCTCCAAGGAGCAGTCACCAAAGATAGATGAGGAGAGAAAAGCTTGATGTATGCTATGGTATGTATAAGGCCTAACATAGCTCATGCAATGGGAATGTGAGCAGGAATATGTTAGATCTAGGAAGGGAGCATTGGGAATCTATGAAGTGGATTTTAGATACTTGAAAGGCATGTCAAGTATGACACTTTGTTTTAAGAAGAATTGTGTTACTTTACAAGGCTTCTTAGATTCTGATTTGGGTGGAGACTTGGACAATCGAAAGTGTATGATAGGTTATGTCTTCACTTTGGATGGTATTGTTGTTAGCTGGATGTATAGATTTCAGAAAAGTGTTTCTCTCTCAACCACAGAAGTAGAATATATGACTATTTTAGAAGCTAGTAAAGAAATAATTTGGTTGAAGAATTTTCTAAAAGAGTTGGGAAAGATACAAGACAACGGTGCACTTTATAGTGATAGTCAAAACACCATTCATCTTGCTAAACATTCAACATTCCATGTGAGATCAAAGCATATTCAATTGAAGTATCACCACATTTGTGGATTGATAAGCAATGAAGTGTTGCCATTAAAGAAGATTCTTGGATCAAAGAACCCAGTAGACATTATGACCAAAGTTGTTACTATGGATAAACTGAGGCTATACGCACTTCCGTAGTTGGCCTCCAAGGTTAATGATGAGGAGGCATTGCACTAGGTAACCATTTTTTTATTGGGGCAATAGAGGTATAAGGTTTCATCAGTGGATTCTGAAAATCAGCCTTCAAGTGGGAGATTGTCAAGAATGGAATAAGGTTTTTTCTCTTCATTTTTTGGAAAGGTAAAATTTCTAGTTATTAATTTGGAAGGCTGAAATTTGGAAAGCTAAATTTACTAGCTATTAATTTGGAAGGAAAGCTAGAAAATTTAGCTATTTATGTTTGGAAAGTTGAAAATCGTAGTTATATATATAGGTGTAATGTGCCTTCCTTCTGTGGAGAATGAGTGTATCATTGTGAAACCTTAGAAATGAATAAAAATCTTAGTGCGGCTGTGGACATAGGCAAAGTTAAGCTGAACCACATAAAATATTTCTTGTTTTGTGTGTTTGTTTGTGATCTTTTATTCCTTTTTTCTCTTGTTTCAATTCTTAACAATGCCTACTTGAGTTTTTATGTTGCTGTATTTTTATTTTGATTTAGTATAGAGGCACTAGCATAGAACTTGCAACATTCTTAACTAGTAACATGCAATTCCCAATGAAAAATCATTCCACGAACGACATCACATACGAGAGGGCTATATGAAAGGATACGTAACACTTATGTTTTTCTTCCCTTTCTTGACAAATTATATCAGTTATCAAGTTAGTTGTGCATTAATAAATTTTTTAGTTAATTAATAATTGCATTGAAGACAACCAACATTTGCTAAAACATTCTTTAAGTGAATTTTAAGACAGGTCTTTCAGGTGCATACAAAAAATAGGGGAAAGGTTTGGTTCAAAAGATTTGAAGGAAGATTTACATTTGTTGAGCTTGTAAATAAGGAAATGGTGGTGGATGAAAGCAGAATGCATCCTGATGAGAGGATCGAACATATGAATAAAATCTGTGTTTGCTAACACTGCAAAAGAAGCCTAATATTCATAATATTCTCCAGGCACCTTCAATCATTCAATCTTCAAAATATTTTTTTGGGAACCTTTAGCCAGACACTAAAGATTGGAAGAGCTAAAATTCATTATATATGGTTAACTACAAATATGATTGCAGTGTCTGGTACAGTCCATTAAACCTGAAAACAACGTTGAAATGGATAGCAAAGAAAAACAATACCTGAGAATGTTTAAATATAAGAACCCCAAAGGCTCAATACTCATTATGCTAATGAAAAATAGGCTAATCTCTTTGGAAGAGTGATGGATGAACAATAGCCTAACCTCTTTCAAGTGGCCACACTGAGGATTAAATCTAAATCTAGCAACTTCAGAAACAAGTATTTTACCATCACTCCAAGCAATGGTCCCTAGGATATGTTTAAATATAATTTATGAAATTATAATTACCATACATTAATTTACAAGTTCAATCCTGTGGTGTACGGATACCATAGCATAGTTATTGAAATTAAAATAAATTTGAGAGTAACATTCCGTCTTGAATAACATATAAAGATAATATTTAAAAGCATTTCATAATATTGTTGATATTTACATACTGTTGGTACAAAAAAATCTGATTTTCAGAGCAAAAACAGGAATTCTTATTAAGAAATCTAAGCAACATTTTTGAAATATGCTTACATATATTTTCAGCAACTGTTGCACAATACATATATCTGACCTTCAGAAGAAAAAGAGAAGCAACATACTGAGTTAGAGCAGAGCCTGGATCCTGGCTAACATGAGAAGAATGTAGAAGTGAATGGAGTAGATAATGCTATCAAATATTGCAAAACACTTTTTTCCAAAAGCAGTAAATGCCATGACAATAATCACAGCTGCAAATCCAAACCCAAAACTCAATCCACATGCTAGCGAGAACAATAGGTAATGCAGCTCATGTCTAGAATTCATTGTTTTCAGATCAACACTGGCAGACTTGTTTTGTTGAGGGCATGCTTTACCAATTTGAAATCCACACAAACCTGGATTACCAGTGAAAGAAGAAGCTGAAAATGTTGTGAGCTGACCTTGATTTGGTATTTTTCCAGTGAGGTTGTTGTGAGAGAGATTCAGATCACCCAGCATGGATAGACTTGCCAATTCTGGAGGAATTTCTCCACTAAGATAATTGTTTGAAAGATCCAGAGAATCCAACTGCGATATAGCAGCCAAAGACACTGGAATCTCACCATTGAAGTGGTTATATGACATATTCAATATTATCAATCCCGTGAGCAATCCTATTTCATCCGGAATGTCACCAATAAGTTGATTGTTGGAAACATCCATGCATTTCATGAGAGATATACCATTTCGAGCATATTCATAAATGATTCCTTTGTTGTCAATTCCCACCTCTGATGTCACATTGAAATCATAATAATAAGAGCTATCAAAGCCATATCCAGAGCCAATGCGCATTGAACCAAAATGAAATTGATGATCCTGATCAGTGTCAAGACCATGAAAAGCCATTGCTTTTAGCTTGCCAAAGTTGGGAGGAAGAGAACCTGATAATTTATTAGATGAAATGTCCAGTATCTGAAGATTTTCCAGGATAAGCAACTCTTGAGGTACTTGCCCTTCCAAATTGTTTGAACTCAAAATTAGTACCCTTAGTTCCTTTAGCTTTCCTATCCACTTTGGAACAGTACCATCTATGCTGTTGTTTCCCAAATCCAGTATCTTTAAATATGAACAATTTTGAAGATTTGGAAGTGCACCTCTGAAATGGTTACCATTAAGGCTAAGCACCAGAAGATGTGATACTTTTTCCAAATGAGTTAGTTCTCCCTGCAATTTATTCCGGCTGAAATCCAAGGTATTCGGATTCAGCTTCACTATATCAGCCCATGGGACGAATCCACTGATATTATTGTCTGCCACATTTATGCTTAGCTGTCTGCCAAATGGGAAAGGAAGAGCTCCCAAAGATGACGGAGACCCATTGAATAAATTATGAGACAGAATGATTTCAGACAGTTGAAAAGGAAAGTGAAGAGGAAGCAAGCCATGCAACTTGTTTTTCTTAGATTCAGAAACTCCAGGCTTTTTAGGTTTCTAATATCTAAAGGGATGGTCCTGGTAAAACTGTTAAAAGATAAATCTAATTCTTCTAGATTCTTGAATTTCCATATCCAAGATGGGATACTGCCAACAAGATTGTTGTCTGATAATGCAAGATTGTTGTCTGATAATGCAAGAGAAGCTAAAGAAAGATGATGTTTAACGAAAGAAGGAAACGCCCCCTTCATGTTGCAAGAGCTCAAACGCAGGATTTTTAATCGCATAAAGTATGACCAACTTTGGCTAGATTTTACTGTCAGTGAATTATGAGAAAGACTTAATTCTGTTAGGCCTGTACAATTTTTAAGAAGCAAAAGAGAAAATGTTCCGTTCACAAGATTTGAAGAGAAATCCAAGTTTATTAAGCTTGTAAGCAAGGAAATGGACGACGGAATGGGTCCCTGCAATTGATTATCATGGAGAATCATGGTATTCAGTCTGCTGAGATTTCCTATGGTGAAAGGAATGAAGCCCTCAAAATTATTATCATAGAGTAGCATGTTCTCGAGTTTGGTGAGATTTCTTATACAAGAGGGAACGGTACCTTCAAGTGCATTGCTGGATAGGTCCAGGTATCTTAAAGATGTGAGAGAACATAGTGAAGTTTGAAGATTACCCCTGAGATTATTGCTGGATAGGTCCAAGTATGAAATTGGAGGGACAATCATGCTGGGAATGAAATCCGATATGTTGGCATCTGCGGTGGACAAGTAAACAAGGGAGGTGAGATTTGCAACAATATTGAAAAGAGTAGCAGAAATGTCACTGAAATCCAAAGAAAGATGAGTGAGATAAGTAAGATTCTTGAGGCAAGCAGGCAACGGTCCAGTGAGCATAATGCTATTCATGCTGAGGGTTTTAATGTTGTGGAGTTTGCATATGGAGTTGGCCCAATTGCCGCTGTACTGCAGTGATAGCCCATCCAATCGCAGGTCTTCCAGCTTTGACAAGGATAACAAAGCCTCTGTGGGCAAGGTTGCATCTGTATCCATGTCTGAACTCACATGGTACAGAGCATTAGAAACATCAAGCGTCTTGAGAGAGGAAAGATTCCCTATGTGCATGGGAATAACCTCTGAAGAAAGAAAAATCCATGACAAATTCAAAAATAGCAGATTGCGAAGGGCACCCACCTTTGGAGGAATTGAGATGCCAGAAGAACTGTCTTCTCCAGAATTCCAACTGAGATCCAGTGATTGGAGCATGTGCAGCTTGGAAATTGTTGCTAAGACCTGTGAAGGTGCAACACTGTTGTTTCGGAGAAGACCAAAATCGCTTAAAGAGAGGGCAACAACATGATTGTTATCCTTGTGGCAAGACACTCCTTTCCATTTGCAGCAATTTGGGTTAGAAGACTCATGATCATCATCATTACTCCATGATGACAGTGCTTTCATTGGATCATTTAGGGCTGCTTTCAATTGCAGAAGAATCGTTCTCTCACTTGCTATGCACTGAGCAGCATTATTGCTCTGCACCGCAGAAAATTGGGCAAATACAAATACAGAGAAGAACATGAGCATAAGCATCATCTGTGTCGCTGCCCAAACCATGGCTGCATGATCACGGGTAGCCATGATATAATTCTATTTCTCTTTATCCCTCACTTGCCAGAACTAACAGAGGAAGTGAATGGATCGAAACATATTATATACTGAATCCAATGAGAATTGTCTGATTGGGCCTCCCGTGAGTCAATGAGACAATTTGAAAACTCAGAGAGAAGAGCATGGCTTCCACGCGGTGTTTGACATTACACCCAATTTTTGTCGCAGAGCACTAATTTCCATTTGCCAGTCAACACACTTCACATCTTTCATGTGATCACCCGCAGCACAGATTTTGCTGCGTGGGTTCGAAATTCCACGCCAGGCAGCACACAATTTTGTCAATATTTGATAACACCACCTCAGTTTCTGTGAAGTAGGTTTGGACTTTTCACGCGTTTCGGTTTCATATTTTCAATACTATGACAACCTTGACAGCCATTTCGTTCCGTGATCTTCGCGTTCGAAAGACTCGCCGCGCTTTTATCGTAGGGGTTAGGCTGATATTCAAATCAGCATCTTTGAAAATTATGGTAGTAACACATTAAAATTGAATGTTATTATAGTTATTGGTTTGACTGATTTAATTTGTAACAAATTTTACCTGCACCATTTGATGTTTTTTGTGAAAAGAGGCATTTACTACTCATAGCAGATGCATTTGACTGTGCAATATATTCAGAGGATCCAGAGAGAAATAAAAATTTAATTTTAATTCAATGTAAAATATTAATTCTCTTAAACTGGGAAGTAGGAGTTGATGGCATAACCGCTTCTCCATTGCTTTCACACGCTTACGCAAAGGCAGAAATTGACCACAGCACTACACTACACCTTTGAGTAAAAAAATTTATTATAAGAAAAATTTTAATTATCAAAAATCAAATACACTAAAGATACGATCTCTTGCTAGGTAGACGGTTTCCCACTACAATATCACACAGGCACGAAAAAAAATCAGAATTATTAGCAAAGTAATTTAGCTCCTCTGAATTTTTTCTCCCCTCCTTTTCTGTATGTTTTGCATTCATCACAGCACCAGTTTTGCCATAACACAGATATGCAACCATTGTAAATATGCAATTCTTCTCTACCTTCAGAGATGTGCAAAAAATTTGTCGTGGAACATCTGGGATTTCTGCATCGGTCTTAAATGGAGTTCATCAAGCTCAGTCAACAGAGGCTTACAATTTTTGAAGTACGTAATAATTCTACAATTTCTTCTGCATGTGCAGCAAGTAAACTGTTTTTACTGCATAAGATGGTTACTTTCTGTCATTTTGCATTGATCTTCATCATCAAAGGGAATCCGATACAAAATTTGAGTAAATTTGTGAAATCAAAAGGTAAAAACAAAGGTTAGTGAAGC
>MNCI01026213.1:5391-56447 GCA_015680685.1 Gnetum montanum | reverse complement strand
GTTGTGCACGAGGTCCAAGATGTGTACGGATGATTAAGGAACGGATACTCATCGCACTTAGGCTAGCTTAGACTCATTTCCTATTCTGCCTTAGTCTAATCAAGATTATTTTCCATTGTCTCTAGGAGTAGCATTAGTTTAGGATCACATCATATGCCTCACTCTGGACTAACCATACATGACAAAGCAAATACTAGTTCAGGTGAGAAGACAGCGAACTGCGATCAACATGTAACAATCTAGATACCACAACTAGCCTATCCATGGAGTTCAACCGGATCATGTGTGAACGCTCGTATTCATATGGTTGAGTGTAGGGGTATCTCGCCACTCCTCATTGGCGCCATTGCCGGGGATGGTGCTAGTTATTTAGATTAGTTACATCATATAAGATCGTTGTATAAGGAATTAATGATATATCTTTTAGAAAGAAAAAATTTAGAAAAAGTCACATATAAATTCACACACAATTTCATAACCATATCTCTCCTACAAGACTATAATAATGCCACATCTAGTGAAGTAGTTCATTGGAGAACCAACGAATATTATGACAATGAAGATTGGAGTATGCAACCCGAGGTGGGGTTTCTTATAAACATAAACAAAGACAACATTGTCCCAATGCACGAAAGCATAACTTAACCGATGATGATGAACCCCTATTGGCCACTACAAGCTTAACGGAAATATAGGAGGTTGTTCAAATAACCTGCAAGCATCGTAAGGAGAGTTCTCTACCTGTGCTTGATTTAAACAACTTTCCCAATTTTTCAGGAGGGTATGATTCAGATCCGCAAGAACATTTACAAGCCTTCTATAATGCCTGTACATGGAACAACATTGATAATGGGCGGAAAATACTTAAGATCTTTCCTTTGACACTCATTGGCCAAGCTAAAGTATGATATAGGTCATTAAAACTAAAATCAATTCGACATTGGCTGACAATGGTAGAACTTTTCAATGAAAGATATCAAACCTATGTGAGAGTGTCAGCCTTGAGGAAACAAATCCAAGAATGGAAAAAAGCACAACATGAACCCTTGGACATGGCCTTAGAAAGATATTATGCACTATTAAACAACTGTCTAGGCCATGGGTTTTTCGAGGAAAGGCTAATGTACCATATTATTGATGGGCTTCGTAACGAAATAAGGGAGATCCTAGGGATGTACACCCGAGGTCAACTATATGAGCTACAAACCCATCAACTCCAAGATCTTATTAAGCAGATAGCAAAAGAAGAAGGAGAAATAGCCAAATGGGAGAATGTTGAAAGTTCTCAACAGGACCAAAATGTTAACTTAACAAGGGTCCATGATCATGAAGAGGAGAAATCAACTCACTTCAAGGAGGTGGAATCATCTTTGCCAATCATACAATCACTAGATGAAATTAAGGCAAAGATCAATAAGATGGTAGACTGGGTAAATGAAAGATGTGGAGAATATGCCAATATTATTAGAGGAAAAACTATGCCAAATTGAAAAACAGGACAGGACACCACAGGACAATCGAAACAAAGGGTAGAAGAGAATAAGGATAAGAACTTAACTACCAATCATATGTATCAATGTAACATCTGTCTGTATGATCATCCCAAGGGCCAATGTCCAGTTTTGTCACATTTACATGAGCTTTGGGAAGGAATGTTACATCCAGAGTTTGTACAGAAATATTGTGTCCAACCATAGTGGCAAAAATCTTAGTTGTGGGGGAGGCCACTGCCAACTAGACCATATCCTTTGTATGTCGCAGCACCAAATGCTTATTATGTTTAACACCCTATTTCTCCAATGGGATCAGCATCCTCTACTTCACCTTATCATTATCATTCTCCTGAGTACTATCCACCTAGGTCCTCTCCAACAAGATCACCACCTCATGTACCTCACACTTCTCCTCAACCTCAATATTCTCATACTTTATCCCCTTCTACATCACTACCAGCTATGCCAGAAGATTTTGCACCACAGCACCAACCTACAAACATTATTTGTGCTGCTACTGTCAATAGTAGTGGAGGTCCTTCACAACATCGAAGGCATCCCTTCTTTAGACGTGATTGTCGAAAGGGACACCACAGTTCAAAAACCACTGCATTCTCCAAGTCAGCACAAATCCAAAACTGTGCTGCATCTTCCTCTTCGAACCCAATGCCTCATGTTACCTTATTAAGGCCACCATCCAATACTCCAACAACCATGGGACCCAATGAATATTTCCACATGGGAAAACATGTTGATCCTTTCATACCATCTTACGGTCACAAGTACCATAGTGGGTCAACTCCTTATAAATTAACCACATCTTATAACTTGCCCCACTATGTCAACCCTAATCAAGTGTGTGAACCCCAATGGGGTAAGTATGACTAGGTCCCAATACTTCCAACATGCAAGGATCCTCACCTTCCAGTTATTAATTCTAGCCATGCTCAATCGTTTAGTTATGGGGGGTATCCTCCATTCTAACAACACAGAATTAATAAATGTTTTTTTGTTGCTTTAATTTTTCAACTTTTTGTTTTCCAGTTTTTCACCCTTTTAATTTATTTTTTTATCTTTTTATCTTTTTATATTTGTATGAGTAATCTCATCCATGAATAAAATACTCATGTGGCTCGTTGGTTGAGGTGTTATTCTATGCTATCAAGTCTCAGTGATCAATTATTTGGATAATGAGCCCACTACACCCATGCATCCACTCTACAAATAAGAGGTTCTGTTCGAGGTTACAGTGATATTCTTGACATTTTTGAACTTAAAATTAATCTTATGTTCATTGTACCTAGAGTGAAAATGATGGACCAAGAGGGAATGATTAGGGTGTGACATCAAGGGGACTTGTAGATTTTCTTTGGTGACATTTGTGGGAGTTATCATGCAACGTGGTTGTACTAAGATCCTTGTAGATCTAATGAAAAATGGAAGTAAGAGTAATCAAAAGGGCACTCAAAATTCAAATACTATTCTAGGGGGTTCCATTAGAAAGACATGAACCCATGCCTAAAGGTTGGCAATTTCTCTGGATTCAGTGAAGTGAAAATAAAAAGCAAAAGAAAAAGGAAGTGCCACAAAACAAAAATAACTCCTCCCTTGAACAAAACACCAAGTGATCGTACGCCTTGTTGTTATGGTACTCTCGTAGTTATTCATCATGGGATAAAACAATGCAGTGTCATTGATTAGAGGAATGGACTTGGTCCTAATCTTGGAATGATGGGTTAATGACACTTTAATCATGTTGTACACGCAGGATTCATTATGCCCTGAGTCAATTATGTCACGTCCCAATCTCTGCAATCCCTTCTTCGATTCATTCCATCTCATTGTTCATGGATTTGTGACTCGTGTCTTGTATGACATTGAATTCATACCTCATCACGGTGGTATCAACATGTGTGTGTGTTGCATTGGTATAGATTACATTTAACCCTTCTAATACCTACAGACATCTTAAGGTATGGTTACACAAGGGCATATAGGTTGGAACCTGCTTTGGGAAGGACCCACTTGCATGAATTTTGTAATTTGTACTTGTTGCACACCACCACATCATCTTATACCCTCCGAGTATTTCATTGCCAAATATATTCTTTCCTTTGTCATCATTTTATCAAACATTCCTCAAAACCAGCTCTGACATTAAACTTTTAGGGCAACTTCCCTGAAAAATTTCTAACTTTAAAATCACACTAAGTAAAGAATGCAACATTTATTAATGGTAATGAGTAAGGTATGAAATCATTGAAATTTTCTCAATAACCTTCCTAACAATTGATCTTTGTGTGATTATAGATGGCCCCTAAAAGAAGACAACAAGGAGGACCTTCTCAAGGTGCACATGAACGACCTGGGGGCGACAAAGGTCAAGGCCCGAGCCTATGAAGAGGAATGAAGGCTATTTGTGGCATGGCATGTCAAGGCCAATCAAGTGTTCCCATAGTTCTCATGTCCATGAAAAGTGCCAACTCCATCCGACATTCAAACATTAGCATGGATGGCTCATAATCCTCAAAAAGAAGAGGAGAAACATCAGGTGCTTCCTCCATGTTATCAATCTCAGAAGCCTGGCACGTAGGACAAAGGAAAGGCACCCATGGAGGAGCCACCACTACCGAGAACCCCATGAGTTCCATAAGTTTTTCTTTTGTGTCTGTGTCCAAATTTTGTTTAATTCTCCATTGTGGCAAGAATAAATTTCTAGTCAGTCAACAATCCCATACCTATCCACTATGTATTCAATTGAGCTTGTTCCTCACCTTCTTTAACTTGAGGATAAGTTTTTACTCAGTCGTGGGGTATGATGAAGTGCTATATAGTTGATGCATCAACTAGGCTGTGTATACGAGGCCATAGCTGCATTGATGTGGCCCTGTCGACGTAGCCTTCCTGCGTCGATGTTGCCCCGTTTATGCAGCCACCTATCCCGGCCTATAAATAAGAGGGCCTTCCACCTCATTTAGGCATCTTTTTGTCATTTTTAGCTAGACACTTTCAGTTTGTTTTCGTAGGAGTTAGATTATTTTCACAGTGTATGCCCGCAGTGTGATGTTTGTAATTGTATGACATCTTTATTCGAGTGTGACATACTTGGACGCTCACATGATCAGAAATAAAGATCGAGATTACTTCATCATTGCAACATTCACTTAGTTTAATTATTTAATTGTTATTATTATTTATTATTTTCTTAGTTAATATTTCTTTATTGTCATTTAGTATTCCTGTTGTTAAATGTGGAATGAGTATGACTTAATCACGAGCATTTAAGTGTGACTACTTGGTAACCTAATAGCATACCTAGGATCTACGCTTGGTAATCCCAGTAGTAGTCGTGCACAAGGTCCAAGATGTGTACGGATGATTAAGAAACAGATACTCATCACACTTAGGCTAGCTTAGACTCATTTCCTATTCCTCCTTAGTTTAATCAAGATTATTTTCCATTGTCTCTAGGAGTAGCATTAGTTTAGGATCACATCATATGGCTCACTCTGGACTAAACCATACGTGACAAAGCAAATACTAGTCCAGGTAAGAAGACAGCGAACTACGATCAACGTGTAACAATATAGAGACCACAACTAGCCTGTCTATGGAGTTCGACCGGATCGTGCATGAACGCTCGTATTCGTATGGTTGAGTGTAGGGGTATCTCGCTGCTCATCACCAACCATATGAATCACAAATGTTCATGCACAATTTGATTAAATTTTGTGGATGGGACTAGTTGTAGCACCTAGATTGTTATGCCTTGATTGCAGTTCATTGTATTCCCACTTGGACTAGTGGTAGCTTTGTCACATATGATTTAGTCCAAAGTGAGGCATATGATAATTGATGTTGTTTTGGCCTCATGCTACTCCTATTGTTAATAAAGAAATCATTTGTTTAAACTAATTAACAATGGAAAGTAAAGTCTAAACTAGCCTATGGGTGATGAGTGTCTATTTCCAACTTGTTCTACACGTCCTAAACCCACGTATGCACTACTAGAATTACCAAGTTCTATGCTATTGGGAAAACCAAGTAATAACGCTACTGGGATTACGAAGCGAATACGTGTTTACACTTGAAACTATTTGTACTCATTTGGACAACTGATTAACATGCATGGAAACATAAATACTAACTAAGTACATGAAACGTAAATTGCATAGAAAGTAAATTTAATCTAAGTCAAAGTATTGCAATGAATAAGAAGCAATCTTGATCTTATTGTCATTCATGGAATGTATCCAAGTACATTGCCACTCGAATAAGATGTTGTACAACTGACTCAGATCCACACTGCAGGCACTCATTGACTATTCTCTAATACTATGAAATAAAATTGTAAGAATTTGACTACTCTATTGACAAAAGCACGTTAATACATAATAGGAGGATGCATATTTATAGAGGAAAATCCAACAAGTTAACAAGAAAATCCAACAAGTCCCCTTGTGGTCACACCCTTACCATTGCCACTTGGTTGTTCCCCCATTCTTCAAGGTACAATGATCATTGATTAATTTTAGTTGTGAAGAAGATGAACATAGGAATAGAGATAGATCTCTACTAAAGGGTCAAGATGGAGATAGAAAGAGAGATCAAAGATAAGATAAAAGCCATCAAAGTAAGCATAGGCAAGACCACCACTATCAAGTAAATAGAAATAGAGATTATCATCATGACATGGATGATAGTGATGAATTCTTGTTGGCTACTTGGAGCATGATAGAGATCAAGAAGGTAGTTAGAATACCCCATAGGAATCAAAATAAGAGTTGCATTAGACGACTAGACATGGATAACATTTGTCAATTTAAAGGAGGCTATGATTGACCCACAAGATCATTTGCAAACCTTCCATGATGCATGCACCTTACAAAACATTGAACATAAGTAGCAAAAGCTTAAGCTCTTTCTTGGAATACTAGTTGATGAAGTTGAAAGTTGGTATAGATCGTTGGAACTAGATTCAATCCATCAATGGTCCATAATGCTAGAACTCTTCAACAAGAAATACTAAGCCTATGCAAGAGTGTCCAACCTGAGAAACCAAATCCAAGGATGGAGGCAAGCAAAACATGAATCCTTGGATGTGGCCTTGGATAGATACTATTTGCTACTACATAGATGTCCAGGTCATGATTTCTTTCAAAATGATTAGCTTTAGCACATCATAGAAGGGCTTCATAACTAAACAAGAGAGACCCTTGGGATTTATGCCAAGGTCGATTATCTGAAGTGAAAGCCCATCAAAAACAAAGGCTAGTTGATTAGGTGATAAAAGAAGAAGGAGAGCTATGTAAACAAGAGAATGTAGAGGAATATTTCTATGATAAGAAAAAAGAGGTAGCTCTTGATGAGGTGATTTCACAATAAACCTTGCTAATACAAAAGTGTATCATTGAGCTTGAAGCAAGGATAAATAAGATGTAGAAGTCGATGAATGAAAAAGTTAAAAACCTACATGGAAACCTTAGAGGAGAGGGTAATGCAAAAAGGATCAAGTGATCAAAATAAGAAGAGGAAAAAGAATAAAGAAATAGGTAGGAGCACAAATTGGCAAAAAGGGAAAATAGTTGTAGTAGAATGGGCTATAGACTCAACCATAAAAGAGGATGATGGATGTGACATGTACCAATATGACCATCCAAAGGGCTATCACCTAGTTAAGTTACATCTATAAGAGTTTAGGGCTTTTACTTTGAATCCCAAGTTCATGCAAAAGAAAATGCCTAGGAAATTACCTTACTCACAAGGTAATTATAGATACTCTTACAACAAACTATACTATTCTAGTGGGACCTTTTATTAGCCTTAACACTACTATCAACTACAGTGAAAAAACCCACAATCATGGGGGATACCATCATCAAATCAGAAATACTCTTATTGCCAACTAGACTTGCATGAATATTATGTTCAACAACCTATTTTCCCAAATGGTCCTACTTCCTCTACCTCAAATCACTACTAGCACTCTCCTAAATATCATAAACCCACAACATCTCTTATGGGATAACTATATCACACCTCTTATGCTCTGTCACATTCTCAATATTGTCATACTTCTCTCCAACATATGTCACCACCAATAACATATGAAGTATTAGCACCACAACATCAATGGAAGAATGCCACTTGTGCTATGAACATCCAAGTAAATGATAATGTTAGTAGTTCTCAGCAAAAGTCTCAGAAACATCCTTTCATGAGGATAGTTTTCTCACATGGGAAAAAAACTTATAGACCTAATAACTCATCAAAACCAACACAAGACCAACCTAGTGCAACACGCTTCCTCATTAAAACAATGTCTTCCTATCCTACAGAAGAGCCAACACCCATTACCACTCCAGTTTAAAATATAAGATACAAGCCTATCATTGTGGAAAGATAGGCAATTCCATGGATTACTGATAATGATAAAGGATGTAACTATGGGCTAAAAGTTCAAAATATTAACAAAAAACCTATACCAACTCACAACAAATGTGAAAAACATGTGTGTGGACAAATGGAAGCATGGGTCACTAAACCAAAAGACACCTAGTGGTCAAAAATTGAAAATCTAAAAGTGTCTAAAATATGCATAAAAACATCTAAACCACTTATTAACTCCTATTCTCAGAAAATGATCCTAATTGAAAACTCACAAACATATACATTAAATCATAATCATACACTAGTAAATAGAGAAAATAAGGACTTAGATGATAAAAATTCAATTACCATCATGATTACATGGGATGATAACAGAAACACTAAGTCATTTAGGATGGTAAGTAAGAAACATCAAGTGTATGACCCAAGAGAACTAGGTTGCATTTTTTGACACTTGTCCATGAGTTCAATATGGGGGAGATATCTCATCCTAATTCAAGAATTAATAAGTGGTTTTCAATTTTTTGTTTTACAATTCTTTTTTATTTCTAATTTCTTGATATACCTTTTCACTTTTTTTAATCATTTTTCCATTCCTTTATGCTTTGTTCAATTTCTAAATAATTTCTTAATTCTTTAATATTTTCTATTCTTTGATCATTTTTCATTCTTTTAATATTTTTCATTCTTTTTATCTTTTTCCTTTCTTGTTATCTTTTTCATCCTTTTCATACTTTATTTTCATTTTCTTTGTAAATATTTTTCATTTTCTTTTTCTTTGCTAATAAAACATACCAAGAATAAAGCAAGATGTAGTCCAATAAGGTGAAGATTTCCCTATGTTATCAAGTCATAAGAAACTAATTATTTGTATAGTGAGACCACAACATTCATCCACCCATTCTATTAATAAGAGGTTCTTACCATGGCCATAATGACATTTTTCCCATCATAAAACTAAGAATAAACTTGTAATCATTATGCCTCGATAGAAAAGTGAAGAATCAAGTGAGAATGTAAAGGGTGTCACATCAAAAGGATTTGTGGATTCTCTTGGATTGCTTTTGTTAAGTCCTATCATGTGGCTAAGGTTGTATTATATCATTGTAGATCTAATGAAAAATGGGAGTAAGAATAAAATAAGTGTTGCCTTACCATGTCACTAAAAAGACATGTTACCCATGCCTGAAGGTAGTCCTCTGGTAAGGTTGACATAGTTAAAAAATTAAAAAAAAATGCACAAGAATAAATTTCTGGGAGTTTCATTGGAAAGACATGTTACCCATGCCTAAAGGTAGGCCACTTCTCAGAAAGCTAAAAAAAATTACAATGAATAAACTCTTTCCTTGGACAATATGCCAAGTGACAACACTCTTAATAATAGTGGTAATCTTATAGTTGTAACTCCAAGAGATGAAATAATGCGATGTCACTATAATGTGGTCTGGACTTGGTTTGAATCTTGGATAGAAAGAATAATGATTACTTTAACCACTAATAAAACAAAAGAATTCATGTCCTAATTTCAGCAATCCTTTCTACAATCAATCTCACCTCAATATATATTTAATCATAACTTGTGGTTTTGTATAATATAGCATTATTTCCCAACCTAGTGATGTGAACATGTGTGTTTTGCAAGACAGGTATGTCTTACATTCAGCTCCTTGAGTGCCTACAGACACTTTTAGGTGTGGTTATACAAGGGCACTAAGGGTTGGAGCCTACTTTAGGAATGACCCACTTGTATAACTCTTTTATTTCATACTTGATAGGAAATTCCACATCATCTTCTGCCTTCCAAAACAATCAAGACTTAATAAATGCTTCTTGTATCATCTAATAATATCTTTGTACACCAGAAATTCATTATCCATTTCTTATCCATACCATAAAATTTCATTGCTCAAGATTCCTTCTTCATGAACCTTGAATTCTAGATTATTGAAAAATATGCATCACTCATGGCCCATGATCCTCTAGACAAGCTTTACATCTTCTAGACATTCCATCGCACTCAATTTTTCCAAGAAAAATTAATGAAAATTTTGAACTTTTTAACGATGATGTTGTAGTTACAATGTTGTAGGCACCTACAATGTTGTATTTATGATGTCACACATTAAAAAATAGTATATATATGCATGGGAGTTAGTGAAATGTTTCTTTTTTCTTGTTTGTAGTGAGAGAACTTTTTGTAGTTTTTCCTTAGCCTTCTTGCACACTAGCTTCCAAAGACCATAACTTCGTCCTCATAGCTCTGATTTTCAAAATTCTTGAACCTTGTTGATTCTAGAGTGCTCAACTTAGTCGTGGGGGGTGCATTGAGTGATATAAGTGAAAACTTGAAAATTTGGGCCAAAAATTCCTAATGCCCAGAAGATACTAAAAAGGGTATGTACAAAGAGATAATAAGAATCTTAAAGTTAATCAATCAAACTAAGGCTAGAAAGACTCAGATAATACTCCTAATAGATCATATTAACTATTTTAGGCCATAATAAGCAAGGAAAACGATATAAGATCATAATTAACTAAAAGATATAGCACCTAAGGGGTTCCTTTTTTCCAATTTTTTTAACTCTACAATCATCATATGACCAAAACTTGATCTAACCAAGGGTATGAGTAAGGTAAAGAGCTATTAAGAACTGGTATGAACATTCTAATAATTTCATATCCTTGTTGATTGCAAATGGCCCCAAAGAGACCACTAGAAGGAGGACCTTCACAATACAAAAGTTGTAAATATGCAACTCCAAGCATCTCCATTATGGTCGATACTAACCAACAATAGAGAATGGAACTTAGGAGAAATGTAAGAATTTTGGAAAAATAAAGGGGCCAATGCAATGGTTAAAATTGAAGGATTCTCTATGCCATACTTAGTATAGAGAGCATGATGAGTTGTCATTTGGGATGACCACAATATCGCATACGCGATATCGCATGCCCAGTCGTGATATCGCATACGCGATATCATGACCTATCTCCTCATCTATAAATAAGAGGTAGAAATATGAGTTTAGGCATCTATTTTTTAGTCCCTTAGCTAAAATCTTGCAGTTTTCCCTTCTTAGAGTTAGAATTATTTCTCAGTGTATGCCCACAGTGTGATGAGTGTAATTGTACAGCATCCTTTATTCGAGTGTGACGTACTTGGACACGCACATGACCAGCAATAAAGATCAAGATTACTTCATCATTACAGCATTCACTTAGTTTAATTATTTAATTAATTGCTATTTACTACTTTCCTAGTTAATCTCTCTCACCCTTAAACTCATGTTAAAACATGAAATGAGTACAACTTGATTACGAGCATTTAAGTGTGACTACTTGGTAACTGAGTAGCATATCTAGGATTTGTGCTTGGTAATCCCAATGGTAGTCATGCACGAAGTCCAAGATGTATACGAATAATCAAGGAATGGATGTTGATGACACTTAGGCTAGTTTAGATTCTCTTACCCTCTCTCTCCTAGATTAGTGAACATTACTTTCCACTACCTTCAAGAGTAGCATTAGATTAGAAACACATCATACACCTCACTCTGGACTAAACCATACATGATAAAGCTAATACTAGTCTAGGTGGGAACATAGAAAATTGTGACCTAAGGCTAACTATCTAGATGTCACAACTAGTTTGTCTATAGAGTTTGACTAGATCACGCGTGTAATGCTCGTATTTGTATGGTTGAGTGTAGGGGTAACTCGCCACTCATCATTGGCACCATTGTCGGGGATGGTGCTAGTTATCTGGATTAGTTATATCATACAAGGTCACTGTGAAGGAATTAATGATATATATTTTAGAAAGAAATAATTATTAAAATTCACACATAAATTCACACACTTCACAACCATGGCTCTCCTACAAGACTATAACAATGCCACACCTAGTGAAGAACTTCATTAGAGAACCAACGAACTGTATGACGATGAAGATTGGAGTACACGACCTGAAATGGGAGTTTCTTATAAACATAAATGAAAGAAACATCATCCCAATACGTGAAGACATAACTTACAAGATGATGATAAACCCCTACTAGCCACTACAAGCTTAACGCAAATATAAGACGTTGTTCGAATCTCACATAGGCATTGTAAAGAGAGTCATCTACCCAAGCTCGATTTAAACAACTTTCCTAAATTTTTAGGAGGCTATGACTTAGATCCATATCAACACTTACAAGCCTTCTATGATGCCTATACATGGAATAACATTGATAATGATTGACAAAAACTTAAGCTCTTTCCTATGACACTCGTTGACTAAGCAAAAGTATGGTATAAATCGTTAAAACCAAATTCAATATGACGTTGGTCAACAATGGTAGAAGTCTTTAATGAAAAATATCAAACCTATGCAAGAGTGTTAGCCTTGAGGAAACAAATCAAAGGATGGAAACAAGCACAACATGAACCATTGGACATGGCCTTAGAAAAATATTATGCACTATTAAACAATTGTCCAGGCCATGGGTTTTCTGAGGAAAGGCTAATGTACCATATCATTGATGGGCTTCGTGATGCAACAAGAGAAACCCTAGGGATGTATGCCCAAGGTCAACTATACGAACTATGAATCCATCAAGTCCAAGAGCTTATTAAGTGGGTAGCAAAAAAAGAAGGAGATATGGCTAGATGGGAGAGTGTTCAAAAACATCAATGCGACCAAAATTTCAACTTAACAAAGGTCCATGATCGTAAAAAGGAGGAATCAACTTATCACAAGGAGAAAGAACCATCTTTGTAGATACAAAAATCATTAGTAAAAGTTGAGGAAAAGATCAATAAGATGTTGGAATGGACGTATCAAAAGTGTGGAGAATTTATCAACATTATTCAAGAAAGATTTTTGAAAACCCAAGAAGCAGGACAAAATAGTAGATAATCAGAAAGAAGGAATAAGGAAAATAAGAGCTCAATTTCCAATCATACATATGAATGTAACAGATGCCTGTACGATCACCCCAAGGGTCAATGCCCAATCTTGTTACATTTACATGAGCATTGGGGAAACATGTTACATCCTGAGTTCATACAAAGATACTGTGTTCAATCATAGTGGCAATAATCCCAATTGTGGGGGAGACCACCACTAAACTAGAGACACCCTTCATATCATCCGAACCCAAATGCTTATCTTGTTTAACATCCTGTTTCTCCAACTGGGCCAACATACTCTATCTCACCATAGTACCATTCTCCTCAATACTATCAACCCATGCCTCCAACACAACCACCACCATGTGCACCTTATACTCCTCCTAACTTTTTAACATTCTCATCCTTTCCCTCCTTCCATATTTCCACCAACTGTTCCTAAGGTGTCTACCCCACCACAACAACCCACGAACGTTACTTGTGCTAATACTACCAACAGCAGTGAGAGACCTCCTCAACATCCAAAGTGCCCATTCTTTAAACATGATCATAAGAAGGGACAACACAATTCCAGGGCCACTGCATCCTCCAAGTCAGCACAAGTTCAACCTTGTGGTACACCATCATCTTCGAACCCCACACCTCATGTTATTTCATCAGGGCCACCAACTCACACTCCAACAACAATCCAGCCCAATGAACACAGCCATGGAAGGCATCATCCCGATCCTTGCATACCATCTAACGATCCCAAATATCATAGTGGGTAAACTCATTATTCGGGAACTATGTCATATAAATTGCCCCACTATGCTTACTATAATCAAGTGTGTGAACCCCGACAAGGTAAGTATGGCTGGGCCTCAACACTTCCAACATGCAAGGATCCTCATATTCCCTTTATTAATCCTTTCCATCCTCAATCGATGAGTTATGGGGGATATCCCCCATCCTAAAAACAAGTAGGATTAATAACCACTTTTTATTTTCTTTGATTTTACAACTTTTTGTTTTCTAGTTTTTCATTTTTCAACTTTCTTGTTTTACCTTTTTGTCCTTTTTATGTTTTTGTAAGTAATCTCGTCTATGAATAAAACACTCATGTGGATCGTTGATTGAGGTGTGTTCTATGTTATCAAGTCTTAAACAATCAATTATGTGGACAGTGAGCCCATTACACCCACTCATCCACTCTACAAATAAGAGGTTCTATTTGAGGGTATAGTGATATTCTTAACATTGTAAAAACTTAAAATCAATTTTGTGTTCATTGTACCTAGAATAGAGAGGGATGGATCAAAAGGAAATGATTAGGCTGTGACATAAAGGGGACTTGGGGATTCTCTTTGGTGACATCTGTGGGAGTTAGCATGCAACATGGTTGTACTAAGATCCTTGTAGATCTAATGAAAAAGGGAGTAAGAGTAATCAAAAGGGCACTCAAAAATCCAATGTTGTTCTAGGGTGTTCCACTAGAAAGACATGCATCCATACCTGAAGGTTGGAAGCTTCTCTAGATTCAGTATTCAAAAAGAAAGAAAAAGAAAAATAAAAGTGCCAGAAAACAAAAATTATTCCTCCCTTGAATAAAATGCCAAGTGATCATGCACCTTGTTGTTATGATGCTCTCATAGTTTCTCATCATGGGATGAAACAATGCAATGTCACTGATTAGAGGAATGGACTTGGTCTTAATCTTGAAATGATGGGTTAATGACAAATTAATCATGCTTTACACGTACGATTCATTGTGCCCTGTGTTAGGTACCTTATGTCCGAATCTCTATGATCCCTTTTATATCTCATCTCATCTCACTATTCGTGTAATTGTAGCTTATGTCTTGTGTAACATAGAATTCTTATCTCATTCTGGTTATATTTACATGTGTGTGTTTTGTGGAGTTAGTGTGGATTACATTTAACCCTTCTAGTGCCCACAAACACTTTAAGTGTGGTTACACAAGGGCATTATAGGTTGGAACCTGCTTTGGGGAGGATCCACTTGTGTAACTTTTTGTAATCTTCACTTATGAAATAGCTCACACATACCATTTCTTACCCTTAGCATAATTTTTCATAATGTTCTTTTCCTACTATTATCCCTCTGGATTTCAACATTCCTATGTACCATTACATAGCCTTTTTCTCCCATTTGAGGTTTTATTGATAAAATCCATATCATCATCATTAATTATGCCTTTCAAATTAATGGAATTACCATAGAACCCCTTTATAATAGCCCAATGTCCTCAATTTACAACGCTGATTTCAAAACAATCCTTAAAAAATTTGGTATTCTTGTGGTGCCCTATGTCCCTAGGGCCATGATATTGTGTACGTGATGTATCGTATGTGATATTGCATCCCAGAAACCTATAAATAAGTGACCCCCTGCAACACTTAGCATCATTTTTTCCATTCACATGAGGGAGCTTTTGAATTTTTTCTCTACGACTTGCGATTGAGTGACCCTTTCTTTTCTAACTATATCTTGTTCACTGGTACTCCGATTTTAATTTCGTCTAAACCTTCTTGAACCTGAAGTGTTCAGCTTAGTTTTGGGGGAGGGACACTTGTCAAAAAGCACCTAAATTTTTTGGAATTTATCATTGCCCAAAGGACATCATTTAGGGTAATTAACTATAACACTTAGAATAATTGTGCCTAAAAATGATTTAATCCCTAGGTATATCGGGAAACTAAAATGGAAAAACACCTAAGTCACATGACTCATTATTATAGTTTTTCAGGAAATATCACACGTGATAACATAAGATCATTAATTAAGGCAAGCAGTAAGGTATAACTTAACTTCAAAAACAACCTTACTAATGCTTGACCCCATGTGATTGCATATGGCCTCGAGGTATGGACAACAGAAAGGTCCTTATCAAGGTGGAAATAAATGATCTCGGAGAGGTGGAAGACAAGATCCTATTCGACAACATGTAGAATAGGAGGAATAATCATTTAGCATTCATTAAAAAGATCCTCCTACCGTACGGTCCGAGCAGGTAGAAGGAGGAGCATCTGAAGTGCCTAAACAGGGACAACATCTCACATTGCCCCAATATTGTGTTTAGGCCATCCATGAAAAGTACACATTCACTGTGGTGATTGTGGAATTGAACTTTGAATCTTTTGCAGAGTTTGCTCCTAACGTCGTTAGGGATCACCTCAAAAGATCCCCATTATGGCCTACCCTCTCTAGAAGCGGTGCCTGGTACCTAGAAGAGATGTACCAATTTTGGCACAATAGGGAGCAAGGCACCACTATTAATATTTGTGGTGTAACAATTGATTTCTCTGCACAATCCATTTCAGAAGTGTTAAACCTTCAAAATACAAGGCTCAAAGTTGCTCAGTTATCCACCCATTTAGACCCCGATGTGTGATGGGATTGGTTGGAAAGGGCTTATGGTAGAGATAAAACATTTGGTGAGTTGATGATGGAAGAGAGGATTTTCTTTAAAATTAGAACATATCACCTCTTCCCTACAAAGGGCCTGAAAAGAATATCAACATATGTGGCTAGAGGATGTGCATTGTTGATGGGGAAGGTTAACAATAACATGCCCCATCTATATTTAATGGAGATCCTGAGGTGATTTTGAGGAACGGAAGATAGGGAAGATGGCACTACCTTTCCCTTGTCTCATCAAAAAGCTTTCTCAATGTGCTGGTATTTGGGGTACACCAATGATGTCCTCCAAAAAGCCCAAATTGCTTCATATGCTAAATTGCTAAAGGCACCAGCTCCAAGGAAAAGCATTGGCGAAGAGCTGGGACCAAAACAAGAAGAAGAACATACGGCTGGACCAATTACAACTCAACTTGTAGGACCCATCCAACCTCGAAGCACAGGTCATAGCTAACAACAGGAAGCAGGGCCCAGCATAGGCCAAGATTAGCTACCACTGTCGCAAGAGTACAAACTGTCGATGAGCCATCTCAGGGTCATCACTGAGATGGTCAGTTGGGGAGGTCGTGATGATGCAAACCTCTTCTATGTCATCGGTGATGCCATTCAACCCACTATTTCTTTGGATCACACAAGGGGAGAAGTATTGATCCACACAGGAGGAGGGGAAAGTAGATGGTCACAACAGCTCTCAGGAAACGCAGCATCTTTCTAGGTGCAATTAGAAACTGGTGAAGGGGCCACCGTGGTGGTCATGTAATACTAGAATGCTATGGGAGTTGCAAAAGTGGTCACGGACCACATCAAAGAATCATTCAATGTACCTATTGTGCCACTGGCAGATCTCACAGGAGCACGGGATTCTCAAACTTTGGCCGAAACCTCAATGACTCCTGCAGAACATGAGGATGTGCTTGATCAATTACTCCAAATAGGGCAATTAATGAAATCCTTGTTTGACATCCCTCAGGATGTTACAATAATTTAGTCAGACCTCATTTTCATGAAGGGAAAGCTGGTCTTAAAGAAAGTGAGGGTCGAGCATATGGAAGCAGAAGTGCAAAGATTGCAAGAGCATCTCGTAACCCTACAAGTAGCACAACGGGACCCTCTGCAATTCGTTCTCATAGACTAGCTAGATAATTTTAGAACTGAGAAACTAACCAAGCTAATCACGGAGAATTTAAGGGTGGCTAATTAAAAAGAGAAGGCTATTTGGGATGCCTCTGTAGCACAAGTGCAAACTCATGTGTATCTTAAGGCACTCAAGGCCTTAGAAGAAGAAAACAAGCAACTTGTTGTAGATAACCTTCAGTTGACCATTGTGGAAAAGCAAAAGAACATTCTTGAGGAACACTTCCATCAATTGTGAGAACAATTCATTTCAGTCAACCAAGAGATAAGCTATTTAGCCAAAGAGAATCAAACCCTCTTAATGGAGGAGGTACGCACCATTCATCAGAAGTTAGCTATTGAGATAAGCGCGTGGCAAAATAAGGCTAAACAACATGAGAAGATGAAGGAGCACTTCTGCAATCAAGTGGGGATGTATAAACATATTCTTGAGAAGGAAATCCATATGGCCAAGGCCCAGATCAGCACTATCAATGCTCAACACACTGACTGGCGGGCCATATTGGACAGATATTCCTTCGCCCGCCAAGCGGAAGTTAAGGGTCGGGACCTACAGATTCAGGATTTGATAAAGTACATGGAGTTGGAAAATCTAAGGTATGCCAACCTTGTCATGTTAATAGTAGGGTGCCCAAGGATAGATCTTGAGCAGCAGGTAGCAACCATCCACATCAAATATGAAGCAGAATTTGTAGAGCATAAGAAGCTATTGGAAGACCTGGAAGTTGCAAATTCTGAACTTGAGGTGGTGAAAGCTAGCTACCAAGGATAGAAAGGTGTCACAATAGACTTAGCTTGATGGCTAGTAGATTTCCAAGAGTACAAAGATAAAGCCAAAGCCTATGAGGAGTAACGACGGGTGTTCGTGGCTTGGTATGTCAAGGCCAACCAAATGTTTCAGCAACTACCCTATCCATGGGAAGTACTAACTCCATCAAACATTGGAACATTAGCATGGATGGCACAAGACCCTTGGACTAAATAGGAGAAGCTCTAGGCCATACTTCAACACAATCAAGCCTCAAAACCTAGAGCACAAGACAAAGGGAAAGTGCCAATGGAGGAGCCACCGCCACCAGGAACTATATGAGTTCCAAAATTTTTGTAGTTGTAGCACTTTTTTCTGTTGTGTCTTTGTTTTGTTTTAATTCCACACTGCAGCATAATCCCATTTTTCCATCTAATAATCCCATACCTATCCACTGTATAATCATTGTAACTCGAGGACAAGTTTTCATTCAGTCGTGGGGGTATGATGAGTCGTCATTTGGGGCGATCACGATATTGCATACGTGATATCGCATGCCCAATCATGATATCGCATATGCGATATCGCATACGTGATATCACGGCCTATCTCCTCATCTATAAATAAGAGGTAGATAGATGAGTTTAGGAATCTAGTTTTTAGTCCCTTAGCTAAACTCTTGTAGTTTTTCCTTCTTAGAGTTAGAATTATTTCCCAGTGTATGCCTACAGTGTGGTGAATGTAATTGTACAGCATCCTTTATTCGAATGTGACGTACTTGGACATGCATATGACCAGCAATAAAGATTAAGATTACTTCGTCATTGCAACATTCACTTAGTTTAATTATTTAATTAATTATTATTTACTGCTTTCCTAGTTAATCTCTTTCATCCTTAAACTCATGTTAAAGCGCAGAATGAGTACGACTTGATTACGAGCATTTAAGTGTGACTACTTGGTAACCTAGTAGCATACCTAGGATCTATGCTTGGTAATCCCAATGGTAGCCATGCACGAAGTTCAAGATGTGTACGGATAATCAAGGAACAGATGCTCAACGCACTTAGGCTAGCTTAGATTCTCTTACCCTCTCTCTCCTAGATTAGTGAACATTACTTTCCACTGCCTTTAGAAGTATCATTAGATTAGAAACACATCATACACCTCACTTTGGACTAAACCATATGTGACAAAGCTAATAGTAGTCCAGGTGGAAAGACATCGAATTGCAACCTAAGGCTAATTATTTAGATGCCACAACTAGTTTGTTTGCGAAGTTTGATCATATCATGCATGTAATGCTTGTATTCGTATGGTTGAGTGTAGGGGTACCTCACCACTCATTAGAGAATATGGAAAAGAAGACAAGGATAGAAGAGGATAAACTTTCTAGAAGCTTGACAAAAAAGGGAAGTAGTTGATGGAAGATCCACCATCGCCTAAAATATGAACTACATTGTGCTACTTCAAATTTTATTTTTGTTTTGTCATGTAACTGTGTCATTTTTGTACACACCATTGTGGCATTCTAAGTCATGTAAATGGTTCATTAGTCATGCATAGTTAAATCTACCTCCCATTTTTTTAGGGACTCTATCGTTATTTTGTTTTAACTTGAGGATGAGTTTTTAGTTAGTTGTGGGGGTATGATTAATCATCAGTTGGTTGAGATATTGTAGATGCTTTGTTATAGATGCTGCATCACATCTATGTTGTAGCATCCCTATCAGTGCATCTTACTTGGCTTCTACATCATAGATGCTACATTGCATCTACGATGTTGTAGATGTAATGTCACATCTATTTTGTGATGTTGTAAATGCAATGTTGCAATTATAATAAATGCATATAAATACGAGACTCTAGCCATGTATTGGGCACCTTTCGGTCATTTAGTAATAGAACTCTGTTAGTTTTTTTTCATAACTTAGCAATAGAGAGTGAATGCCCACAGTGTGGTGTTGAGTAGTTGTACGGAATCTTTATTCAAGTGAAATGTATTTGGGCATAGTTCATGACTAGAAATAAAGATTGAAATTGTTTTTCATCATTGAAGAATCCACTTAGCTTTATTGTTTTACCTAGCATAGTTTTTACTATTTTCTTAGTTTAATCATTTACGTTTCCAAGTATTTTACTTGTTCATTAGTAAAGAGGAATGAGTACGATTGGTTTTGAGCATTTAAGTGTACTCTTTTGGTAATCCTATTAGTGTTATTACTTGGTTTGCCTAGTAGAATAATGCTTGATAATCCCAGTAATGGTTACATGAGCCCAAGATGTGTACGGTAAGCTAGGATTGGATGCTCATCACTCTAGGCTGGAGCATATTTACATTATTGTCATTACTTAGATTTAGATTTCTATTCTCAAATTTCATCATGTTCACAACTAGTAGTATTAAAGGCCAAACAACCTCAATTATCATATGCCTCACTTTGGGTTAAACCATACATGACAAAGCTAACACTAGTTCAAGTGGGAAGATAGTATCCTATTATCAATGCTTAACAATCTAAATGCCATACTAGTCCCATCCATGAAATTTGACCAGATTGTGCATGAATGCTTGTGATTTGTATGGTTGGGCCTAGGGGTACCTATTACTCATCAAATACTATCCAAGTCTAATTTACAGTGATTAATTTAAATAACCCAACACATTTTAATATTGAAATAGTAGAAGAGAATGGGTTGAAATAGCAATGGCTAAGATAAGGTCTTCCTTCTCCTTGAGTCAATGACAATATCTGAAGAAAAGTAGGGGAAGCACAACTACCATGCACTATTGAATAATTTGTAACTACCATGATGGCTAGCTCATCATAAAGAAGGGGGTTGAATATTCTTACATAATGGATACTTTTGCATCAACCAAGGGTTAAATAGCATCGAACCACCTCATCATATTCATCAACATTTTGAGTAAAATAACATAGATAACAATAATGTTGAAGAAGATTGCACTTTGTAAATAAAAGATATGCAATTAGGGTGTAGTGTAATAGTTAAGATTTATCCTTAGGTTTAAAAGTTATGGGTTTGATTCTTGCTTTTTATTGATGAATAAGATACACTATTTCTCGTGTCAGTTCCATATCTCCTTGTAAAAAACATAATAAAAGGGACAACATATTTTATTACCTTTATGTAACCCAAAGGATTTGTCATAAATAGACAAATGAACTTGTACAAAATATATTAATAGTAATAAATCCTAAGTACAATAGATGTGTACAACATTCATGTAACATGAATATGATTTTTATATAATTTTTTAAGATTAACATTAGTGGCTTGAATAGCTCATATAAAGACTCACTACATATTTACTATTTTCTTCTTAATAATATATGTTCTACAATATTGTTGTATATTTTCTAACACTTATCATAAACATAGTTAGCATATTCCATCTTTATACTATTTATTTTAACATTAAAATATGTATATATCCATAAATGTAACCATAGATACCTAGAATTTGAACCGTTTACAAGGATTTCACAGGATAAATAATTGTAATTGCAAATTGTAATCGGCCAAAAATAAAATAAGCATATGCTTATACTTTTGAGTTTTTCTCAACTTTTAAAGGACGGGGTTGAATATTCAAGATAAAGAAATTTTTACGACTTCTACGCTTCCTACAGGATTTATAGTGGCCCTATTAAATTAAATTACGACGTGATGCTTGACTTGCCTGTAATTTTCTACGGGGACATCACATTCAGGTTAAAGTTGGATTGCTAAATCCGAATCATGACAAAAATGGTGCTAAATTTTCCTTGCACTTATGTCTACATACACGTCGTGATGGTTGATGGCTCTGTCATGAAGACTTTGATAAAAGTTTGTGTTCCATTTTACAAGTGGGATAGTAAGACTTTGACAACTTTATTGATTGCTCCATCACCCACGGCATTTCAATACATTTCCACACAACGCTGGTGGGTAACCCTTCATGTCATAGCATTAACATTTTTCATCTGTTGGTGTATATAAAGTTGATGGGGATACTCATTTTTAAGTGTAAAGGCTTAAAAAAATGTAAGGAATGCTAATATGGGTTTTTACGCTGAGACTAGGTAGTATAATATTGCTCAAAATATTACCACCACTAGTGCATCATTAAAATTTGATGATGGTGCAAGAGGGTTGATAATAGGAGAACTTCACAAAAATGTTCACAATACACCTACGCACTAGTTGTTAATGGGCCAAGTAAACAACACTCTAGGAAATCCTTTCATAAAAATATTACTAAATTCAAGAAAGTTGATGATGCTTTAAGGAAATTTCCAAAGTGTTGATTTATAGGAAGCATGGTGATGAGCTATGATATCATGGCCTCCCATGTGATATCACATACATGATATCGCAACCTTCCTCATTGCCTATAAATAAGAGGCATGCATACTTAGTTTGCATAGTGAGTTTTAGTTCCTGATGAGAGTAGTTACTCTAATTATTAAAGTGGTTACTCTAGCGATTATTTTAGAGGTTACTCTAGTAGTTCCTCTAATTATTAGAGTGGTTACTCTAGCAGTTACTTTAGTGATTACTCTAGTAGTTATTCTAATTATTAGAGTGGTTACTCTAGTTGTTGCTTTAGCAGTTATTCTAATTATTAGAGTTGTTACTTTAATTATTAGAGTAATTTCTCCCAAGTTTATAAATACAATGTCCGGGTCACAATTGGAAAGTTTTTTACTAGTCAAGTAGCGAAACTCTTGTAGTTTGTTTGAAAGTTAGAATATTTTCCAAGTGGCTGCAGCAAGAGGTCTAAGTGTGAACGGATCTTTATTCAAGCATTGATATACCTGAGTAGACCATTGTGTTGGCAATAAAGACGAGTTCTTTAATTCATCCTTGCAGCACTTGAGATTTGTTTTCTTACGCATTTATTTTATTTTATTTTTTTATGAATTTATTTTATTTTATGCACTTTACATTTATGTTATTAGCGTAGCAATTCATTTTGATCAATTAAGAAAATCGTTAAATTACACAAGCATGACCCCTTTGAGCATACGTGTGACACTTGGTAGCACAAAAATGACTAGTGTTTGATAGCTCAGTAGTGTTTGCACTGGTTTAGGATGTGTACGGTAAGTGGGAACGGATGCTGGTGTTAGGATTAGTTAAAACTTATTTAATGAGTAGTTAATTTAAATTAGTGACCTAGTTATCTCTCTCTTTCCTGATTAGCACAGGACATAAAAATATCAAAGATATAAAAATCATATGCCTCAAGCTTACTTAACCATATAATTGTGACATACAAGTAAGTTTGGGAAGACAATGATCAATCAACCCATCCTTGTTCCACAAGGGTGCATAAGCACTTGGTCCTTAGAATTCACCCAGATCATGCATGAAACACTCATATTCATATGGTTGAGTGCAGGGGTACCTCGCCACTCATCGTTGGCACCGTTGCTAGGGATATAGTTGTTTGTGCACTAATTAGAACATAGAAAATAATTCACATCGTTGGAACGAACCCTTAGGGTTGATTGAGAAAATAATAAACAAGAATACATTGCACACTGAATAGACAAGTATGTCTCCTTCTTTGTATGAAAGCGCCTCACCACCTAGGTTTGAAATAGGAAACAATCGGTAGCATAATACACATGATGTTGATCTATTAGTTCCTCAACAAGTTCGAGTGGTATATATTCACTATGATGTGTATATACCAGACTTCACCTTTATCCTCGATCAAGATGAACAATTGCGTTGGTGAGACTTAGAAGGTAACATAATGTTACCTCTCGATCATTCAGTCCCAAGCATGCTTCTTCAGTCCCAAGAATACGTTGTGCAAGACCATGACTCGAGAGAATACCATCCCACAAAGGCACAATGTCAAAGGGATTTTCAATGGGAGAGACATCATAAGTCTTTGAAGGGTAAGTGGTCACAAGATGTCCTACATGTCTTAAGTGAAAATGAGGGTGGTAAACCTACCTCAGGCAGTCACCCACACAATGATGTTCCTCCCCTTGACTTTGGCCAAGGGGTCATGTATCAGAACCTCCATTCCACTATCCATAACCTAGGTTTTGATACCCACGGGCATAAAGCATCCAAAAAAGGGACACGAAAACATGATAAAGATGGACATTCTGATACCAATCGCGATTGAGGCTGATACTACTGAAGAGAAGATGGCAGACACTGTCATGATGACGGTTCTCCTTCTTCTTCACCTTCATCATCTCCTTCATCCTCTCCTTCAGTGTTTGGATATAGTCATAAAGAAAAAGACCATGGGATAAAGGTAGGAAAAGTGTAATTCATAGAAGAAACAACCAAGAAAGGGGACAAGGATGCTCTAGAGAGTCACAACATAGAAGAAGGGAGAGTAGGGAACAAGGTAGGCATCATAGACACCATGGACGAGATGATCATGATGAACCCCTCCACGCTACTCAAAGTATGTTAGACATAACTGAGGCTATTATAATTCCAACAAGGCATTTGAAAGATAGTAGGATCAAGAGATTAGATATGAACAATATCCCATGATTTGAAGGGGGATACAATGTTGATCCTTAAAATCATTTACAAGCATTCAATGATGTGTGTGCCTTACAAAATATAGAGAATGAATGGCAAAAAGTTAAGTTTTTTCCATAGACACTAGTTAAAGAAGCGAAAAGCTAGTATTGGTCTTTAGAATCAAAATCCATTCGTAGGTGGAGTACTATGTTAGAACTATTTAATGACAAGTACCAAATGTACTCCTGAGTGTCTAACTTGTGAAAGCAAATCCAAGGCTGGAAACAAGGAGGACATGAACCTTTGGATGCTACCATAGGCCAATGTTATGCATTGTTACACCATTGTCCTAGCCATGGTTATTTGCAAAAGGATCAACTGCACCATCTCGTGGATGGGCTTAGGCATGGAACAAGAAGAACACCCTTGGGACTTATGCCCAAGGAAGACTATCTAAGCTTAGGGCCCATCAAATTCAAAGACTATTGGAGCAAGTTGCTAAGGAAGAAGATGAGCTACAGAAGAGAGAAATTGCAGAAGAGTATAATCAAGATCCTTCCCTTCAGAAGAGAGGAGTAAGATTTTATGAGGATGAAGAAGAGTCACCACTCGAATGGATGGTGAATAGGAAAAATTTTCCCATCCAAAAGTTGACATCAAAAGTATTGGAAAAGGTAGATCAAATGTGGGATTCCCTAGAAAATTGATTTCAATCTGTTCTTAAAATAGTAGAGGAGTCTAGACAGTAAGGTAGTGATTGCTAAAATAGAAAAAAGAGAGAAGTTGAACATGCATGTAGGAAGGGTAAGGGAAAATTTGCCATTATTGAAGGCGTTGTGGAGTCGGAAATAGAGAATGATAGTGGATGTGAAATATGTCAATATGACCATCCTAAGGGATGTTTCCCTATAACCTCATACCTGTAGGAGCCTAGGGTGTATGCACTCAATCCATGATTAAACAAAAGGCAAACACCCCAAAGTTTACCTTATCCTCAAGGTAACCCAAGGTAGTTCCACCAACCTTTAACATATTATCTCAGTGGAACTCCACCACAGCCAGTTGAGTAATATCAATAGTGGCAGCACCCACAATCATGGGGAATTCCACCACCAAGGCAACACTATCCTTACTGGCAACCTGAGCCATATGGATATTACGTGTAGTAGCCAAACTCCCCATGTGACTCTACTAGTCACATCACTCTTCAACCTCACTACTAAGCCTATGAGTATTATGGGACTCCCTCTTCTAGAGGTGATATTCCACAAGCATATCATCCTTTTCATCCTTTCACATCTCTTACACCAATATCTCAACTACCACCTACTCCTGCGATGCAAGGTGAGATCCCTACTTAGCCACAGCAATGTAATGCCATGAGGGCTATTATCTCTCAACTTATTGTTGGTTCCAAGAACCACATGAAGAAAAGACCTTTCTTTAGAATCACAAGTAGTTGATTCCTTAGACACCTCAGTATTAATCAAAACTTTGGAGCCCCCTTCAACCCAATCACTGCACTCAATACATATGGTCATGCTAACACATGCCATCACCAATTAGATCAAAGCTAGCCATCTTCCCAGGAAATTCTCTAATTCTAGGAGTCCTCTAATATACTTACACATTTCTAGAAATGCATCATGTAAGGATCTTTTGGATTTAGGTTCCAGTGTCAACTTGATTTCTCAAGAAATGTAAAAGGCTTGGAACCTACCTCCATTGAAAAAGAGCAACATCTGTCTAGAGTTAGTTGACCAGTGCATCACTATCCCATTGGGAGTGATGGAAGACATTGTTACCACTATTTGTGCATGGTTGTACCCAGCTAACTTTTGAGTAATTTAAGTAAACAATGGTAAGGGGGACTTCCCAATCATAATGGAAAGAGCATGGCTAAGCACCATTGATGCACACCTAAGGAATCTGTGATCTTTCCCTAGAAATATCAAAGGAAAATACATTTGAAAGGACTAAGAAGAAGAAATTTTCGTGCATTGCATATAGTGACACAGGGTGTAGAGGTCTGGGTTTGTGCAACATTTAGCATTGCCTGCATGTAATCAATGTGCATAAGTGATTAACAGACAAAGATGCTTGTATGTAGTAGCCACATGATAGGAAGACACCTAGTGGCTGACAGCTAATCAAGAAAGCAGTTCACTCATATGCATGAAACCAACTAAGGGTTTGACTTATGCTTACAACGATAACATAGATGCATTCGGTCAACTAGAAACTATCAAAGATATTTGGTCATTCCTTGGACATACTGGCTACTATAGGAGATATATTGAGAACTTTTCAAAGGTTTCCAAATCATTGGTGGAATTAACGAAAATGGATATACCTTTTGAGTGGACCAGGGAATGCAAATTAGCTTTTCAAACTCTAAAACAAAAGCTAGTAGAAACACCCATTCTACAAACTCCTGAATGGTTTAAACCATTCCATATCATGATTGATGCATCCAACTATGCCTTAGGAGTCATACTTACATAGTTAGATGACCAAAAGTGTCCTTATTACATCCACTATGCAAGTAGAAGTATCACTGGTGCACAACTTAACTACACTACCACAGAGAAAGAAGTAATGGCTGTAGTGTTTGCACTAGAAAAATTTAGACACTATGTATTGGGATAAAGTATATATACATAAAAATCATAGTGTAATAAGGTTCCTCATGAATGAGCCAATGGTAAGCCCTTGTATCATATGATTTCTTGTAATCTTACAAGAGTTCAATGTTACGATGATCGATCATAAAGGCACCAAGAACGTAGTTGTTAATCATTTATCTTGGTTGCAATGGGACAATAAAAAGGATAAGTATCCAATTTTTGATTATTTTCATAATGAATTCCTCTTTGCTGGTGTAGTGAATAATCAATCACCCATGGAGACAAACTGGTACAGTAGCATTCTTACCTATCTCCTCACCCAACAAATACCACAATAGTTAAGCCTTAAAAAGAAACAACAGTTTCTTCACTGAGCAAAGTACTTTATGAAAATCAATGGGCAACTTTACAAACTGTGTCCCGATGGCTTGGTTTGATGGTATGTTCCAAATATAGATCAACTGCAAGTTCTCCAAGACACTCATGAGGGTCCTTGTGGGGGTCATTACACTGGGAGATGAATGGCCATCAAGATCTTACTTGCAGGATATTATTGGCCTACATTGTTTCAAAACACCCATCAATTCATCCAATCTTGTGAGTGCTATCAACGTGATGGGGGAATGACTGCAAGAATGGAGGGTTCGCAACAATGGATCCTACCGTTAGAACCTTTCAACATTTGGGGAATTAGTTTTATGAGGCCAATTACACCTTGCCTAACTAAATGGGCAGAAGAAATTGCTGTTAAGGATTGTACATCATCTACAACTATATGATTTTTTCAACAACAAATCATAAATAGGTTTGGTGTGCCTCATGCACTTATTTAGACAATGGTACCCACTTCACAGGTGCAAATTTTTAGAAATTAATGCAACATTTAGGGGTTGAGCATAAATTGACTACACCATACCACCCCCAAGTGAATAGTCAAGTAGAAGTCACCAATAAGGAGATTATGAAGATATTGAGAAGAACTGTTAGCAATTTTAGGAGATAATAGAGCACTAAACTGAACAATGTTCTTTGGGCATACTGCTCCACATGAAAACTCCCTACAGGCTACTCTCCATATGAGTTAGTGTACGGTAAATTACCACACTTCTCATTCAAACTAAGCTTCGTACACTATCCATAGCATGTGACCTCAAAGTTGACGTTGATCTCAGACAGAAACAATGGTTAGTAACCCTTAACTTGCTAGATGAAAACTGACTAGCTACCCTATCATCTAATGAGTTGTACAAGGCATTCAATAAACAATGTCATGACCTAAGGATTAGGAAAGTTAAATATCAACCAAGAGATAAGGTTCTCTACTGAAATCCCACACATGTGCCACAACATACTAAATTTCAAACACTATGGGAAGGACCTTATATTATTTATGCAACTTTTCCTTTAGGGGCCATGAAAATATACAATCTTGAGAGGCTAGACAAGAAACAGTTGGTCAATGTACAACAAACCAAACCTTTCTATGAGCTTAGGACAACCAGTACACATGCTACCTTTGTTGATAGAAAACCTTACTCACTATTTTGGATCTCCTACTTCCAACTCATTCATGGGGGAGATGGCCACCTATGCTAACCATTTCAGGCCCTCATTTTTTTTCTTGAATTTTTGTTTTACAAATTTTTATTTTACACACTTTTTCAAATTTTTTTATTTTTTTATACCATCATTCATGTTTTTACTATTTCTTTGTTTGCTTGATTTAGTTTTATTCATCATCCAATAAGTGCTCATGATGGTGGATTGCATTATATCATATTGATTGCTAATGTTTGGTTTTTACCTTTGAATTATGATATTAAGGTATGGTTATTTTGGTAAAATAAGAAATGAGTCCATGTCATCCACTCATCCATACAACTCTATGGTCTCCTTTGGCTTGGAAATGTATAGTCCCCTTTTCTAAGTAAATTTATTAAGGAATTGGTGGCTGAGTACTTTTCAAACCAATGAAAGACTCAAGGGATGAAAAGGGTGTGACCTCAACAGGATTTGATGCATTTGTGCTAGCCATTCTCTTGGGTGCTTGGATGCTTCTTTCTTGGGTTTTCCTCCATTCTAACATTGTTCAAAAATTATGAAGTTGAGTGAATAAAAATAAGTCTTTGCATGGTGTGGTTCTCATCCAAAAAAAAAAAGAGAAAAGTGAGAATTCAAAGCATACCCCTTAGACATAATAAAGTAATATGGGCTAGAAGCACTGGTTATGAAACTAGAAAGACATGTTATCCATGATTGAAGGTTCCTTCTAACTAAAGCCCTTTCTCAATTCCTGCTTCTCCATCTCACTCTCCTCGGGATGGTGATCACTCTTTTTGAAGGCATTCTTGTTGCTTCAAGAGGATGTATTGGCCAGGTGTATTGATGCGAGGTCACTGAATGTGGTTGATTTGAGTTTGGATTTGGGATAAAGTTCTACTTAGTTATCTTAACCAGGAAATACACAAGGGGATTTACACAACCTTGTTCTTGGGATTCCATTCCATTTTCTCCTCTTCATCTTTCTTCCCATTTTTCACCTCATTGCCAGTTTTATCATTAGTCCGTTCTAGGTTAATGCATTTTTTCTTCTTTGTTGAATTCTTGTAGGTAGGTTTTTAAATATTGCTTCGAAATGACATTCCTAGAGCCTACGAACTCTTTGGTTTGTGGGTTTGTTAGGGCATAAAAGGCATGAGCTTGCTTTGGAGAGGACTCACTAGCATTTCTTTTTGGTGCAATTGTTAACTTCTTTCCCTTAAATATTTTTTCCAATCAATCATTTCTTGTTTCATCTCCATCCATGACATCTATTTTATTGGCATTGTTGTTGATATTTTTATCTTTCTTATTCCTCATGTTTTTCCATCTTATAGCTACCAGAGGTTCCCTCTTAGTTGTGGGGGCCCTAGCACAAATTTTTCAACTTTTTTCATTTTACTAATTGCCTAACCCTTACACCTTGGGTAGTTGTCAGTGATAAATCTCTAAACCAATTTCTACCATAACCACAACTCAACCAATGTGCTTCATATTAAGGCAAAGTATCAACTGCATTGTGGATTATGTATCCTTGCTCATTTATGACTGTGTTGTGTGTGAAGATGATGATCATACAAACAATGGACAAGGCTTAGAGGAAGTACTCAAGATGGACTGGAACTAGAGCATTTACAAAAGGAGCAAGTATGGTGGCATGGCTATGGATAAACAATGGAAGGCACAATCTTAGCATTGGTGACAACATGCTCCATCTTTTTTCTCTTTTTTTCATTTCAAGCTACCAAATAAAGGCTTGGATGTCATTTATGTATGAGTGTTTACCACAATGGTCATGAACACTAATGTTGTAATATGCTTATTGATTCGTTTACTAGGCACGTTGAGTCTATCATCCCATTCCACCATTAGTTGTTAGTTATTCAATAATCCCATACCTTCCCAATATTTTGTAAAGAGCTTGTTTCTTTTCTTCTATACTCAAGGATAAGTTTTCATTCAATCGTGGGGATATGATGAGAGTAGTTACTCTAGTGGTTACTGTAGCAGTTACTCTAATTATTAGAGTGGTTACTCTAGTAGTTATTCTAATTATTAGAGTGGTTACTCTAACTGTTTCTTTAGAAGTTATTCTAATTATTAGAGTGGTTACTCTAATTATTAGAGTAGTTGCTCCCAAGTTTATAAATACAGTGCCTAGGTGTACAATTGGGAAGTCTTTTAGCAGTCAAGTACCGAAACTCTTCTAGTCTGTTTGAAAGTTAAAATATTTTCTAAGTGCTTGCAGCAGGAGGTCTAAGTGTGGATAGATCTTTATTCAAGCATTGATGTACTTGAGCACATCATTGTGTTGGCAATAAAGACAAGCTCTTTGATTCATCCTTGTAGCACTTGATATTTGTTTTCTTACACATTTCTTTTATATTATTTTCTTATGCATTTACTTTATTTTATGCACTTTACATTTATGTTATTAGCATAGCAATTCATTTTGATCAGTTAAGAAAATTGTTAAATTACACAAGCATGACCCCTTCGATCATATGTGTGACACTTGGTAGCTCAAAAATGAGTAGCATTTGATAGCCCAACAGTATTTGCACTAGTTTAAGATGTGTACGAAAAGTGGGAACGGATGCTAGTGTTAGGATTAGTTAGAACTTAGTTAATGAGTAGTCACCTAGTTATCTTTCTCTTTTCCTATTAGGACAAGACATAAAAACATAAAAGATATAAAAATCATATGCCTCAAGCTTACTTAACCATACAATTGTGACATACAACTTTGGGAAGACAACGATCAATCAACCCATCCTTATTCCATAAGGACTCATAAGCACTTAGTCCTTGGAATTCGACAAGATCATGCGTGAAACACTCGTATTTGTATGGTTGAGGGTAGGGGTACCTCGTTGCCCATCAATTTCTTACCCAAACTCTTGGCTTTTCTCCCTCTCTGAGTTAGAATTATTTTTGTGTGCCTGCATTAGGAGTCATAAAGTGAATGGATCTTTATTTGAGTATTGTGTACCTAAGCACACCTTGTGTACGGTAATAAAGACAAACTTTGTGATAAACCTCGCAGCATTCAGAATAGATTAATTAATGTTAATTATTATTACTTAATGCTTTCCTCAGTTAATTAATGATTCTCTCTCACCCTACAACTCTCCTAAGTAAACACACATAGTACGATCACTTCAAGCATGCGTGTAACACTTGGTAACCTAGTAACAATTAGTATTTGGTAATCCCAGTAGTGTTGCACTGGTTCAAGATGTGTATGACAAGTGAGAATGGATACTAGTGTTAGGATTAGTTAGAGCCTAGTTAATAAGTAGTCAAATTAAATTAGTTACTTAGTTATCATATACCTTAAGTTTACTTAACCATACAATCACGACATACAAGTAAGCTTGGGAAGATAATGATTGATCAACCCATTCTTGTTTCACAAGGGTGCATAAGCACTTAGTCCTTATAATTCAACCGAATTGTGTGTGGATGCTCGTATTCGTGTGGTTGAGCATAGAGATACCTTGCCGCTCATCATTGCCATCATTGCCAAGGACTTTGTTGTTTGTACATTAGCCAGAACATAGGAAATCTTTCACATCATTAGAACAAACCCTTGGGGTTGGTTAAAGAAAACTAATAAATAATAATACATTACATTGCACACTGAATAGACAATCATGTCTCCTTCTTCATACGAAAGTGTTTCAACACCTAGGTCTAATAGAGGGAAAAATCAAAGGTGTAGTACACATGATAATCTGTCAGTCCCCCAACAGATTTGTGTGGTATATGTTCATTCCAATGAATATGTACCAAACTTTACCTTTATCCTCCACTTGGATGAACAACTACATTGGTAATATTTAGAAGGTAACATAGTGTTGTCTCTTGATTGCTCTATCCCAAGTATGCTTCTTCATGATCTCACACAAATTGGTATGCAACACTTACAAGTAGAGTACGTTGTGCATGATCATGAATTAAGAGAGTATCAACCCATGAAGGCACAACATCAAAGGGATTTACAATAGGAGAGACATCATGAATCCATGAAGGGAAAGTTGTCAAAAAATGTCCCACAAGTCCTGAGTGAAAATGAGGGTGGTGAACCTACCTTAGGTAGTCACCCACACAATGATGTTCCTCCCATTAACTTGAATCAAGGGGTTGTGTATCAAAATATTTACTCAACTATCCATAACATAGATTTTAGTACTGATATACATAAAGGGTCTAAAAAAGAAACACAAATACATGACAAAGATGGACATTTCGATCATAACCACAATCGAGACTGTGACCACCGAAGAGAAGGAAGTAGGTATTGGCATGGTGACAATCCTCCTTCTTCTTCACCTTCATCATCTCTTTCACCCTTTCCTTTAGGATTTGGATGTAGTCACAAGGAAAAAGAGCATGAGGATAAGGGTAGGTGAAATAGGAGTCATAGATAAAATAGTCAAGAAAGGGGACAAGGGCATTCTAGAGAAACACACCATGAAAGAATGAAGAGTAGGGAACAACATAGGCATCATAGACACCACAAACAAGATGATTATGATGAACCCATACTTGCTACTTGAAGTATGCTAGACAGAACTAAGGCTATCAGAATCCTAACAAGGCACTAAAAGGATGGTAGGATCAAGAGATTACCCATGAACAACATCTCACGATTTGAAGGGGGATACAATGTTGATCCTAAAAATCATCTACAAGTATTTTATGATGCATATGCCTTACAAAACATAGAAAGAAAATGGAAAAAACTTAAGTTGTTTCCATGGACACTAGTCAAAGAAGCGGAGAGCTGGTATTGGTCCTTAGAATCGAAATCCATTCGTAGGTGGAGTACCATGTTAGAATTGTTCAATGATAAGTACTAAACATACTCCCTAGTGTTCAACCTATGAAAGCAAATCCAAGGATGGAAACAAGGAGGCCATAAACCATTAGATGCTACCATGGGCCACTATTATGCACTATTACATCATTGTCCTAGCCATGCTTATTTGCAGAGGGATTAACTACACCATCTTGTAGATGGGCTTAGGCATGAAGCATGAAGAACCCTTGGGACGTATGCCCAAGGGAGGCTATCTAAGCTTATGACCCATCAAGTTCAAAGATTATTGGAGTAAGTTGCTAAAGAAGAATGTGAGCTAAGGAAAATAGAGTGTGTACAGGAATATAATAGAGATCCTTCCCCCCAAAAGAGGGGAGTAAGATTTTTTGAGTATGAAGAAGAGTCACCACTCGAAAAGATGGTGAATAGAAAAACCTTACCTATCCAAAAATTAGCATTAGAAGTATTGGCAAAGATAGACCAAATGTAGGAATCCCTAGATAATAGATGTCAAACCATTCTCAAGGTAGTAGAAGAGTCTAGAGAGAAAGGTAGTGATCACAAAAAAAAAAAGAAAAAAAAAGAGAAGAAAAACATGCATGTAACAAGGGTAAGGGAAATTTTGCCAATTTCAAAGAGGTTGTGGATTTGGATATAGACAATGATAGTAGATGCAAGATGTGCCAATATGACTATCCTAAGGGATGTTGCCCTATAATCTCACATCTGTAGAAGTCTGCGATGTATGCACTCAACCCACAATTAAACAAAAGACAAACACCCTGAAGGTTACCTTATCCTCAAGGTAACCCAAGGTAGTTCCACCAACCTTGAACATATTATCCAAGTGGAACTCCACCACAACTAGTCAAGTAGTATCAACAGTGGTAATACTCATAATCATGGTGAATGCCACCACCATGGCAGTAGTATTCTTACTAGCAACCTGACCCATATGGATATTACATGTAGCAGTCAGTCTCTCCATGTGACTCTCCTTGACACATCACTCCTCAACCTCACTACCAAGCCCATGAGTATTATAGGACTCATCCTAGGGGTGATGTTCCACAAACATACCATCCTTCTCATCTAGCTTCATCTTTTCCACCCTTAACTCCATTACCACATGCTCCAACTATGCAGGGTGAAATCCCTACCTAGTAGCAACAACACAACACCACAAGGACTATTAACCCTCAAACTACTATTGGTTCTAACAACCACATGAAGAAAATAACTTTCTTTAGAACCAACAATCAAACTAAGCCCTTGCAACCACAAGCAGCTGATTCTTTAATTGCCTCACTATTACTTGAAGCTTCGAAGCTCCCTTCAGCCCAAAAACCATGCTCAATGCATACTGTCATGTTAACTCATGCTATCATCAATTGGACAAAAGCTGGTCATCTACCTAGGAAATTCTCTAATCCATGGAGTCCTTTGATATATTTACAAATCGTTGGAAATGAGCCATGCAAAGTTCTTTTGGATTCAGGTTCTGGTGTCAACTTGATTTCTCAAGAAATGTACAAAGCCTAGAACTTGCCTCTGCTAAAAAAAAAGTAACAATTTTTTAGAGTTGGTCGACTAGTCCATCACTATCCCATTGGAACTAGTGAAGGAAATTTTTACCATTGTTTGTGGGTGGTCGTATCTAGCGAACTTCCTAGTGATTCAAGTAAACAATAGTAAGGAGGACTTCCCAATCATAATGGGAAGAGCATGGCTAAGCACAGTTGAAGTGTGCATAGGAATCCATGATCTTTCTCTAGAAATATCAAAAGAAAATACATTTAGAAAGATCGAGAAGAAGAAAGTTCCATGCATCGCATACAATGACTCAGGGTGTAATTGTGTACAAAAGTCATGGTTCATGCAACGTTTAACATTGACTGCATGTAATCAGTGTGCACAAGTGATTGATATACAAAGATGCCTATATGCAGTAGCCACAAGACAAGAAGGCATCCAGTGGCTGACAATTAATCAAGAGAGCAATTCAACTATATGCATGGAACTAACTGAGGGTTTGACTTGGACTTACATCGATAGCATAGACACATTAGTGCAAGTCCATCACCAACTTCCAAGTCTTGACTTTGAAAATATCAATTGGGAGAAGTTGGAAATCCCAAATAAGTTTAACCAGGAGCCCCTTGAGCTAAAACCATTTCCCACCAGTATGGAATACACATTCCTTAAAAATGGAAAATCAATAATTATTAACACAAAGCTTGCTCCTCAACAAAAGAAAGACTGCTAAAGGCGATAAATAAATGGTTGAAAGCCTTCACTTGGTCATATCTTGAATAAATTGGAATAGATCCTAGGATATGCCAACATAGAATTCACATTGACCCCTCCATGAAGCCTAGAAGACAACTGCAAAGGCAGTTGAACCCAAAGCTAAAGCAAGTAGTTAAGGAAGAAATTGAACAGCTTCTAAAAGCTGGGTTCATATACCCCATTGCTAATAGTGAATGGGTTAGCCCCTTAGTTATAGTGCCTAAAAAGTGAGGCAAATGAAGGGTGTGCATAGATTTTAGGCTACTAAACATGAAAATATTCAAGGACCACTTTCCATTGTCATTCATTGACCAAGTCTTAGACACCATCGCAGGGCATCACTACTATAGTTTTCTAGATGGGTACAGTGAGTACAACCATATATAAATAGTTCCAGAAGACCAAGACAAGACTACATTCACTAGTCCTTGGGGAACATTTGCATACAAATAGATGTTGTTTGTCTTGTGTAATACCCTTGCAACATTTCAACAATTAGTTCTAAGCATATTTCAGCAACAAATTAGAAACAATATGGAGGTCTTCATGGATGACTTCTCCACTTACGGAGCAAACTTTGATCAATCCTTGGACTGCTTAGAGCAAGTATTAAAATGATGTTTAGAAACCAATTTAAGGCTCAACTAATAGAAAATCCATTTAATGGTTCAAAAAGAAGTTGTACTAGGGCATAAGATCTCACAAATAGGGATAGAGGTAGACCCTAAAAATATCAAAGTTATCCAAGGAATTACCCATCAATTAGAAACTATAAAAGACATCTGGTGATTCTTTGGACACACTAGCTACTACAGAAACTTTATTGAGAACTTTTCTAAGGTTGCAAAACCATTGGTTGAACTAATGAAAAAGGATGTACCTTTTGAATGGACTAGGGAATGCAAACTAGCTTTTCAAACCTTAAAATAGAAGTTCATAGAAAAACCCATTTTACAAGCTCCTGACTAGTCCAGACCATTCCACATAATGACTGATGCATCCAACTATGCTTTAGAAGTCGTACTTACATAGTTAGATGATTGAAAATGTCCTTGTTACATCCACTATGCAAGTAGAAGTATCGTTGGTGCACAACTTAACTACACTACAACAGAGAAAGCATTAATAGTTGTAGTGTTTGCACTAGAAAAAGTTAGACATCATGTCTTGGGCTATAAGGTATTCATACACATGGACCATAGTGTAATAAGGTTCCTAATGAATAAGCCAATGGTAAGCCCTTCCATCATATGATGGCTTGTAATCTTATAAGAGTTCGATCTTACAATGATCGATTTTAAAATCACCAGGAACGTAGTTGCTAATCATTTATCTCGGTTGTGATGGGACAATAAAGAGGATGAGTATCCAATTTTTGATTATTTCCTAGATGAACTCTTCTTTGTAGGTGTAGTGAATAATCAATTAACCATGGAGACAAACTGGTATAGTAGCATTCTCACCTATCTCCTTACACAATAAACATCACAAGGGTTTGACACTAAAAAGAAACAACAGTTTCTTCAATGAGCCAAGTATTTTATGGAAATCAATAGACAAATTTACAAAGTATGTCTTGATGGCTTGGTGCGATGGTATGTTCCTGATGTAAATCAACTATGAGTTCTCCAAGATGCTTATGAGTGTCCTTGTGGGGGTCATTACACTGGGAGATGAACAACCATTAAGATCTTTCATGTAGGATATTATTGGCCTACATTGTTTTAAGACATCCATCGTTTCATCAAATCTTGTGAGTGCTATCAATGTGATGGGGGGATGACTGCTAGAATGGAGGGTCCACAACAATGGATCCAACCTTTAGAATACTGTGACATTTGGGGAATTGATTTCATGGTGCCGATTACACTAATGTCCAATAGAAAAGCTTATATTATTGTTGCTATTGGTTACCTTAAAAATGGGAAGATGAAGCTACTATTAAGGATTGTACATCATATACAGCTACACGATTTGTTCAATAATAAATCGTAAATAGGTTTGGTGTGCCTCATGTACTTATTTTAGACAATAATACACACTTCACAAGTGTGACTTTTCGAAAATTAATGCAATGCTTAGGAGTTGTGCATAAACTGACTACACCATATCACCCCCAAGCAAATGGTCAAGCTGAAGTCACCAATAGGGAGATTATGAAGATATTGATAAGAACCATTAGCAATTTTAGGTGAGACTGGAGCACTAAACTGAATGATGCTCTTTGGGCATACTACTCCACATGGAAACTCCCTATAGGCTACTCTCCCTATGAGTTAGCATATGGTAAATTACCAATGCTTCCCATTCAACTGAGCTATGTACACTTTCCATGGCATGTGACCTCAACCTTGACCTCAATCTAGCACAAAAACAATAGTTGATGAACATTAACCTACTAGATGAGAATCGATTAGCTACCCTATCATCTAACGAATTGCACAAGGTCTTCAATAAACAATGTCATGACCTAAGGATTAGGAAAGTTAAATATCAACTAGAAGATAAGGTTCTCTACTAGAATCCCACACATTTGCCACAACATACCAAATTTTAAACACTATGGGAAGGACCTTATGTCATTCATGAAACCTTTCCTTCAGGGGCCATCTTGATATACAAACCTAAGAGCCCAGATAAGAAACTATTGGACAATGTCCAACAAGCCAAACCTTTCCATGAGCTTAGATTAGCTAGTACTAATACTACCTTTGTTGGTGGATAACTCTACCCATTATTTTGGATCTCCTCCTTCCAACTGAGTCGTGGAGGAGATGTCCATCAATGCTAATCATTCTAAGCTCTGAGCTCTTTTTATATTTTTATTTTACACATTTTTCAAATTTACTTATTTTTGTCTTACACCATCGTTCACATTTTTTCCTATTTCTTTGTTTGATTTACTTTCATTCATCATACAATAAGTGCTCCTAATGGTGGATTGTATTATAATAGTGTTGATTGCTAATGTTTGGTTTTTACCTCCGAATTATGATGCTGATATTATGATATGATTCTTTTGATAAAATAGGTAATGAGTCCACATCATCCATTCCTCTGTTCAACTTTATGGTCTTCCTTGATTTTGGAACTATACTATCCCTTTTTCTAATAAAACTATTAATGAATTAACAATTTGGTATTCTTCAAACTAAGGAATCAATGGTTGAAAAGCGTGTGACTTCAAGGGGATTCGATGCATTTGTGCTGGTCATTCTCTTGCGTCTTTGGATGTTTTTTCTTGGGTTTTCCACCATTTTGCCATCAATCAAATATAAGGAAGCTGAGTGAATAAAAATAAGTCTTTGCATGGTGTGGTTCTCATGCAAAAAAAAGTGAGAATTCAAAGCATACCCCATGGATATAATAAAGTAATATGGGCTACAAGCACTGGTTATGGCACTAGAAAGACATGTTACCCATGCCTAAAGGTTCCCTCTAACTAAGGTCCTTTCTTCCTTCTTCTTCTCCATCTCTCTCTCTTTGGGATGGTGGTGACTCTTTGTGGAGGCATTTTTGTTGTTTCAAGAGGATGTATTGGCCAAGTGTATTGATGTGAGATCACTGAGTGTGATTGGTTTGATTCTAGATTTGGAATGAGTTCTACGTAGTCACCTTAACCATAAAATACACAAGGGACTTTACACAACCTTGCTCTTGGGATTCCATTCCATTTTCTACTCTTCATCTTTCTTCCCATTTTCCACCTCATTGTCAATTTTATGATTAGTCCATATCTTGGTTGATGCATTGTTTTTCCTTGGTAAATTCTTGTGGGTAAGTCTTTAACTCTTGTTTCCAAATGACATTCTTAGAGCCTACGAACTCTTTGGTTTGTGGATGGTCAGGGCATAAAGGGCATGAGCCTGCTTTGGGAAGGACCCACTAGCATTCCTTTCTGGTGCAATTGTTAAGTTCTTTTCCTTAACATTATCTACAATCAACCATTTCTCGTTTCATCCCCATCTTTGAGATCCACTTTATTAGCATTGCCATTGTTATTTTGCCCATATTTCTTGTTCCTTATATTTTTCCATCTTATTTCTATTGGAGGTTTGCTCTTAGTTGTGGGAGCCCTCGCACAAATTTTTCAATTTCTCCATTCTACTACTTGCCTAACCCCTACACCTTGGCTAGTTATCAGTAATAAGCCTCTAACCCAATTTCTACCATAACCACAACCTAGCCAATGTGCTTTATATCTAGGTAAGGTATTAATTGCATTATGACTTACCTATCCTTGCTCATTCATGACTGTTTTGTGTGTGCAGATGGCAATTACATGAACTATGGACTAGAATAGGAGGAAGCACTTGGTATGGAATGGATCTAGAACGTTTATGCAGGGAACAAGTCTAGTCCCATGGTTATGGATAAATAATAAAGGGTGCAATCTTAGCATTGGTAGCAACACACCTTATTTTCTTTTCTCCCTCTTTCTCTTCAAGTTGTCAAGTGAAGGTCTGCATGTCATCCATCTACAGTGTTCAGACAAAGGGCATGAACACCAATGTTGTAATATGTTTATTGATCCATTCACCAGGCACTTTAAGTCTATTATTCCCTATCGCTGTCAGTTCTCATTTAGTCAATAATCCCATACCATCTTGATGAGACATCATTTGGGGCAACCGCAATATCGCATATGTGATATCGCATGCCCAGTCGTGATATCGTGTACACGATATTGCAGCCCATCCCTAGTTCTATAAATAAGAGGCAACTCTCCATTGTTTCTCAATATAGATTTAGTCCCTTAGTGAAACTTTGTCAATTTTACCCCTCCAGAGATAGAATTATTTTCTAGTGTATGCCCATAGTGTGATGATTGTAATTATATGACATCCCTTATTTGAGTGTGACGTACTTGGACATGCACATGATCAAAAATAAAGATTGAGATTACTTCATCATTGCAACATTCACTTAGATTAATTATTTAATTAATTATTATTTACTACTTTCCTAGTTAATCTCTCTCACCCTTATCTCATGTTAAAATGTAGAATGAGTACGACTTGATTACGAGCATTTAAGTGTGACTACTTGGTAACCCAGTTGCGTACCTAGGATTTGCACTTGGTAATCCTAGTGGTAGTCGTGCACGAAATCCAAGATGTGTATGGATAATCAAGAAATAGATGCTCCTCGCATTTAGGCTAGTTTAGATTCTCTTACCCTCTCTCTCCTATATTAGTTAATATGACTTTCTATTGCCTTCAGGAGTAGCGTTAAATTAGAAACCCATCATACACCTCACTTTGGACTAAACCATACGTGACAAAGCTAATACTAGTCCAAGTGGGAAGACAACGAACTGTGACCTAAGGCTAACTATTTAGATACCACAACTAGTCCATCTACGGAGTTTGACTGAATCACACGTGTAACACTCGTATTCATATGCTTGAGTGTAGGGGTACCTCGCCACCCATCATTGGCACCATTGCTGGGGATAGTGCTAGTTATCTAGATTAGATATATCATACAAGGTCACTGTATAAGGACTTAACGATATATCTCTTAGGAAGAAGAAAAAAATTATTATAAAATTCACATATAAATTCACACACAACGTCACAACAATGCCTCTCCTACAAGATTATGATAATGACATACTTAGTGAGGAAGTTCATTGGAGAACCAACAAACTATATGACAATGAAGATTGGAGTACACAACCTGAAGTGGGGATTTCTTATAAACATGAACAAAAACAATGTCATCCCAAAACATGAACGCATAACTTACCTGATGACGATGAACCCCTATTGGCCACTACAAGCTTAACGCAAATACAAGAGGCTATTCGAATCTCACGTAGGCATCGTAAAGAGAGCTGTCTACCCAGGCTTGATTTAAAAAACTTTCCTAAATTTTCAAGAGGCTATGACTTAGACCTGCATCAACATTTACAAGCCTTCTATGATGCCTGTACATAGAACAAAATTAATAACGGTTGGCAAAAACCTAAGCTCTTTTCGATGACACTCGTTGACCAAGCAAAAGTATGGTATAGATTGTTAAAACCAAATTCGATACAACGCTGGTCAACAATGGTAGAAGTATTCAACAAAAAATATCAAACCTATGCAAGAGTGTTGGCCTTGAGGAAACAAATCCAAGGATGGAAACAAGCACAACATGAGCCCTTGGACCTGGCCTTAGAAAGATATTATGCACTGTTAAACAACTGTCCAAACCATGGGTTTTCCAATGAAAGGCTAATGTACCATATTATTGATGGGCTACGTAATGAAACATGAGAGACCTTAGAAATGTATTCCCAAGGTCAACTATACGAACTATGAACCCATCAAGTTCAAGAGCTTATTAAGCAGGTAGCAAAAGAAGAAGGAGATATGGCTAGATAGGAGAGTGTTGAAAAACATCAACGGGACCAAAAACTAAACTTAACAAAGGTCCATGATCATAAAAAGGAGGAATCAACTTAGCACAAGGAGAAAGAACCATCTTTTCCAATACAACAATCATTAGAAGAAGTTGAGGCAAAGATCAATAAGATGTTGGAATGGACATATCAAAAGTGTGGAGAATTTATCAACATTATTGGAGATAGAGTTTTGACAACCCAAGAAGCAGGACAAAACATTAGACAATCAGAAAGAATGGATAACGAAAATAAGAGCTCAGCTACTAATCATACGTATGAATGCAACATATGCCTATACGATCACCCAAAGGGTCAATGCCCAATCTTGTGACATTTACATCAGCATTGGGGAAACACGTTACATCTCAAGTTCGTACAGAGATATTGTGTTTGATCACAGTTGTAACAATCCCAATCATTGGGGAGACCACCATTAGACTGGAGACACCCTTCATATCATCCAAATCCAAATACTTATCTTGTTCAACATCTTATTTCTCCAACTAGGCCAATGCACTTTATCTCACCATAGTACCATTCTCCTCAATACTATCAACCCATGCCTCCAACACAACCACCACCTTGTGCACCTTATACTCCTCCTAACTTTTAACATTCTCATCCTTTCTCTCCTTCCATATCACCACCAACTATTCCTAAGGTGCCTGCACCACCAGAACAACCCACGACCATCACTTTTGCTACTACTACCAACAACAGTGAAAGGCCTCCTCAACATCCAAAGCACCCCTTAAACATTACTGTAATAAGGGACAACACAATTCCAAGGCCACTACATCCTCCAACTTAGCACAAGTCCCACACTATGGTGCACCCTCATCTTCGAATCCAATGCCTCATGTAACTTCATCAAGGCCACCAACTCATGCTCCAACAACAATATGGTCCAATGAACACAGAAATGGAGAGCGATAACACCATCCTTGCATACCATCTAATGGTCCTAAATATCATAGTGGGTCAACTCATCATCTGGGAACTACATCGTATAAATTGCCCCACTATGCTCATTATAATTAAGTGTGTGAACCCCAATGGGGTAAGTATGACCAAGCCCTAATACTTCCAACATGCAAGGATCCTTATCTATCATTTATTAATCCTTGCCATCCTCAATCGATTAGTTATGGGGGACACCCCCCATTCTAATAAGAAGTAGGATTAATAACCATTTTTTATTTTCTTTTAATTTTTCAACTTTTTGTTTTCTAGTTTTTCATTTTTCAACTTGTTTTATCTTTTTATCTTTTTACATTTTTGTAAGTAATCTCATCTACTAATAAAACACTCATGTGGATCATTGGTTGAGGTGTGTTCTATGTTATTAAGTTTCGAGTAATCAATTATTTGGACACTGAGCCCATTACACCCACTCATCCATTCTACAAATAAGAGAGACTATTCAAGGGTATAGTGATATCCTTGACATTCTTAAAACTTAAAATTAATTTTGTGTTCATTGTACCTAGAATGAAGAAGGATGGACCAAGAGGGAATGATTAAGGGTATGACATCAAGGGGACTTGCAGATTCTCTTTGGTGACATCTGTGGGAGTTATCATGCAACGTTGTTGTACTAAGATCCTTGTAGATCTAATGAAATGGGAGTAAGAGTAATCAAAAGGGCACTCAAAAATCAAATGTTGTTCTAGAGGGTCCCACTAGAAAGACATGCACCCATGCTTGAAGGTTGGCAGCTTCTCTAGATTTAGTAAAGTGAAAAAGAAAAGAAAGAAAAAGAAAATGAAAAAAAATGTTCCACAAAACAAAAATCACTCCTCCCTTGAATAAAATGCCAAGTGATTGTACACCTTGTTGTTATGGTACTCGCATAGTTGTTTATCATGGGATGAAACAATGCGATATCACTAATTAGAAGGATGGACTTGGTCCTGATCTTGGAATGACATTTTAATGACATGTTAATCATGCTTTTCACATAGGATTCACTATGCCCTGGGTCAGTTACCTGATGTTCCAATCTCTATGATCCCTTCTAGATCTCGTCTCACCTCACTATTCATGTAATTATTGCTCATGTCGTGTGTAACATAGAATTCTTACCTCACTGTTCTAGATCTTTACATGTGTGTGTTTTGTGGAGTTAGTGCTGATTACATTTAATCCTTCTAGTGCCCATGGACACTTTAAGTGTGGTTACACAAGGGCATTCTAGGTGGAAACCTACTTTTGGGAGGACCCACTTCTGTAATTTTTGTAATCTTTACTTATGACATAGCTCACACACACCATTTCTTACCCTTAGCATAATTTTTCATATTGTTCTTTCCCTACTATTATCCCTCTGAATTTCAATGTTCCTATGTACCGTTACATAGTCTTTTTCTTCCATCTGAGGTTTTATTGATAAAATCCTCACCATTATCATTAATTATGCCTCTCAAATTAATGGAATTATCCTAGCAACCATCAACATGTATCACATATCCTAAGTTCTCAACATAGATTTCTAGAAAATCTTTAAAAATTCAATTTTTTCCTTTTGCCCTATACATTGATAGGTCATGATATCTCATACGTGATATCGTGGCTGATGTGATATTGCATACATAATGTATTGTATGTGATATCACGTCTCTCCAACTCTATAAATAGGCGACACCCTTGCAACACTTAGCATCATTTTTGCCATTCACATGGGGGAGTTTTTGAATTTTTTCTCTATGACTTGTGATTGAGTGACCCTTGCTTTTCTAACTATATCTTGCTTGTTGATACTCTGATTTTAATTCCATCTAAACCTACTTGAACCTAGAATGTTCAACTTAGTCATGGGAGAGGGATATCTGCCGAAAAGTGCCTAATTTTTTTGGAATTTATCATCACCCAAAGGACATCATCTAGGATAATTAGCTATTCACTTAGAATAATTATGTCTAAAAATCCTTTAATCCCTAGGTATACTTGGATACTAAAATTGAAAAAACCACCTAAGTCATAGGACCCATTATTACAATATTTTGAGCAAGATCACATGAAGATAAACAAATCAATTAATTAAGGCAAGAAATAAGGTATAACTTAATTTCCAAAACAACCATACTAATGCTTGACCCTGTGTGATTGCAGATGGCCCCAAAACATGGACAACAGGAAGGTCCTTCTCAAGGTGGAAATAAATGATCCTGGAGAGGTGGAAGACAAGATCTTGTTGGGCAACAAGTAGAACAGGAGGAAAAATCATTCAGCATCCATCAAGAAGATCCTCCTATCATACAGTCTAAGCAAGCAAAAGGAGGTGCTACTACAACGCCTGAATTCGGACAACAACTCACATTGCCCCAAGATTGTGTTCAGGCCATCCACGAGAAGTCTACATTCGTTGCGATGATTGTGGAATTGAACTTTAAATCATTTCTAGAGTTTGCTCTTGAGGCTATTAGGGATCACCTCAAGGGGTCTCCCTTATGTCCTATCCTCTCTGAAAGCTGTGCCTGGTACCTAGGAGAGACATACCAATTTTGGCACAATAGAGAGCAAGGCACCACTATCAATATTTGTGGTGTGATAGTTCATTTCTCCATGTAGGCCATTTTGAAAGTGTTAAACCTTCCGAACATAGGGCCAAAAGTTGCTTAGTTATCCACCTATTCAGACCCCGATGTGCGAAAGGATTAGTTGGAGAAGACTTATGGCAGAGATAAAGCATTTGGCGAGTTGATGAAGAAAGAGAGGGTTTACTTCAAAATTGGAACATATCGCCTCTTCCCCACAAATGGCTTAAAAAGAATATCAACATATGTGGCTAGAGGAAGTGTAGTATTGATGAGAAAGGTTAACGTTAACCTATCCCATCTATATTTAACAAAGATCCCAAGGTGGTTCAAAGAATGAAAGACAAGGAAGATGGCGCTGCCTTTTCCTTGTCTTATTAGAAAGATTTGCCAATGTGATGGTATCTGGGGGTACACCAATGATGTCCTTCGAAAAGCCCAAACTGCTTCATATGCTGAATTGCTAAAGGTGCTAGCTCAAAGGAAAAGCACTAGTGAAGAACTGGGACCACAACAAGAAGAAGAACAGATAGCTGGACCAACTAAAACTCAACTTGTAGGACTCAGCCAACCTCCAAGTATAGGTTTCAACCAACAACAAGAAGCAGAGCCTAACACAAGCCAGGATCAACAACTGCCACAAGACTATAGACCATCGATGAGCCATCTTAGGGCCATCGCTGGACGGTTAGTTGGGGAAGCTGTAATGACGCAAACCTCTTCCACGTCATCGATGATGCCATTTAGCCTATTATTTCATTGGATCGCACAAGGAGGAAAGTATCTATTCACACAGGAAGAGGGAAAAATATATGGTCACAACAAATATCAAGAAACATGACATCTTTCTAGGTGCAATTAGAGACTAGTGAAGGGGCCACTATGGTGGTCATGCAACACCAAAATGTCACGAGAGCTGCAGAAGTGGTCACAGACCACATCAAAGGATCTTCAATGTACCTATTTTGCCACTGGTAGATTTCATAGGAGCATGGGATGCTCAAACTTTGGCTGGAACCTCAACGACTCCTGCGGAACATGAGGATGTACTTGATCGATTACTCCAAATAGGGCAAGTAATGATGTTCTTATTTGACATCCCTCAGGATGTTACGATAATTTAGTCAGACCTCATTTCCACAAAGGGGAAGTTGGTCTTAACAGAAGTGAGGTCCGAGCATGTTGAAGCTGAAGTACAGAAACTACAACAGCAGCTCATGGCCTTACAAGCAGCACAGTGGGATCTTCTACAATTTGTTCCCATAGACTAACTAGATAATTTTAGAACTGAGTATCTAACCAAGCTAATAGCAGAGAATAAAAGGGTGGTTGATGAAAAAGATAAGGCTATTTAGGATGCCTCTGCAACACAAGTGCAAATCCATGTGCATCTTAAGGCACTCAAGACATTAGAAGAAGAAAATAAGCAGCTCATTGCAGACAACCTTCGGTTGACCACTGTAGAAAATAAAAAGAACATTCTTGATGAACACTTTCATCAATTATGAGAACAATTCATCCAGGTCAACCGAGATGTAAGCTATTTGGCCAAAGAAAATCGAACCCTCTCAATGGAGGAGGTACACGCCATTCAACAAAAATCAGCTATTGAGATAAACACATGGCAAAATGAGGCTAAACAACAGGAGAAGCTAAAGGAGCACTTTCACAATTAGGTGGGGATGTATAAAAAAATCCTTGAAAAGGAGATCCATATGGCCAAGGCTCAAATCAACACTATCAATTCTCAACACACTGATTGGAATGCCATATTAGACACATACGCATTTGCCCACCAAGAAAAAGTTAAGAACTAGGACCTGCAGTTTCAGGATTTGATAGAGTACATGGAGTTGGCAAATCTAAGGTATGCCAACCTTGCCATGTTAATAGCAAGGTGCCCAAGGATAGAGTTCAAGAAACAGGTAGCAACCACCCACATCAAATATGAAGCAGAATTTGCAGAACATAAGAAGTTGTTGGAAAAACTGGAGGTTGCAAATTCTAAACTTGAGGTGGTGGAAGCCAACTACTAGGGGCAGAAAGATGTTACAACAAACTTGGCTCAACAGCTAGTAGAATTTCATGAGTACAAGGATAAAGCTAGAGCCTATAAGGAGGAACAATGGGTGTTCATGGCTTGGTATGTCAAGGCCAACCAAATGTTTCCGCAACTATCCTGTTTGTGGAAAGTGTTGACTCTGTCAAAGGTAGGAACATTAGAATGGACGACACAAGATCCTCAGACTGAAGAGGAGAAGCTCTAGGCCATACTTCAATGCCATCAATCCTCAAAGCCTGGAGCACAAGACAAAGGGAAAGCATCAATGGAGGAGCCATCACCACTAGGAACTACATGAGTTTCAAAATTTTTGTAGTTGTAGCACTTTTTTGGTATTGTGTCTTTATTTTGTTTCTTTCCCCCACTATAGCATAATCCCATTTTTCCATCTAATAATCCCATACCTATCCACTATGTAATCATTGTAACTCGAGGATAAGTTTTCATTCAGTCGTGGCGGTATCATTGTAACTCGAGGATAAGTTTTCATTCAGTCGTGGGGGTATCATTGTAACTCGAGGATAAGTTTTCATTGTAACTCGAGGATGAGATGTCATTTGGGGCAATTGTGATATCGCGTATGAGATATTGCATGATTTCCGCCAATTCTATAAATAATAGGTGGATCTCCCTTGTTTTGCAATATAGATTTAGTCCCTTAGCGAACTCTAGCAGTTTTACCCCTCCAGAGATAGAATTATTTTCCAGTGTATGCCCGCAGTGTGGTGATTGTAATTATATGACATCCTTTATTCAAGTGTGATGTACTTGGACACGCACATGACTGGAAATAAAGATCAAGATTACTTCATCATTGTAGCATTCACTCATATTAATTATTTAATTAATTATTATTTACTACTTTCCTAGTTAATCTCTCTCACCCTTATCTCATGTTAAAACACGGAATGAATACGACTTGATTACGAGCATTTAAGGGTGACTACTTGGTAACCCAGTAGTGTACCTAGGATCTGCACTTGGTAATCCCAATGGTAATCATGCATGAAGTCCAAGATGTGTACAAATAATCAAGGAATGGATACTCATTGCATTTAGGCTAGTTTAGATTCTCTTATCCTCTCTCTCCTAGATTAGTTAATATTACTTTCTATTGCCTTCAGGAGTAGTGTTAGACTAGAAACCCATCATACACCTCACTCTAGACTAAACCATATGTGACAAAGCTAATACTAGTCCATGTGGGAAGACAACAAACTGCAACCTAAGGCTAACTATCTAGATGCCGCAACTAGTCCATTTGCGGAGTTTGACTGGATCACACGTGTAACACTCATATTCGTATGGTTGAGTGTAGGGGTACCTTGCCACTTATCACATCCCAATATTTTGTAAGAAATTTGAGGACGAGTTTTCATTCGGTCGTGGGGGTATGATGAGCCATGATATTGTGGCCTCCCATGTGATATCACGTATGCGATATTGTAGCCTGCCTCATTGGCTATAAATAAGAGGTAGGTGCACTTGGTTTGCATAGTTAGTCTTAGTCCCTTACCCAAACTCTTGTCTTTTCTCCCTCTTAGAGTTAGAATTATTTCTGCATGCCTGCAATAGCAGTCATAAAGTGAATGGATCTTTATTTGAGCATTGTGTACATGAGCACACCTTGTGTACGACAATAAAGACGAACTTTGTGATAAATCTTGTAGCATTTGGAATAGATTAATTAATGTTAATTACTATTACTTAATGCTTTCCTTAGTTAATTAATGATTCTCTCTCACCCTACAACTCTCCTAAGTAAGCACACATAGTACGATCGCTTCGAACATGTGTGTAACACATGGTAACCCAATAACGATTAGCGCTTGGTAATCCCAGTAGTGTTGCACTGGTTTAAGATGTGTACGGCAAGTGAGAATGGACACTGGTGTTAGGATCAGTTAGAGCCTAGTTAATAAGTAGTCAAATTAAATTAGTTACTTAGTTATCTCTTTCCTCCCTTATTAGCAGTAGGACATAAAAACACATAAAAAGTATAAAAATAATATACCTCAAGTTTACTTAACCATACAATCGTGACATACAAGTAAGCTTGGAAAGACAATGATTGATCAACCCATTCTTATTCCACAAGGGCGCATAAGAACTTAGTCCTTGGAATTTGACCAGATCGTGCATGGACGCTCATATTCGTATGGTTGAGCATAGGGATACCTCACCGCTTATCACATGGTCACTTGAAAAAGGACTATAAATTTCTAAAGAAGAAGGATAAAGAGGTTGGATCTAGTTCAAAGAAAGATGCTAAGGATAAACTTCTAGACTTATGTGCTGTCACAACTAGAGGTAATCCTAATTATAATTAGTGGTATATTGATTCAAGGACTTCATATACCTTTACTCCTAGAATAAAATGGTCTTTTGAGTACCATGAAGCTATGTCCTCTCCTATTTTTCATAGAAATGATAAAACTTGTGTTTTTAAGGGCTATAATAAAGTAAAGTTGTCCTATAATAAGAAAATAATAGTAATTCACAAGGTGTATCATGTCCCAAAACTTACTAAAAATTTGCTAATTGTAGTTGATTTTGATGATTTTCACATGTATATAATATTTGGAAATAAGAAATGTAGAATATTTTACGGAAAATCTATCCTAGATAAAAGATTCAGAGAAGGTAATGCGTGGTTGTACTAGATAGATGGTATTGTAGTGGCTAATAAAGTTCAAGTTCTTCATGCTTGAAAAGAAAGCTTCACCATGAACCTATGACATAGAAGACTTGGGCATGTAGGAGAAAAATACATCTACCTTCTTCAAGAAAAAGGTATAATTAAAGGTAATTTCTAAGATCATATACCTTTCTATGAACATTTCTTGAATGAAAAACATCATTTAAGCTTTTCTACAAATACTCAAAGAGCTAAAAACACATTGGATCATATTCAATGATGTATTTGGTCTTGTTTTGGTCGCTTCTATTGCTGGCTTTGAGTATTATGTATCATTCATAGATAATTATTCTTGGAAAGTATGGATTTACTTTACAAAATTCAAGTATAAAGTCTTTGATAAATTTAGAGAATATAAAGCTTTTGTTAAGAACAAATCTAACAAAAGAATTGAAGCCCTCAAAATAGACAATGGTAGGGAATTTTATTTAGATGAATTTGAAAGTTTTGCAAGGCTCATGGTATTTTCAAGTAGAAACGCATTCCAGGTG